>CM062819.1:1496243279-1496843279 GCA_031772625.1 Pinus tabuliformis | reverse complement strand
CGACAGATGATCCGGTCCAACATTCAAGCATCTTGGTTTCACAATAACTTCAAAATCGTACTCCTGGAACAACAACAGCCACCTGCATATCTTCCCTCCCAACACAGGCTTGTTGACCTAGTATTTTAACGTTGAATCATCTGTATACATCTAAAAGCGTCTACCCAACAAATAATGCCTGAACTTCTGGAGCGTGTACACCATAGCTAGTCCTTCACGCTCTGTCATGGAATAATTTTTCTCAACTTTGGATAGCTTCCTACTTGCGAATGTTATAGGGTGATCCAAGTCCTCTTCATTGTCCTGTGTCAGTACTGCTCCCAGCACAATACATGATGCATCCACATGCACATGAAATTCCTTCTCCCAATCTGGGAAGACTAGGATCAGCGTGGTGACCATTTTCTCCTTCATCACATGCAATCTCTTTTGGAATTCTTCATTCCAAAAAAACATAACATCCTTCTTTAACAGTTTTTCCATTGGCATCCGTTAGGATACTCATCGATCTCATCCGAGATACCCGGGTTCAAGTCCCGGAAACAGAACCATTTTTTAGCTTGATCGGCCCTAACCCATGTTCAACATTAAGCAACTAAGAAAATCCCTACACTACTGGCCCTTTCAGTATCAATCCGCAGAGCACAGACTGAAGTCTCATCCAAAACAGTATGGGGGGATGCAAGAACCAAGTTTCCACACCCTAATATGGTTGTGATATCGATTATTTTCCCTAACCTTCCTTCATGCAGATCAATAAGCCATTTAGGGCTTATCAAAGTACTTCTTTTATTCATCCTCGAAGCCTCCACGAAAGTCTCTATTCACCCTTTGCAGGCACTAAATAGATAGACCAGGCACTTACGTGCCTCTGTAATTGATCTTACTTTTGTATTTACTCAGATTCTCTTAAATATTGGTTAACTTTATCATGCATTACAGTTATCTTCACATAAACATATATCTCTACTTGCGGTCATATAAAATAGAGAAACATATAGATTCTCACGTTAGAGTAGCAATAAAACATAAACCCAGTTTTCAACATAACATAGTCGCATGCAAGGAACAGAAGTAAAATACACAGGTAATTTCAGAATAACCTTCTTTATTATTAATCCAGATTTCTAGTATAGACTCTGACTACCCTGCACACACAGCTGCAGATTTCTGCCCTAGGCCTCTATGCACTCATCTGTAGAGCCTCTTCCTATGCTAAGAATCTTCGCTCTTAGCTCTCAAAGACCCATACATTAACATCAAGTATCAACTATGAACTGAACTATCTTATACTCCTCTAAGACTCCCTTTTTATGCATTCCCATGGTCTGTGGGCCATGGGTAGATCTCTAAAGCCAACATGCTTTTACACAAAAGAACGGCAGAAACCCTTTATTGACTCTTGACATATTTGCGCTCCGTGATCACAAAATGTAGATATCTTACATTTATTTACAAAACTTGGGCCTCTAACCCCAAAATTGACCTCAGGGGACCCGTTCCCAACAATAACTGAGGATAAAAGTGAGCTTTTGTAAGAAAAGAGCCTAGGCCAATGGTTTGAAAAAAACCACAAAAGCAGGATGCCGCTAGAGGAAAAATCCTACATGGAAGGAAGGCATAAAATTCCTATTGCAAGGATCAACAAGGCTTTTGATGGCATGGCAAATGAATGTTTGCTCAGGGGTGAACTAAGGAAAAACAGTTCTATGGTTGGGAGGAGAACAATGTTCCATTTTCAAGTGTTTCCAATCTTTGTATTACTGGTTAGACTGTGATCTACTTTTCTATAACATTGAAGGTTGGTGAAGGTTGTTTTGTTTTCTGTGCAACAATGATTTAGAATGGCATGCAAAAATTGATGTTGTGATGAGAATATGTATGCTATCTATGTTCGTATTTAGGAAGAGTGTTTATTGTTCCTCTGAAATTTTAGACAGACAATTATGTATTTCCATAGATAAATTATTATTTTATGTTATTTGTACTTTGGAATTCTAGAAATGGATACTTTTGTACTCCTACAGTTCACATTATTTTCCATTTGTTAAGGAACCTTGATCTTAGGGTAAATATTTTGCAATGTGAGAATAGTAGAATAATTGATAAATGCTGATAGAGAATTATCAGCTTGCCTATAGTCGACATGGAATATATGAATTGCATTCAATGAAGAGGTGACTTTTTGGATCTATAGTCAGTAGGATTCTTCTCACTTTTATCCTTAATATTTAAATTTCGAGCGAGGTCCCCTAGTAGTGGTAGCCGTTTAGTATAACTTTTGGTATTGTCTATAAGGTGACTATAGTAATGGAGGAGAAAATCAATAAAATTAATACAAATCTCTTGGTTGTGAAGAGGCGAAATTGTGGTAACTCCTCATCCCCCATAGCCAATCAAACAAGAACACTCTGAAGAATAGGAGTAATATAGCAATTAGTTTCTGGGGGTGACGAATCATGTTATCCTTAAAGAAAGAGGCAAACAAAAGCTTGCGATAATTATAGGAATTTGAGAAGCAAATTTTGCACAAGAGGGTAAATTTATAGACTGTACCAGTAGAGGGATAGGGTAAGTTAACAACTAAAGAACACTGAATAACCATTGTGACTTAGCTTGTCTGAAATTGAAATAGAGAGTTTATTTCTCATTACTAACGACAACCCATATAATTCAAAAAAAAATTGTAAATATGCGAACATGAATGTTGGAAGCTAACAGTGAACCAATATGCCATGTAATGTAAATCATTCATAGATTATTATCGAAACAAATAGGATAATTTAAGGAATAACATAGTACCATAAAATTTAAGACACAACGTGAGAGAAAGAAATCACATCGATAATAATATCAGTTAAACTGCAAGGAATATGTTTCATAAAGGCAATATACATATATACAGTTTGTTAAATAAATATAGTTCCAAGAACTTGTACTCTATCCCCATGAGTATAAATATTCAATAACTCAAAATACAACGCAGAGTAGATGATGGAGTTAGGAAACATTTATGTTCCACATTACAACAAGAGGTCGATTATAAACCGCCATTTAGAGGTAAAGGAAACAACATAATCTGGGGTAATTCCCACAGTGTAAGCGATGACCCAGTGCTTGGCCCTGAGGGCTGTCAACAAAATCGTTGAATCTAGTTACATGAAACTAGCTTAGAAAAAGAAATTATAGTATTCCTCAACACCCAAGTCCCATCAAAATGAAGGAGTTCAACTGACCTGGAGAATGACACAGAATTGCAACTAGTTAACAGGAGAATGGAACCCTGTGAGCAACGAACTTGAACCATAACTTAAGGAGTCTTGGGGTACCTGTGGTAAAAAAAATAGGAAATAGAAGAGACCCAAAATTAGAATGAGTATGGTCTTGTAGTCAAATAATCATTGAATTAAATAGGTGGAAATTAGGAAACAAATTTACCTGTTGGAAAAAAAGAAGGGAAAGTGGGGATAAAGCCTTGTTCCGACAATAGTCATGAACAAAGGAAGTAAAATAAGGTTAGTATAAAAACCTTGTACCAAAAAAAGATTTCCTTGACAAAACCACAAAGATATAAAGGAACGAATGGCTACCTTGAGAAATCTAATGCAAAACTTATGCGAAATTTGAGCAACCCAGTAAATGGATAATGCAACGATACCTTCCAACCTTACAGACCATGAAAACATTGTGAACTGCACCCTTGTACACAGAGAAACCAGAATAAGAAATAATATGGAAGCAAACCATATGAATTTTGTAAATAGAAACCAACACATGGCAGGGAAACCACATTACCTGAAGTAGCTCACCATGCTCAACCCTATCCTGCAATGGAAGAAAACCTCCCCAAGATATGTCACCCTGCACATGGCGCATCAATTCGGAATAGTTCTTAACTTGAAAAAAAGCACGAAGATTTCATGGATAACAGTGTGAAATGCATAGACACGCATTTAAAAAACCATTGAAGAGGGAGGGAGTTACCTGTGAGCAACAAGACATGCAAGATGGGGTTGTGACTGTGCCAAATGACAACACAAAACAAGCCAGAAAGGTTACAGGAATGGCTCCCATAGAATACAAGTAGAGGTACTTTGTGAGCTTCTACACCCAGAATAAGGTGACAATTGTGACTGAATTCAAATGGGTTTAGGGTAGAGAATTTTAGGGTTACAAAATCTAAACCAACCGTTGATTCCTAAGCAGGACCATCGCCACTGTTGAACGTAAAAAAAGAAAATTATGACTGCATCACATGAACCCCCTCATCCCATCACATGGAGGCGGTGAGGTGGTAGGGTAGGAGTGGTGTGTCCAGTTTCTCCAATTTGAAACGCTAAGCATAGAGTACATGTAGTTATGTCTTATAAACATGTACTACGTTAATATACATAATACTACCATGAATAACCCCTAATGCCCTCTACTTAGGTGATTGACCAAGGTGGATTAATTATGTGTAAATAAAAATGGTACGGGGTACAAAAACAAATTAAAACACATAGATATAACGAGGTGTTAAACTATGTCTGGACCCCAAAAAGAAAAATAATGCATACATTTCCCAGTGCATATAGAATAAGGTGTCATAACTACATTAGAAATAGGCCTGACACCTAATTCCAAACATAGGGTGGAGTAACCAACTATACCCATAAAATATATATGTAAAGTATAAGGTGATTTTAAAGATAAAGGGGTTAGAAAAGAGAATGTATGTCCGAATGGTAATGACAATTTGTTGCGAAAATTGAGTTAATTAGATTTAATTAGTAATATTGAATGAAGTAGGTTAAGCTTGGTCAGTAGATGAATAGAAAATAAAAATAAAAAAACCTTGTGTTGTTATATTTGGAATGGGAGATATGACAGATGGTATCAGAATCCATGTTCTCCATTGGGCCTTAATGAACCATGACAAAGAAAAATAATAATAATAATAATAATAAAAAAAAAAGTGAAGTCTAATAAACTAACAAGTGATTTTTCTATCTAAATATTAGGGTAATTAAGCTAAGGACATACTCAACAAGATGGCTGAAGAAACACCTATCACTCCAACATTGGATGGTCTATATGTGGAATTGGGGGAGGGAGCTACACCAACCACTAAGCCATTTATTAAATCATACAAAATCTGTAATGATAATTAGGACATTTGAGAGACGACAATGAATGTCTAATATGATGAACGAGGGGCAAGAAAGGATGATTAGAAGTTTGATGAAGAAATCAAGTCCAAAAATGGTGGAACCAGAGGTATTGGAGGAAGGAGGGACAAAACCTGAAAAAATTGAGAGTGAAGAGGACTTAGATAGAACCTATTCCCGAAAATCTAAGCGAAGAGACAGAAAAAACTCCAAGGAGAATTCTGGAAGATCGATCCCCTACTTTTGATGGGGAGAAGGAGGAGGATGTGGAAGCTTGATTATTGAATATGACCAAGTGATTTCAAGTTTATAATTATGAAACAAATCTGAAATCCATATTATCTATTTATCAATTACAAGGCAAAGTTTCCTTATGGTGGGAAGAGGCAAAGAGTGTACATTTGCTGGAGGAGAAAATAGTATTATGGGATGAATTCCATAAACAATTTAAAAATAGCTACTTAAGTGAGCGATATTATGATGACCGTGCCAAAGAGTTTCATGAGCTAATATTGGGATAACTCACCATGGATGAGTTTGTATAAAAATTTACAAATTTACTAAGATATGTCACATATCTTAAGGAGGAAAATGCTAAAGTATGGCAGTTCGTAAACTGCTTGCCTATAGTTTACAAGGAACGAATCGAGTTTGATAACCAAAGAAAAATGGATGAGGCTATGAGAAAAGAAATCTTATTCTACCAACAGTTTAAAATCAAGGGGGAAGGTTCCAATATTTGGCAGAATAAGGATAGGATCAAGGCCAAAATGGGAGGTAGACGACAAAAACTAGGATATCTTAAGAATTTTGGTAGGGATCATCAACGGAAAAAGTTTGATAAGGTGAATGTAAATCAACAAGAACATTCCCAAGTGGGGTCAAAAATCATAGATTTGAATGTTAAAAGAAGTAATGGGGACAAGGAGAAAGGATCACTGAAATGTTGGGGGTGTGGCGAACCTCATCTACTGAGGGATTTCCCACACAACCCCAGGTTTGTGCAGAACATACAAGTTGTACATGAAGCTACTAGAGTGAACGACCTTGATAGAAGCATTCTAAGAATAAGCACAACATTGGAGGATATACAAGTGGAACATCGGTCCACAATGATTGAGCTAGAAGGTACTCTCACCAACCAATCTTTTTCTGTTTTAATTGATCCCAAGGCTAGCCTAAGTTATGTTGGACCACAAATAGTGGAAAAATATAAACTGAAAACTGAAAATTATAAAATAGCTTGGTTGGTGCAATTAGCAAAAAGAACCAACAGAAGAGTCATTAGATGAGTGAAATATTGTCAACAAAATTTAAATGGCTACTTGACTATAGTAGATTTAAATGTACTCCCCCTTGGCTCTTATGATATATTAATTGGGATGGATTGGTTGGAACAGAAAGAAACACTTATAAACTTCCTATCAAAATTAGTGACCTATGTAAAACTACAAGGACAAAATCAAGCCATTCAAGGTGTGCCAAAACCAATATTTGTTAGGAAAATTACAGCTCTGCAAATGAAGAAGAGTGCCCGTAAATGATGTCAAGTATTCATGGTTCATCTAGAAGAAAGGGAACAACAAAGTAAAGAGCTAAAATTAGATGCTATACCAATCATTAATGAATTCCTAAATGTCTTTCCAGAGGAAATTCTCAGTTTACCACCCCATCAAGATATAGACTTCTCCATAGACTTTGTACCTGGTGCAGCCCAAGTGTCTAGAGCACCGTACAAGATGAGTCCACTAGAGTTACTAGAGCTGAAGATGCAACTAGAGGAGCTGCTAGATAAAGGATATATTAGGCCTAGTGTGTCACCATGGGGAGCACCTGTACTTTTCATTAAAAAGAAAGATGACACATTTAGAATGTGCATTGATTATCACCAGCTAAAAAAACTAACTATCAAAAATAAGTATCCCCTGCCTTACATTGATGATTTATTTGATCAAGTAAGGGGAGCCACCATATTTTCCAAAATCAATCTAAGAACAGGATATCATCAATTGAGAATTAAAAATGAGGACATCTATAAAACAACATTTAGGACTCGATATGGGCACTACGAGTTTGTAGTGTTACCGTTTGGCCTTACGAATGCCCCAACAACTTTCATGTGTTTAATGAACAACGTACTCAGTAAATATCTAGATAAATTTGTGCTAGTATTTATTGATGATATTTTGGTATATTCTAGAAATGAAGAAGAACATAAGGAACACCTAAGGCTGGTGCTGCAAACCTTAAGGGAAAATAAATTGTATGTCAAGTTTAGTAACTGTGAGTTCTATAAAACCAAAATACAATATCTGGGCCATGTTATCTTGAAGGAAGGGTTAGTAGTTGATCCAGAAAAGGTGAAGGCCATGGTTAACTGGCCTATACCCAAAGATGTAGTTGTTGTCTGGTCATTTATGGGACTTGTTGGATATTTCTAGGAAGGAATTGATAAATTAAAGCATTTACTTACCACAACTCCTATTTTAAAGCTTGTAGATCCAAACAAGGAATTTAAATTTTGTACGAATGCATGTATAGAAGGGCTAGGAGGAGTTTTGTTACAGTATAATTTTGTAATAGCATATGAATCAAGGAAATTGAAGAACCATGAAATGAATTATGTTGTATACGATCTAGAACTAGATGTTGTTATACACGCCTTTTTAATGTGGAGGCACTATTTGTTAGGCAAGAAATTCACTTTAATAACATATCATTTCAGCTTAAAGTATCTATTCAGTGATCCAAACCTTAATGCAACACAAGCTAGGTGGATGGTATTTCTCAGCAAATTTGAGTTTGACATTAAGCACATAAAAGGGAAAGAAAACAAAATAGTTGATGCTTTAAGCATGCATGCTTACAATTTAATGGAGGTAATTGTTAGTATTATTAGAACAAATTTGCTGGAGAAAAATAAAATTTCTATGCATAAGGATCCAAAATACCTGGATATGCAACAAAAATTGCAACAAGTCAATGTTTTGGGTTATGCAGAAAATGTTGAAAAACTACTGACTTACAGAGGGAAATTGTATGTACCCAATGTACTGGAGTTGAAAGAGATGATACTTGATGAGTATAATAAGAATCCATTTGCAGGACATCCGAGATACCAGAAGATGATCACGACATTGAGAAAAAATCTCTTTTGGCCAGGTATGAAAAAAGAGGTGGCAGAATATTTATCAAAATGTATAGAGTGTCAATAGGTTAAGGTCGAACATCAACACCTTATTGGGCTGTTAAATCAACTACCTATTTTTAAATGGAAATGGGAAATAATATCCTTATATTTTATCACAGGATTACCACGAACAAAAAGATAACAAGATTATATTATGGTAGTAGTGGATACATTAAGTAAGGCAACCCATTTCATACCAGTACAATCTACCTATGGCACATCAAAAATTGCTAATATATTTATGAAAGAATTTTTTCGACTGCATGGAGTGCCTAAAATGATAGTATCAGACAGAGATGCCAAATTCACCTCAACCTTTTGGAGGGAATTATTTTAAAACATGGGTACTAAGTTAAATTTCAACGCAGCATACCATACCCAAATGGATGGACAAACATAAAGGGTCAACTGAATTCTAGAGGATATTCTTAGAATTTATGTGATGGATAGACCTACCAAGTGGGAAGACTTCCTACCTTTATCTTAATTTTCATATAATAACAGCTATCAAACCTTTATTAAAATGATACCCTTTGAGGCTTTGTGTGATAAGAAATGCCATATACGTCTAAGTTGGAGTCAACCAGAGGATAGATTGATTCTGGGGCCAGAATTATTGAAAGAAATGGAACAGACCATACAGAGAATTTAGTAGAATGTTAAAGCAGCACAAGACCGACAGAAGAGTTATGCAAACAAGAAAATAACATACAAGGAATTTAAAGTCAATGATCATGTTTATCTGAGGGTTGAAGCCAAGAAAAGCACTTGCGTATAGGGACTTGTTCAAAATTAGCCCCACGGTTTTCTAGACCATTTGAAATTTTGGATCGAGTCAGACCTATAGCTTACAAGTTAGCTTTTCCTTGATACATTAAATTTCATAATGTCTTTCATATATCTTTACTTAAAAAATATGTACATGGTAGTACTCATATTACTGATTAGAAAATACTACAGGTGGAACCTGGAGGCAACTTCCTCGCATAACCACTCTTTATTCTAGATAGGAAAGAGATTTGGCTTCAGAATCGACCCATCACTCAGGTTAAGGTGAAATGGAGGCATTTTACTCCTGAGTTGGGAACTTGAGGAAGAAATGTAGAAAACATACCCACCATTATTTCAACAGATAGGAGTTGGAACATAAAACACCGACAAAAGTGTAAATAAAAGGGAGGGAGAATGTAATAACCCTCCATTAGTGGAAGTATTAATAATGTTATTGTGTTGCAAAAACTGAACTTTGATGACAGAATAGTCATGAAATGTGATGAAATAATCACATAAATAAATGTTTAATTGATAAATGAGTAATAAATTGGAAACACTTGAAAATTAAACACTTACAGAGGAGATTTTATATATAAGATCATCTTTCCATGATAAGATTCTTGAAATAATTTTGGATAAACTTAATGTATGGGAAGGAAAGATCTATTAAGTACATAGCTGGAGATAAATGCTAAGATGGGACTGGCATAACGCATTACTGAGGATAAAATTGATATTTTGTAAAAAAAAATCCTAGGCCAATGGTTTGAAAAAAACCACAAAAGCGTGACGCCACTAGAGGAAAAATCCCACATGGAAGGAAGGAATAAAATGCCTATTGCAAGGATCAACAAGGTTTTTGATGGCTTGGTAAATGAATATTTTCTCAGCGTGAACTGAGGAGAAACAATTCTATGGTGGGGAGGAGAACAATATTCCATTTTCACATTTGTCCTATATGCATATTACTAGTTAGAATGTGAATTGCTTTCATATAAAGTTGAAGGTTGCTAAATTTTGTTTTGTTTTATATGCAATAATCATTTAAAATGGCATGCAAAAATTGATGTTGTGATGAGAATCTGTGTGATACCTATATTCATATTTAGGAAGAGGGTTTATTGCTACTTTGAAATCTTAGATAAAAATAATTCTTTATTTCCACAGATAAATTATTCTTTTATGTTAATGTTACTCTATAATTCTTGAAAAAGATAATTTATACTCCTACATTTCACATTCTTTTCCATATGTTAAGGAAGCTTGATCCTAAGGTAAATATTTTTCAATGTGAGAATAGTAAAGGACAACTGATACATATATTATAGAATTATCCACTTGCTTACAATAGACCTGGACTATATGAATTTCGTACAAGGAAGAGGTTAGTTTTCAGATCTATACTCAGTAGGATTCTTCTCACTTTTATGCTTAAGATTCAAATTTAGAGGGAGGTTCCCTATTGGCAGTAGTAGTTTAGTATAAATTCTGGTATTGTCTGTAAGGTGACTATCGTAATGGAGGACAAAATCAATAAAATTAATACGAGTATATTGGTTGCTAAGAGGAGAAATTGAGGTAACTCCTCATCCCCCATAGTCAATCAAACAATAACACTCTAGAGAATAGGAGTAATATAGTAATTATTTTCTGAGGGGTGAGGAATCATGCTATCCTTAATGCACCAGGAAGATAGAAGTTTGCAATAATTATAGGAAGTCAAGAAGAAAATTCTGCACAAGAGGGCAAATTTATAGACTGTACCAGTAGATGGATAAGGTAAGTTAACAACTAAAGAACATTAATTAACCAATACGATTTAGCTTGTCTAAAACTAAAATAAAGATTTTCTTTCTCATTGGTAATGAAAACCTAGATAATTTTAAAAACAATTGTAAATATGCGAACATGAATGTTGGAAGCTAACAGTGAGCCAATATGCCATGTAACATCGACTAGTAGAATAATCATTGAATTTAATAAGTGGAAATTAAGAAACAAATTTACTTGTTGGCAAAAAAAAGGGAAAGTGGGGATAAAGCCTAGTTCCGACAATATTCATCAACTGAGCAAGGAAAAGAGGGTCAGTATAAAATTCTTCTACTAGAAAATGATTTTGTTGACGAAACCACAAAGATATAAAGGAACAAATGGCTACCTAGAGACGTCTAATGCAACACTTATTTCAAATTCGAGAAACCCAGTAAAAAAATTGGCAGCAAACCTTCCAACCTTATGGACCATGAAAACATTGTGAACTACACCCTTGTACATAGAGAAACCAGAATAAGAAATAATATGGAAGCAACCCATATGAATTTTTAAAATAAAAACCAACACATGGTAAGGAAACAACATTACCTGAAGCAAGTCACCATGCTCAACTCTATGTCGCGATGGAAGAAAACCTCCCTAGGAGATGTCACATTATACATGGGTTATCAGTTCAGAATAGTTCTTAACTTGAAAAAAAACTTCATGGATAACCTTGTGAACTGAATAGACACGTGTTTACAAAACCATTAAATAGCGAGGGAGTTACCTGTGAGTGACATGACATGCAGACAAGGTTGTGACTGTGCCCAACAACAACACATGATGAGCGGGAAAGGTTACATCCATGGATCCCACATAATACAAGTAGAGGTACTCTACGAGCTTCTACACCCAAAACGCGACAACAATTGTGACTGAATGCAAATGGAGTTAGGGTAAAAAAGTTTAGGGTTACAAAAGCTAATCCAAACCTTGATTCCTCAGCAGGACCATTGCCATTGTTAAACACAAAATAAGACATATGAGCGCATCACACGAACCCCCTCATCCCATCACATTGAGGCGGTGAGGTGGTAGGGCAAGAGTGTTGTGTACAATGCCTCCAAGTTGAAACGCTAATTGCAAAGTACATGAAGTTAACCATTATGACCATGTTTTGTGTTAATATACATATTACAACCATGAATAACCCCTAATGCCCTCTCCTTAGGTGATTGACCAAGGTGGATTAAGTGTGGGTAAATAAAAATGCTAGGGGGTACAAAAAAAATTAAAACCCATAGATATAAAGAGGTGTTGAACTATGCATAGAACCCAAAGACAAAATTAATCCATACATGTCCTGGAGTGCATATAATAGGGTGTCATAAGTACATTAGAAACATGCTAGACAACCAATTCCAAACATAGGGTGGAGTACCCAAATATACCCATAAAACATATATGTAAACTATAAGGTGATTTTAGAGACAAAGGGGTTAGAAGAGAGAATGTATGTCATCATGGTAATGAGGAATTTACTGAATAATATTTAATGAAGTAGGTTAGGTTGTGTCAGTAAATGAATAAAAATAAAAAAATAAATCCTATGTTGTTATATTGGGAATGGGAGATATTATAAACCTAATTAATACCACTTTGTCCCCTCTTGTTCACCCAACTCCTACCTCTACATACTACACCACAATAATATTTTTCCATTTAAAATTATTGGTGTCATTTACATTATGTACATATTAGAATTTATAATATATGTATCTTATGTTTTATATATACTACACCATAGGATTGTTGTCTCCCTTCAATCCTATCACAAGATATATATATGGCATATATTTATTCAAACATTTGAACTATACATATGCCCACATGGGCTTGAGGTTGTTGGTTTGTTTTGATACCCATGTGACTGTTACCACTTGGAAACTTATCAATGGGCCAATTCACCTTGTTCACATATCATCCATGTTCTACGGTGGTGATGAACCAAGGTGATTCGACTAATATGATTAAAGGAGGGTTATACGACTATGGTATGGTCATTTTACCTCTGTTTATTTGTGTTTTTATGTTTCTTTCACCTCCACCATGATTTTTCTCTATAGAGGTCCAAATGATGTTTCAAACCTTCGCATTTCACTCATGATAGGTGTTATTTGTCACTTTTAGCCATTTGGGGTTCAGATTGTTCCTTTCTAGTTCAACATTTTTCTCCCCACAAGGCCAAATGCATGGCATTCAAAGGCAATGTCATGTCCATTATTTTCATTTCAACAGGGTTTATATTTGATGTTTTCTTCTATCCCAATTAATTTGTCTAACTTGTTCCAATGTTCTTCATTTGTAGGCTTTGTGAGGGTTCATGTCTTCGGCCCCAGTAAATACCATTTTCGAGGATTCTATTCATTTTCATAGAGAAATATTGTCTAATACTTTGATGGAATCTGGGTTTTTTGCATAGGCATGCACCTTGAGGTATTACTCTCCTAATTTTATGCCTAATTTCCTGAATCTCACCATTTAAGTTGTCATGTTTTCATTATTTTTTCTTTCTAGAGTTATGGTTAAGGTTCTCACATATGGATATATAATAATACATAAACCATCTCTATTTAACTCATACTTGAAAATGAGAAACAATTTTTTTTTTATTTATCATAATTTTCATAATTTATATTTTTAAAATAAAATCATATTTATTAAAATATAATATGATATACTAATATAAGATTCAATAAATAAATAAATAATCGACCCTTAATTTTAATATATTCTTCAAAATATAAATTAATTGATTGGGCTTGGAGTATGCCCTGAAATAGCTTTCTTTTGCTTGCCTAAGAGCTCGTCTTCCTCAAAAGTAAGGAAACTGGTTAACGACCCAAGACACAGAGGCATCTAGTAGAAGTGAAAGCATTCCCATTTACAGACCACCAATGGTTCACTCCAGGTTGCTTGGTTTCCTTGAATAATGGTGATGAGACAACTTGCATTTATGGATAATAGCTAGAGAGGGTTGTCCTCACTGCTAGTTTGACAACCGAATTATGATAGATTTTCCCACTATTGAAAAATATAAATTAATCAATTTGAACATGGTTTAGTTTTTATTAAATTAAATTTCACAAAGATAAATTGAAGATGGAAATCAAATTGAAAGAGTAGATGTTTCAAAATAAATAAATAAAAATTTACAACAAAATTATTGTTAATACGTTAATTTTTTTTTAAATTACACGATTTTAAGTTTAGTGTCAAGATAAATTCATCCCCGAAAATGTAATCCCTCCAATCACATTAAATTTGAGTGAGATTTGGCAAGTACAAACAATCAATGTTAACTTTGGACTCCCACTTGGACAACACTTCCTTGCGAGTTCAGTTTTCCTCTTTTTTCCCAAAACCCCATTGATCTATTTTTCAAAGTTTGCAATGGCTTCAATCTAAGAGTCAGTCTGAGTCTTCCAAAAGAAGTGGTATTCATTAATTTAATTAAGCATTATGGCACCACCTAGAAAAGTTGGGTAAGTCATTGCATTTTTAGGTAGGCAACACCAACAACATCAACAGGGTGGTGCGGGGTAGACATTGTTTGTGGTTTTGAGAATGGTCATCTTTTGGTACTTCGCCATGTATATTTTCTTCTTGAAGAATCTCGTTTATCTCGTGCTTCATATGCCAAATCTATTTTCTAAGGGGGAAAATCTTGTAACTACATCGTAAACCTTGGCCATGCTTAGGGTTTGATTATGTGTTCTTGCCCTATTTTTTATGCCATTTAGATTTTTAATCATATATAACCATAGGAGTTTTGAACCCTAGTGAAATTCATCAAGTTTTAGACACTTTAGCAATATTGCAAGGAAAATAAAAGGTAAAACGATTACTGGGTTTCCTTTGGGTTCATAGTTAATATGAAATTTTTATTGGTACATCTCAATTTTTGATTGATCAATGATATGTGGGAAATCTTTCACATTGTCGGATGTTGGATCAGGTGCACAGCAAAATTAACTAAACACACAGCAGAATAAATATCAAGCACATAAGACACAGCTTTTAACATGGTTCACCCAACCAATCTGGGCTACGCCCACCAAACATAGGCATCAGGAGTTTATTAATCAAATTAGGAGATTACATCATGAAATCCTCACACTCTCTTAGCAAACATCTGAATGGTTGCCTGTTATATAGCCTAGAGAATCTAACGGCCTCATTAATTCCCTCACATCAAATATAGGAGGCATTAACTCCCTCCCAACAACCTGGAGCTAATCTAGGAACTGAATTCCTATTGTTGTCACCTACAGAGATTTCTGCCTATTTCACTTCAAACAAAAAAACTCAACAATCTCCACCTTGACAACAATTCGCCTGATGCCCTGTTATTATTATTTTATCTTTTCTGCAAGCCAAGAGAAGCCAAACACCAGCGTAGCTTCTCCAACAAAACTGGTTTCGTGAACATGTCTGCACAGTTCTCCTTTGTATGCACCTTTTCAAGAGAAACTCCCCTTTCAGTGATAACCTGTCTTACAAAATGATATTTGATTGGAATATGCTTTGACTTACTATGATAGGCCGGATTCTTAGCCAAATGTATTGCACTTTGACTGTCACAAAGTAACCTAATGTTGTCCCGTAACCTACCAAACTCACCAAGCAAACCTTTTAACCAAATCGCCTCTTTGCAAGCATGAGAAACAGCAATGTATTCTGCTTCAGTAGTGGATAAAGCAACAATATTTTGTAGCTTTGACATCCAGCTTATAGCTCCACCTGCAAGAGTAAAGACGTACCCTGAAGTTGATCTTCTCTTATCCAAATCACCTGCAAAATCGGAATCAACATATCCGCAAACAAATTCACTACTCTTATTGTAAGAAATACAATAACTACTTGTGCCTCTCAAGTACCGAAGCACCCATTTTACTGCTGACCAGTGCTCTTTACCCGGATTTGCCATATACCTGCTGACAACCCCAACTGCATGAGAAATATCTGGTCACGTACACACCATCGCATACATCAAACATCCTACTACATTGGCATAAGGAATTCGAGACATATAATCCTTTTCTTCATCTATATTAGGACATAAACTCGAAGAAAGCTTAAAATGGGAAGCTAAAGGGATCGACACAGGCTTCACATTATTCATACCAAACCTCAAAAGTATTTTCTCAACATACTTCTGTTGTGATAGCCACAGCTTACCATTGCCCCTGTCTCTGAAAATCTCCATGCCCAAAATCTGTCTTGCCGCTCCTAGATCTTTCATATCAAACGTCCTTGCCATCTGAGTCTTCAACCTGTTGATTTCTTCAATGCTTTTGCTTGCTAAAAGCATATCATCAACATATAACACTAAGATAATGAACATGCCATTATTTAACTGCTTAAAATAAACACAATGATCATATTCACTTCTTACATATTTCTGACTCAACATGAAAGAATCAAACTTCTTATACCACTGCCGAGGCGACTGCTTCAGGCCATATAATGACTTCTTGAGCCTGCAGAAAAATTTCGCATTGCGATGCTGAACAAACCCTTCCGGTTGTTCCATATATATTTCCTCATCTAAATCACCATGTAGAAATGCAGTCTTAACATCTAACTGCTGCAACTCCAAATCAAACAAAGCCACTAATGCTAACACAACTCTAATTGAAACAATTTTAACCACTGGTGAAAATATCTCATGAAAGTCTATGCCAGCTTTCTGAGAAAACCCTTTTGCAACCAGTCTCGCTTTGTACCTGTCTTCCGTATCATTCACACCCCGTTTCAGCTTGAACACCCACTTGCATCCCACAATTTTCCTACCTTTGGGAAGTTCAACCAGATCCCACGTGCCATTCTTACATAAGGCCATCATTTCTTCCTTCATGGCTGCTTTCCATTTGTCACTATTTGAACCTTCTACAGCTTCCTGATAACACAAAGGTTCATCATCATTAGCGATCAAAGCAACTGAAGTAACATGATCATCATACCTTCTCGGACGACGTTTGATTCTTGTAGATCTCCTTAAGAATGTTTCTGGTGCTTCCACAATTGGCTGTCTATCATCTGTAGAAACTTCTTCATGATCGCCATCTGAGACCTGTTCATGTCCTCCATCTGAACCCTGTTCATAATCTAATTCTGAAACTTGTTCATGACTAGAATCTGAACTATGGTCGTTATGACTATCATTAGAAATGTTGTCAAACTGAATATGCTGAAAATCAGATACATCATCTTGTTTCAATCTTCTATCTACATCTAACTGTACAAGAAAGGATTCATTAAACTTTACATCTCTGTTGATGATGATTTTGCGGGTAGTAGGATCCCACAATCTAAATCCCTTTGTTCCATCACCATACCCAACAAAGATATACCTTTTAGACTTTGGATCTAATTTAGTTCGCTGTTGTTTAGGCACTAGAGCATATGCATCACAACCAAACACTCTGAGTTTAGAATAGTCACAAGGGTGTCCTTTCCATACCTCTTGCGGAACCTTGCAGCCTATCGCCGTTGATGGAGATTGGTTTATCACATAACAAGCTGTTGCCACCGCTTCTGTCCACAACTCCTTCGGCAACCCGGCGTTACTCAGCATACACCTTGCTCTCTCTAGAAGAGTCTTGTTCATGCGTTCAGCAACTCCATTCTGCTGAGGAGTATAAACCGTGGTCTTATGTCTCTCGATCCCTGCATCCTTGCAATAGCTGTCAAACTCCTTGGAGGAAAACTCACCACCATTGTCAGTTCTTAAACATTTTATAGTTCTACCAGTGCTGTTTTCTACCAATGCTCTAAACTGCTTGAAAACTGTAAAAACATCAGTCTTCTTTTTCAACATGTAGACCCATACTTTCCGAGAAAAGTCATCAATGAATGATACAAAATAAGACGAACCACCATATGACGCTGTAGGGGCTGGACCCCAAACATCTGAATGGATATAATCAAGTATGCCTTTACTAGTATGTTTGCCTGTTTTAAACTTTTATTTACTTTGTTTACCAAACAGACAATGTTTACAAAAATCCAATTTTCCAGATCTTAGATTAGGAAGTAACTTTCGGTCAACCAAAATTTTCAATCCTCTTTCACTCATATGCCCCAATCTTTGATGCCATAAGTGAATGGAACTACTGTCATGTTCAGACACAGACACATGATCTGACCCAGTTCTACCTTCTAACTGGAATAGATTTCCTACTTTCTTAGCTTTCATAACTAGTAAGATGCCTTTGTAAATTTTCATTACTCCACCTTGAATTACAGTTTTATATCCATTTGAATCAAGTGCTCCTAATGAAATCAAATTTTTTCTTAAATCTGGTACATGCCTCACATCAGTTAATATTTTGGTTGTGCCATCAAACATTTGTAGTTGTACACTTCCTATTCCAACAATACTGCAAGTGACATCATTACCCATGTACACGACTCCATCATCAACTGATTTATATGTTTTAAACCAATCTTTATGAATACACATGTGGTTAGATGCCCCGGAATCTAACAACCAATGTTGATCATGTTTTGAAATATTAACTGACAATACCTCATCACTCATACCTGAACCAGATACTGAACTTGTATCTGTGGTGTTGGCTTCCTTCTTCTCTGTCGAAGAGCCTTCTTTAGCAGCCTGCTTTCGCTTCCAGCAATCCTTTTTCAGATATCCAGCCTTGCCACAATGCCAGCACTTCATCTTCAGAAAATCTCAACATCGGAGATATTTTTGAACCTCCACTTCTTCATAGCATTCACTAACAATGTGTTTTTCAATACACTATTAGATCATCCATCGATTTAGGTTGTGTAGAAGATAGTTTGGGTATCTGGATAAGTCTTTCAATGCATGCCTTGGATGCAAATGATACTTTGTGTTTTCCTCTCCTCCTATGAGACAATCACAATGCCTAGATAATTTATTAGTAGCTATGAACACCAAAATCCACTTTATCATGGAGGGAGAGAGTTTTAACCATGTATCTCCCTAGAATTAGTAAGGCCTCATCAATACACCAGGGTTATCCTTGAATTCAGGGTTCATACAAAGACGTTTTCCAATAAATCCTTTTGCAAGGAAATTCCATTGCTAGTATTGTTTTCTCTCTTTTTCTGATTTGAAAATATTTGGTTTTCAAATTTGATGGCCATCAATCAATTTCCCAAATCAATGGAAAGTAAAGGTTGTCCATTCACTAAAGGGGATCTGCTATCACAGTGCCACCTCTTGGTTCTCAGCCTCAAATCAACACAAAACTAAGCGTTTTGCATCATTTATTAGACACAACTAAGCCTCTCCTAATGTTTACTATGCGCACAACTAATTCTTGTTATGCTAACTGCATTTATTACTATGACAATTCAGAGAACATACCATGATACACTTAATGGGCATTAATTTCATTTAGATATATAGAACTAGATTATTTATCTGAAATGGGACAATATTTGAGTTTACTTCTTTTTATTATTATTATTTTAAAGAGTCACAATCATTAGAGGGTGCCTTATTATATTTTTATGGTAACAATTTTAAAACACAACTACCATTGCTGGGGATTTATTTTAAGTGCTATCTCATGGTTCACATTGTGGTTGTCATGATTTTGTGATCTCCAACCTAAATTTTTGTACTTTGTAAATGATTTAGGATATGTGGCTCTATCTCTTTGAGAATGAGAGGTTCTGTGTTTTTAAAAATGAACCAACTCTTGTCCAGGAAGAAACCAATGTATCTTTTGCAGTTTGGCGCCCAAACAATGTTTGAACACATAGAATAGTTTACCATCCTTCACGGCGATTTGGCATAATTCATTGTAAACTCTAGTTTTGGTATATATAGGTTTTTTTTAATACTTTAATGTGATATTACTTTCTACCATATTAGATTTTGCATTATTGAACTTGAATATTAGTTGGAATCTAAGTTGTTAATATAAGACAAATGGGTTGATTGACATACTTTGTGGAGGCCATAACAAGTTTTAGTATAATGAAGTATAATCGTGTCACTTTTGTATCTCTTTCCAGGACGTAAAGAATAATGGGAGTGTCTATGCTCATGTCCTCTTTTCCCATTCAAGATATGCCCCACATCCTAGTGAACCTAAGTATGATCCATCTGCTAGTCTTAGGAAAACCTGCCATAAGTTTACATGTGCATGAATTATACTTGAGGATTTACATATTTTGGGGCTATAATTGCACCATTTGAAGGATGTTGTTGAGGACTGAATTGAAAATATAACAAGCATGGTGTATATTTTCTTTGCTGAATTGTGTAGCTATTGTTACATATCTTCCAAAGCTGAAGGTAGATAAGCGTAAGAGCCTATAAAGTGGTAGTGTAGTTGAAGACCAGGATGGATCAGAAATTGAGGTAAAGATATTTTTTCTTACCAGAACTTTGTTGCTTGGAATATTGATTGTGATCAATATATGTTAACAAATTCTGAGCACTTTCTAAAGAATACGTCTTCAATGTTAAAGTATAATTACTTTTTTTCTTGATGGTTCAAAATATTTGGTAGAAGGCTAGAATTAAAATTTATGACCATTAATATTTTCCAAGTTATAGGATCTCCTTCTTATTCTAATAACTTTTTTTATAAGCTAGATGGATGGTCGCTTTGTTGCTTACCTATAGTAAGAATATTGAGTTGTTAATACATATTAATTTCTGTGTTTCATTACCTTTGTTTTCTACAACAATTCGCAGTGGTATTAATTGTATCTATTCACTAAATATAGTATATTTTAATTGTTTTTTGGATGTTAGGTGAATCATCTCTCTTTGTTAGGATTTTAACTTATTTTTTCTTGGCAAGGTTAATATGTCAACAGTTGGTATGCTGATCAAAATTTTGTTCTAAGAAACTAGAAAACATTAGATTTTATGTTTATGTAATTTTTTTTTATGATTAGTTTCTCTTTCTGTTGATGCTTTTGTCAAATTTTGATGGTTTGATTGTATTTGGATTTTACAAGAAAACATAGTTGAATTAAATGATGATATATCCTCGGATTGGGGTTTTATTCTAGAAACCAAATATAGTTATAAATATGGTTGATGATTTTACACAGTATGTTTCTGATGCACTGTATTTGAGATTGGTAACACACTAAGTCACCTGACTTGGGTATCACAATGTCCAACACAGACACATGGATACCCCAAAACAAGATACATAGGACACACACATACATAATTTTTTATTAAATTATAGAAACTATATTTAGACCGAAATGTAAATTGTGTTTTTTAAGTAAAACATAAATGTAACAATTTCCATTAAATTCGTCGGTATTAATGTTTAATTAAAATTTCTTCACATTTACCCCCATATGGGAGTTCCTCCACTGATGGATCATTGTATCATTTAGCTAGATATTATAATTTTAAGTTTTATGTGCATGAAAATGTACTATTGAAATTGATAGTCTTCTTGTATTTGAAACCTGAACAATAATTTTAATTTGATTGCTAGCTAAGGTATGGAACTTCATGCTTTGATTGTAAATTATTTGTATTATCATCTTCAAGGAGAGTTAGAAGGTCGAAAAATCCCCCCCAGGTTCCTTTTAGAGAGATTCAAAGTACCTCATAAAGTTGGAGATAGATTCAATTCTGCAAACTGATAAACATTTACATTTATAGGAGCTTCATCCATTGTGTGAAGATAAGTATATTTACAATACCAAATCCCTTGAAATAGAATTGGATATAGAGTGGTGGTCTCACTCTGATGACAAAGGATTCATAACTGCACCCGAAAAGACATTAGAAATCTTTAGTTGTGTAAGGAAGGCCTCTTGTCTTACATATTTGTAGTTGAATGAATTAAAAGCCTAGATGACTGTGTTAGCCTTGTAAATATTTGACAAAAATGTTGTAAGTTCATTCATGCTTGCGAACTATCATACTTATCCAAGACACTTTATGTGCTTGTTATGTTTCTAGACTCCACCTACATTCCTTGTTTCTGGTATAACATTTTTGGATTGGTCTTATTTGGTGCTTATCCTTTTATTTATAAGACCTCATACTGTGCCTTGTTGAATAGGGGAAAATTTTGGGATTAATAAACCTAAATGTAGCCTTGTCAGAAGAATCAATAGGGTTTGTGTTGAAGATATTTTCAATTATATATTGGAATCAATGCAGTTGCTAAGCCCTTTTGGCAATCCAACAAATTACATACAAAATTTTATTTTAGAATAGGCCCAACTTTTGCTTATTTTTTGGGAGATGGATGTCCAGCTGTATAATATCAACAAAAAATAGGATGCAAACTTGGACACAGTATACAAACGAGATCAAAACAGTGATCACAAGACCAAGATCATTGACAGATATGAAACCATTTATTCCATATTTGAAACACTGCTTGGATGTCTCCTGGAAGTGTTTCTAACATTATTAGAGCTTATTCATTCTCAACATAAAAAGTACTAGGAAAATGGAGAATCAATGATAGACAAGAAGAATGTGGGAGACGCCCTTTATGATGTTTCTCTTATGAGTTTGGGATTTCTTCATGTTGTTTGCAGTCTTGTTGAAAAAAATAATGTTACAAACCTACCTTTAGCTCTAATTGATATGCTCTTAAAAGGTTTCCTAGAACCTAATACCTAAATGCCCATTTTTCAAAAGCATTTTTCCACACAGTGTGTAATTATTCAGCTTCAAAATGATAGTTGGAGAGATTCAACTTACATGATCTTGAATTTTTGTTTATCTTTAGAATGTTTTAGAGGAGTTGCTGAGATGCTACAATCTGCTAGGATTTTTTCAATATTGCCAACATTTAGTCACTTCCTATGGGATGAACTCTCATCAGGCTCCAGAGGCTGTTAGGTCCATGTAATACTAGTGTATTCCCTTATTATTATTGTCATTGTAACCCCTTAGTGTTATTGTTGTGCCCATGTTGTCCCCATATTGTTATTATTGTGCCCTATAGAAGCCCATTATTGTTATTGTTGTGCCCTTACATTATCATTGTTATGTCGGCTATGATTATATTGTGACCCTTAGACTCCTATATATAGAAAGGAGGTCTTGTCATTTGTATCATCAAAGAATTGTCCATTTGTGTAATGTAAAGGAGGTTGCCCCCTCGAAGAGGCTACGTTTTAAGTCATTGATCTATCTCTTTCTTCTATTTTGTGAGCTGGTTGCATAACATTTGGTATCATGGCTTTGGATTCTAGGGTTTCGCACTTCAAACAGGTCATCGTGGCATTTTCGCTATAACCTTTTTTTTTACGAAGTTTCAGAAGATAAAATTAAAACTTATGTGAACCAAAATCATGATGAACCTCTGGTATGAATTTCAGATCTTTTCTCGCTATATTTTTGGAGATATGATCCAAGGAAGTTAGGGTTTTTGCAGGCTCCCAAATTATATCTCAAACAGGTGACCTGGGGACAATCGTCATAAATTTCTCTTTGAGCATCAGATTTAAATTTCTTTAAAAGGTACAGAAAGAAGAAGGACTTTAGTTTTATGTGTATCGTTTCCAAGTTTGAAGTTTGAAACGGTCACACGTGGCACTTCGTACCAGTTTGCTCTACTGAACTAGTCTATAATCAGGTCATCGTGGTATATTTGGAATAACTCTTTCTTGGGGAATACAATATTGATCAGACTTGAGGGTTTGGAAAGAGGACTTAGAGGGATACCTAGGGACAAAATTGAAAACCTTGGAGATCCAAAATTATAGAGATACAACATATTCAATATTGAGCTCCTACAAAGCAAAAAAAGGTGTGTAGTCTTTTTAAAATTATGCATAAGTTTGGTTTGAAAAATTAGTCTGAAGGAATTCAAAGGGAATAGTGAAGCATAATTATTATTAATTGATGCCCTGAAGAAAGAAAATGGAAACATCTAGTAAGAAACCTGAAATCTCTAGCATGACTCATGAAGAAGAGGAAGAAATGCAACATGATATATCAAAATTATGAGACCCAGTGCAACAAATTTGACTCTCACAAAAATTAACAGAAGCAAAGATGGATGGTTTAAAGAAAGGCGTGGAAGATAAGATGAAGGGCATGGAAGCTAAGATGAATGGCATGGGAGCTAAGATAGATGGCATAGAAGCTAAGATGAATGGTTTATAAGTAAACATTTAATTTTTGAATAAATACATGGAAGGTTTGAAAGGAGGTTTGGCAAAGTTGCTACAAGAAATTCTTCCTCATGGTGAGAAGGTAGTAGAGGAAACTCATAATGAGAACAAAAGAAAAATTAGTCATGATTTCATAGACTCTAACATTGGATTGAAGACCCACCATGTTCCAAAGATCATTATGAGGATGTTTGATGGCAATGATCCCGTAACATGGATACTATAGATGGAGCAACATTTCGATCTCCATAATGTGAAAAACACACAAAAGGTACGCATTACGACTTTATATTTGGAACCCAATCAGTTTGTATGGTATTGATGGCTTTTCTCTCGTAAACAAATTGTCACTTGGGAATTTTTAACGGAAGAAATGAAAGCACATTATGAGGATACAAAAGAAACACCTTTTTTAGCCAATTGATAAATCTCAAGAAAAAGGGTTCAATGGTGGAGCACATTGAGGACTTCCAAAAATTGGATATAAGGGTAAAAGATATTCCGGAAGAGCATAGGATTGATGTGTTCATAGGGAGTTTAAAGGATAGCATCCAACATGAGGTGTGCCTTTGGGAACCTAATCCATTGGAGAAGGCATTTAGGTTGGCAAAGAAAAAATGAAAGAAAAATTACGGCAACAAGGAAGCCTACCAATCAAAACTATAAAGATGCAAGTGTTGTTTCCCCTAGCCTTCCACAACCTACAAGGTTGACACCACAACATTTGGAATAGAAAAGAGCAAAATGGATTTGTCATAGTTGTGATAGAAAATATACTAAAGGTCATAAGTGTGCTAAGAAGAAATTATTTTACATAGATTGTGAAGAGAAAGAAGAACAAGAACAAGAAACATAAAAAGAAGAAGATACACACCAAGAAAAAATCCTAGATAAAGAAGAAATGAATCTGAACATATATTGTAATGCATTGGACGGAATTACCACTCCTCAAACTATCAAGATAGAAGGACATATCAAGAAGAAAAAGGTAACAATGTTGATTGATTTGGTAAGTACCCATAATTTTATTCATTGTAAGATAGTGAAGGAATTGAATTACTTCCTATATCCAGCACCAGAGTGTCAAGTGATGATTGCAAATGGAGGAACCATACATTTCTCTAGAAAGTGTCATAATATCAAGTTATCCATGGGAGAATGTGTTGAATAGTCTAATGCTTTCCATTCCAATGGGTGGTGTTGATGTTGTACTAGGAGTCCAATAGCTATAATCTTTGGATACGATAGCTTTTAATTTTCAAGAACTTTTCTTGAAAAACATTTCCAAAGGAAAGGAAGATGAATTAAGGGGTATTATAGCGAAACCAGGAAAGATAATTAGCTCTAACACCATGACAAATCTTCTAAAGAAAGAACAACATGGCATAATTGCACAATTATGTTCGTTAGAAGTTCCCACATTGAAATCATCTATTTATCCAGATCTCAAAAAAGTCTTGGACAATCATTCCAATGTATTTGAGACTCCCAAAGGCCTCCAACCTATTCGTGATCATGATCATGCTATTCGTTTGATTCCAGGAAGTGTTCCTCCAAACATCAGGCCTTACGGATATCCCTACACCCAAAAGAGTGAAATTGAACATATCGTTGCAAAACTTCTAGAGGTTGGTATAATTCAACCTAGTCAAAGTTCTTTCTCTGCTCTAGTAGTATTGGTGCACAAGAAGGATGGATCATGGCACATGTGTCCGGATTATAGGGAGCTCAACAAGCTCACTATTAAAGATAAATTTCCCATTCCTATCATTGACGAATTAATGGATGAATTTCATGGAGAAATTTACTTCACCAAGTTGGACCTTCATTCAAGATATCATCAAATCAGAATGAAGACTGGAGAGATTCTGAAAACAACATTTAGAACCCATGAGGGTCATTATGAATTTTTGGTCATGCCTTTTTTCCTTACAAATGCACCTTCTACATTTCAAGGTTTGATGAATTCCATTTTCAAACCCACCCTTAGAAAATTCGTGTTAGTATTTTTTGATGATAAACTAATCTACAACAAGTATTGGAAGGATCATGTTCAACAAGTTGATAGATTTCTCAAACTATTAGAGGAGAAAAAAATATATGCAAAAACATCCAAATGTTTCTTTGGAGTACAAGAGGTGGAATATTTGGGTCATACTGTATCTCATGAAGGTGTTAAGGTATACCCTAGAAAAATTAAATCCATTGAAGAATGGAAAATCCCCACATCCATAAAGCATCTGCAAGGATTTCTCGGGTTGACAAGGTATTTTTTGAAGTTTATTAAGAATTTTGGGTAGTAGCACCTCTAACAACATTACTAAAGAAAGATTCATTTTCTTGGACACCAGAAGCAATGAAAGCCTTTGAACATCTTAAAGAGAAAATGTTCCAAGCACCATTCTTAGTTATGCCAAACTTTACAAAAACCTTTATTATGGAATTTGATGCCTCAGGAAATGGAATTGGTGTTGTTTTAATGCAAGAAGAAAGACCCATTTCTTGTGAAAGTTGTCCGATCAAAGGAAAGTATTTACACAACTATTTATGAGAAGGAAATGTTGGCAATAATACACACACTTACGAAATGGCGACCTTACCTAATGGGAAGACACTTCAAGGTCAAAACAGATCATGATAGTCTTAAATATTCTTTAGAACAAATATTATCTTAAGAAGATCAAAAAAAATGAGTCACAAAGATGTTGGGTTATGACTTTGAAATCATCTACAAAAAAGGGAAGAAAATTGTTGTTGGAGATGCACCCTTAAGAAAGGATGAGGATGTGGAGGCATTACTTTGCCCCATTTCTATTATCCAACCAGATTGGATAAACAAAGTAAGGGATGAATGGAAGAATGATGAAGAAGTGTGGGAACTCATTCAAAAGTTGGAAAAAGATCCTAGTACATCTGATACATTTAGCTGGAAAAATGATTCATTATGCTACAAATATCGCTTATACCTCTATAAGAATTCCCAACTAAAACAAAAGATTCTTCTGGAATTGCACACCTGTTCCTTAGGAGGGCATTCATGATTTTTAAAAACTTACCACAGGGTTAAGAAGCAATTTTTTTAGGATGTCCTTAAATCTGATATTCAAAATTTTGTGGCAGAATATTTGGTTTTCCAACAAAATAAAGTTGAGACAATTAAGACCCCATGTCTATTACAACCTTTATCCATTCCAATTCAACGTTGGGAGGAGGTTTCAATGGATTTTATCACAGGTTTACCCAAGTCCAAAGCAAAGAGTGTCGTCATGGTGGTATTTGATAGACTTACCAAGTATGCACAAGTTTGTGCATTATCTCATCCATTTAAAGCCAGTACAGTTGCTACTGCATTTATGGAAACAATTCAAAAGCTACATGGAAACCAAAAGATTATTTTAAGCGATAGAGATCCTATTTTCACTAGAAATTTTTGGACAAAATTATTTTATTCTCTAGGTATTCAGTTAGCTCATAGCTCATCTTATCATCCTCAATCTGACGAGCAAACTAAGATAGTGAACAAATTTTTGGAAGGATATCTTTGTTGCTTTTTATATGATAAACAAACACAATGGGTCAAATGGTTGCCTCCAGCTGAATGGTGGTATAACACTTCCTTCCATACTGCAGCAAAACTGACCCCATTTATGGCACTTTATGGATAACATCTACCATAATCACATCATATTTGAGAGAGAATTCTAAGGTTCAAGCAGTGGAAGATCACATCGAGCATCAAGAAAAAGTTCTCCAACTCTTAAAGGATAACCTAACTTTGGCGCAGAATAGAATGAAACAACATGCATATCAACATCGTAGCAAAATAAGTTTTGATGTAGATGACTAGGTATTTCTACAACTACAACCATACAAACACATGTCCCTCAAGAAAGCTAAGAAGGATAATAAATTATCACCAAAGTATTATTGTCCATACAAGGTGTTGCAAAAGATTGGTACTATGGAATACAAATTGGACATTCCTGCATGTTCCCGAGCGCACCCAATTTTCCATGTTTCATGCTTAGAGAAGGTTATAGGCGACAAGCTCCCATTTCAAACAATATTGTTATAACTTGACGAGGAAGGAAAAATCATATTGGACCCTGAAGCAGTCACTCAAACAAGAATTCGATAGCTACAAAATTGATCAATTTAAGATTACTCATCAAGTGGAAGAAGTTACCCATTGAAGATTCCACATGCGAGGATGATAATTTTATACAGAAGCATCTAGAACTACTCAAGCATTGAGGAAAACACTTTTTTGAAGGAGAGGGGCATGTTAGGTCCCTGTAATAATAGTGTATTCCGTTATTATTATTGTCTGTGTAGCCCCTTATTTTCACTTTTGTGCCTATGTTGTCACCATATTGTTATTATTGTGCCCCATAGAAGCCCACTATTGTTTTTGTTGTGCCCTTACATTATTATTGTTTTGTTGGCTCCGATTATATTGTGACCCCTTAGACTCCTATATATAGAAAGGAGTTCTTGTCATTTGTATCATCCAAATATTCATTTGTATAATGTAAAGGAGGTTTCCCCCTCGAAGAGGCTGATTTTGAAGTCATTTATCTATATTTTATTCTATTTTGTGAGTTGGTTGCATAATAGAGACACAGAGGGTCCATTCTCTGTGTGGCATAAAGATAGATAATGTGATCAGTTATGGGGTATAGGGATAGTAGTTGTAACAATGATGGTGAATTCTCTTGGAGAAAATTCTATTGGTGATTCAATTACTCATGGAAGTTAGAATGTAACAATGACTATATTTTTAATTTTAAGAAACATCTTATATATATTTTTCGTTGAGTCATGTAGACACTAATTTTTTGGATAGAAGTTGCAACACATTATTTTGTGAGTACTTTGAGGCAGTCAACTTTGGAGAGAAACATAATTATTGTGAAATAAGCAGTGCACATTTTTAATCTTTGAAGTTTGAACCCTGCACATAGTTGGATATTTTATCCACTTGTCGGTTTTTTAGTTGGCGTTAAACCAATATGTATAACTCCATTGGATGATAAATGATTTCTATTAATGTGCAATCAAATTTATATAGACTAAATGACTCTTCACTTCATTTTCCCTCAAAATGATAAAAATTGGACCCTTGTTTAACATAAAGTCCCTATGTCATGGTGGCATAGTAAAATACCCATTTGTGGTACCTTTTGCACACCCATTTAACAGAACATCACCAGGGGATTCAATGAAACAAAATGGGTGTCCAAAAATGGTTAAACATCTCGTAAAATAGGCTACTCCCATTACCAACACACCTAGATATTCTCATGATGCAAGGAATCTCTCAACTATAGTCCATTCTTGTGTATACCATTTCCTGGGAGGGCACTTCACTGCCATATTATTCCACTTTTCAATATGAAACTACCTCTCTAGTCATGTTCATTTTCTTTCAATGCATTTTCACCGACCATGATGTACCATGCCACATCCTCTATAGTATTTTCACCTTGCATATCATTGATCATTCCAACTTCACCTTTCTTTATGGGACAATCTTAGCATTAATGTCCATTCCCTTCCCCTGGCATCTGGAACTGATCACATCAATTTCCTCTCCCTGACATGCATTAGAAAGTGCCTTATTATCATGTAAGCATGGTTGGTATTGGCCATGACATAGGAATGAAGGTTGTAACCTTTTTGACATCTACATATTTCCTTTCTCCTTAGCTTCCCGAGTTCTCAAATACATAATAAAGGAAGATTCGTCTAAAGCATATGAAAAGTATACCAAATCTACATACAATGGAATCTAGTGGTGTAGCTCAAAATGTCCACCTACTCACATTCTAATAAAAAATTTCCCTGGGTGGTTGTTAATGACATGTGGCCCATACTAAGTCACCACAGGGCATTCAATTGTATTAATTCTACTTATAATCTTAACTCATTTTGTAGCATTGGTGGATCAATATTCTCCTTAATTTAGTGAAATAGGTTTTGGTGGACCTGGAATGAGATAATAACGTCATAATATCATCGAAAGCCTCCATCATCCACACGTATGTTTTGGAAGAGGAGTTGTTTTAGGTTCCTTTGATTGGTGTTCATTTTGGTAGAGGTTCCTTTAATTTTTCCATTAATGGCTAGTTTTATTGACGCCTGATATGTTGCCTTTTTATTCCCAAAAAACTAGTATTTACAACCATAAGAAGTGGTTTTGGAGTGTGTTTGTCCTATAAAATGAAGGTCCTACTGCAGAGGCCACAAGCATTTAATTGAGAGCCAGGTTTATGTGACGTTATTGAATTGGAAAGTATAGACTCAGAGTTATGCAATAAGGGATGACGTGGCATACTCTTGATCATTGATGCTAAAAGGTTTGCAAAACAAAAGAAAATAAAAATAATGATCAAATAGTAAAGATTTTGATAGGGTTAAACTATTATAACAGAGACAAAATTCAGATAAAATTATAAATGAGCATTTGATTGAAGAACAATGTCAATTGAAATCTACTAACAAAATCAATAGAAGTAATGTCTATAATAAATGATTACTATTATTTACATTTAATAATTGTTCTATAGAGTTGTGACTATTAGGATATTTATGTCTCTTATTTATTGTATATTTCAGAATGTGTATTTTCCTTTTCATTGGACAATTATGCCTTTTGGTTTTATCTAAGAGTGGCTAGAACCAACTAAGAATGGCTATAACTAGTTGCCCTTCATATCTACAAATTTTGGAATTTAGTCACTAATAAAATGTAGACGTTGTAGCAAGCACTGAGGTGATTGGTTTTGCAACTTCATTAGTGTGGAGACCCATATTAGAAACCTCTTGAGTGAGTGCAGATGAGGTTAGATTCAAGTTCTAGGTGACCTTGACTACATAGATACACTCCTCATAGTGTGGCATTTCAACTAAGGATAGTCTTGAAGCATTTCTTAAGAGAAATGTAGACAGTGCCATGACTATGAAATAACATTGCAAAGGTGGTGGTCCTGAGGATGTGGTCTAATGGTTGGGTGGGGAAGTCCCCAAAGGTCTCATTGTCCAATCCCAGGTAGGAATATGTATGCTTGAGAGCTACTGCAGGCGTGATTTCTTCAGTTGAAAAAAAAATCATATAATAATAATAATAATAACACATATAATAAGAGGGAGTTACATTGTATTTGTGGAAGTTTATTCTAAACCAAATATTTTTTTCAAATATAGGAGGAATTTGTTTTATACGAATATTTCACGATGGTACCTTGGAAAAAACTGACAAGTGTAGATTTTGTTCACTTACTCGGAGTGGAATTGGATCTTTCATTGAGGTGTATGTGCACATTACTTTGCAAATAATATAGCTTTTGTAAAAAAAAAAAAAAAGAAGTAAAGAAATAATAAAATTCGAGAAAAAATAGTTCTTCTACCTTATATATCATTTAAAGTTTAAACCCTACTCTAAGGCACTCCACACTTGTGTCATTCTTAACCATATCATGTATATATCTTCCTTCTCTTAATTTAAAATTTCTGTGTTTGTTATTTCATTGGAAAGTTTTATATTTTTCAAAAACTTAATATATTTTTTTGTTCATTGAAACTTCAAAGCTTTGGGTGAGTTTTCCACTGTGAAGACACCTGTCCTCACATTCCTTCCCCCCTATTTTGGAAAGTCATGAAACATAGCTATTGACCATTATCGAGTATGAAACATCACAAATATTTCCAAGCTTCCATCTTTTGTGTTGAACTCATTTCATCATTGGAACAATAATCTCCAAAGTCCAAACAATTCATACAAATTTTCCAAATTTTTATTATGAATATCATAAAATTTAATGCCATATTTTTAAATATATTAGGATCAGAACTTGTTATGACTACATTAACACTTTTTCACTCATGAACTAGTAAGTGAAGATAGCATGATTTTTGTTACCTTTAAGAATGTTGCTAATAATGTGCAATCTTATTAATGATTGCAGATATGTTGGTTGAGTGAACTGCATTAAAAAGAGCAATTGGAGTTGTTTACTCTTCCATCATACCAAAGACATCGAAACCTTTTATTTATATGTCTATATTACTGCCACTTGAACATGTGGATGTGAATGTTCGTCCTACAAAAAGGGAGGTATTGTTGTTGTATATAGCAAGAGTCTTTAGTTACACTTATCTTGAGATTTTTGTTTGCATATATTTGTTGGTTTCATGTCATTATGCTATACAAAAAATCACAAATTGTATTTTCACACTAAAGAAGGACCTCTGTCATTGTTTCTTTTTTTTCACATTAATAACTTGATTACATTTTTAGCTTCATATGATTGTTGAAAAAAAAAAATGTTACTGTTGCAACAAATACAAAATATTTGAACTATTTTCCAATGCATGTATTGTGTCCTTTTTTGAAGTTAATCATATAATACATTTCAATTTTAACCTGTGTGCTTTTAGGTCAGCCTTTTGAATTAGAAGAGTGTTGCGATTAACATACAAAATGTCGTCGAGGTAAAGTTGATGTAGTCTGACACAACAAGACATATTACATACAGGTAATGACAGTGGAAAATAGTAGTTGGTGTTTAGAAGATAAATAAATATATTCTACTTCAGTTTTATTTACTCAAAATAAATAAAAGTTCGGTGGTCATATGTAAATGCATGATATAATGAGAGCTATAAATAAATTCACCCTACAAGTAAATTATAACACATTTATGAAAGATAAACTTTGATTTGGCATTCTAATTCTTGAATCTATAGTTTAATTTTTGTTTTCATGCATTTAATGCCAGGAAATTGACTACTTTCTGAGATTTCAGTGAGCATATTTTTCAGGTTTAGAGCCCTTTGCAAAAGGTAATTGAATATTTTTATCTCTAAATCACTATAGACCCATTGAGGCTAGCAAGAACTTGCCTGAAGTGATAGATATTTTTGTAGATGACATTGGAACTAATGTCCATTTGACTCCTGGTTCAAGTGATAACACTTCAAGTTTCCAATCATGTTTTTGCCTCTATTTCTTTATGAAAGGGTCCTTCCTACAACTTTAATTTTTTTGTTTAAAGGTTAGGAAAAAATGAATTCTTTTCATGTTAGATACAACTTGTTACATTAGATTGTTGAGGATGATTTTATACATTTTTAATCTAGATTGAAAGTTTAAAATAGGAATTGCTTTGATGTTCCTTCTATTTTTGTTAAGTAATGTAAGAGAGGAATTGTTATCGACTCGTAGGGACTTGTACCCATGGTTATCCTATTTTAGGGAACTTCGATGTAGGAGCGAAACTTATTGGATTTGGAAAGAATTCCATTGTAAATGTTCCTAATGTTCATATTCATATATGAGCCTATTTTAAAACTTTATCAAGATCCTCCCATTTGTCAAGGATAAGTCCCATAGAAACGGGACAGGTAAAGGTGACCATTGCAACCTCTACTACTCAAAATAATATTTATGCTATGACTAGGAGTATTATTTTTCTTTTCAATTGTTAATATATCTATCTACACTATTAACAAAAACTTAAGCATTTAGATATAACATAGTAGAACTGTAGATATATCTATATTGCTACGAATCTAGAAATATGAGTTTCAAATGCATTAAAGAAGAGATGGAAAACCAAAGTGAGTTATAAACTTTTCTTGATGGAAACTAGGTTGATAAGGGTTTGTCACTATCAAGTATCCATTTATAAAACTTCAAGAACAGTGGATTCAAAATGGAACTCTAAAGATGCATAAACTTCTATAATTAATATGCAATAATACTTAGAGACATAAAGATATTGATCAAGCCTAAAGGGAAAGGAGATGAAACATTGTAACTAGAAACCTGGAGGAATCGAATTGGTTGAATCATTTGTTGAGAGATTAATGGGTTGGTTCTATGAACTAACTGATACTGATGGGGCCATAACATTACTGTGAATCTTTTCTAACCAAGAATAGAGAGTAAGGAACTTGCCTTGATTTTCAAGTATATATAGATGACCTTGGAGCTCCATACATTCCCCCTCCTACACTAAGAGTGTGTGAACTACAAAGGTCTTTGCATGCACGTAGAATTCCAACATTTTCGAGAAATTGTGATAAAAATGTTACTAGAACCCAAATACGAGATGAAGTTATGCATTGGAGTTTTGATATCCTCAGAGTGGAGCAAAGATCTTTCCTCTTGGACATAATCCTCCAATAACCTTAACTTTTGTGACAAATTGGGGATACCTTGTAATGGAAGGAGCAAGCAACATCAAGAGTGGAAGACTTAGAATGTGTACAACACAATGGCAGTTGGATCTGATGGCTTGAGAGAGGTGTCATTCGAGTGAAGAGGGATTCAAAGTACAAATTGTTGTGACAACAAGGAAAGGGACTACCTAGTAGAGTGAATAATTGGAGAAGCAGAGAACAAGCCAATAGAGTGAGAGACATGAACAAGAAAACCAATGCATACACCCAATGTTCCATAACCCACGTAGTGAAATTGATACCCCATAAAACCTAAATGCTTCCATAATGGCTATGGCTTTTTCGAAGAATCATTGCCACTAGTACGGGATGTTAAGGACAAGATGTTGCCGAAGCCAAGAGATTAATGTCGGCTTAGAACTGCTCAGAGTCTACATGTCAGAGGAGATGTTGGTGATGGCATGTGGCCAAAGGTGATGATCCAATCATCTCTCCCACATTTCCTTTGATCACTTGATCTGGGGATCTAACGATGATAGTTATCTTCCTCTTCTTACTCAAATATGTGGGTCGCTATAGAAGTTGAAGAAGAGATACATGATGTTGTATATATCATCCTTTTCTTGTTGAAAGGCCATAAGAAACTCCCACTCCAATGATGATCAAATTACTAGTTGAGTCAAGAGAATTGGCAAGGTAATCAAGCCACAAAATGGGACTTGCACTTGTGCTAAGATTGGCATGCGGGTGAAGGGTGAAATTTGTGAGTTCTTCACAAACTAAATCAAAATATCAATTGATCTGCTTGTAAAGGAGTGACTACCACATAATTTTCTTTGCATAGTGCATATTTCCCTTTAAATTTCATCAATTTAATATATGTCATTAGTATTTGAATTATTATTATGATTTCTCCAATTATTTCAGGCATTATTGTATTTTTGGAAGTTTATTTGAAATGAAATATTTTGTTCAAATAAAGAAGGAATTTATTTTATATCAAAAGTTCACCATGGTTCCTTGGAAAACACCGACAAGTGTAGGTTTTGTTCACTTACTAGGAGTGGAATTTGATTTTCCTTTGAGGTTCATGTGCACATTCCTTTGCAAATAATATAACTTCCGTTAAAAAGAAGAAGTAAAGAAAAAATAAAATTCAAGAAAAATAGTTCTTCTACCTTATATCTATCATTTAAAGTTTAAACCCTACTCTAAGACAATCCAAACTTGTTTCCTTCCTAACACTATCACGTATTTATCATCCTTTTTTTAATTTAAAATTCCTAGGTATGTTTGTTTATTTCGTTGGATAATTTTATATTTTCCAAAATCTTAATATATTTTTTTCCTTGAAAATTAAAAGCTTGGGGTGAGTTTGAAACTTTTCTAGACACTTATACTCAAGTTCCCTGGCCCCCTATTCTGGAAAGTCATGCAACATAGCTATTGGACCATTATCGAGGATGAAACATCACAAATATTTCCAAGCTTCCATATTTTATGTTGAAATCATTTGGCCATTGGAGCAATAACCTTCAGAGTCCAAATCATTCATATCAATTTTCCATGTCTTTTTCATGAATATCTTCAAATTTTGTGCTAGATTTTCAAATGGATTAGGATTAGTGCTTGTTATGACTACTACAATACCTTTTCACTCATGAACTAGTAAGTGAAGATAGCATGCTTGTTTACTTGAATGCAACTAGGGAAGGAGAGCTAGTGTTTGTATCAGAAGTTCAGTGTTGGGCACCATGGAGAGGCGAGAGGGGGGGAGTTCCACTCCCTCCTACAGTCAGGTAGTCTCTAATCGAATCAAGAAACCTCTAGAGGATGAAACCGGAGTTTTAGGAGGAGGGAAACAGGAAAAAAGAAGCACACAGGGGCAGGAAAATACACAGGAAGAAGTCAAAAGAGAAAAGTGAATAGAAGGAGAAAATCAGAATGCTGACACCAAAAATTGAACTGGACCTTGTAAGCCTAGGGCAGCCATCACACCCAGAGTAGTGCTAAGTGATCCAGCACTACAAGTGCATATGGAACACATGGCGACTTATGCAATCCTTTGTAAATTCATGGGGTTTTGGCCAATGGAGAAGGCTTTACAGGCATGGATAAAGAATCATTGGAAACCTAAGGGGGATATAGATCTACACCTTGGATCAAAGGATTTCTTCACTGTAGTTTTTACAAACATTAGGATAAAGACAGGGTGTTTGAAGGAGGGCCCTACTTCTATGCTGTTGTAGGCCTCTATATGTGGCCTTGGGTGATGAACTTTGTCCCGGAGCGTGAGACAATCACTTCAGTCCCAGTTTGGGTAAGGCTCTACTCCTTACCACTAGATTATTAGCAGCCAGAATCATTAAAAGCAATAGGAAATAAACTAGGGAATTTTGTAAAAATATTAGAGGCCACTATGCAGGGAAAGTATACCTTTTTTTCTCGTATATGCGTAGAGATGGACCTCTCTAGAGCTCTACCGAATGAAGTTATTCTGGAAGTTTTTTATGAATAATGGGTGCAAGTGGTGGACTATGAGCATGTTCCTTTTAGATGCCGCAAATGCCATGAACATGGGCATCTATTCAGGGATTTCCCCTTAAAAAAATGGAAATCAAAACTAAATCTACTTCAGGGAAAGAACCTAAAAGATTTAACAAAGTGGGGAACAGAGGTAAAGGAGGGAGAAAGTACCAAAATAAAATCAACAAGGGAAAGAAGCTAAGTCAAAATAGGTACAAGGTATTAGAAGAAGAAGAAGAGCACGATAAAGCAAACCAGACTCTGGAGGATAGCCCTATGGAGAAGGAAAAGGAAGAGAGCATGGAGGACACACATGAAAACAGGCAAGAAAAGGAGGATCTGCTGAACACTATGGAACTTGATAGGGACCAAGAGATGACCCTGAGCGAGGTGGGAATAGAGGATCATGAACTGCAAGATATTCTTAATAGGGAGCATATATATCTAGAAAAGTTCCTGGAGTAGGGAACCACCAAAGGAATAGATTCGCTACTAGAAGAGAAGTTCAATAGAGTGCAATAGATGTTCGGGAGTCAAAAGAAACCATGATAGTAAGGACAACGAAGGGGTGAAAACAATGAAGGCAACATCGAGACTAGCTCCTAGGAACCCAGGCAGGAAAAGTGGTAGGAAAAAACAGAATGAGCTACTGATAGAGTGTGGAAAACTCATGATCAATTCAGGTAAGATGAAAGACCTAACTAGTTACTCATTTACAAATCTTTCTTAATGAAGCTCACAACATGGAATATTAGTGGCGTAGGAAGTAAAACGAAACAAAGGAATCTTAGCAATAGAATGAAAGAAGAAAAACCAGATATGATTTTCATCCAGGAAACAAAATGTTTAGTAGAAAAAATAAAAGAAATACACAGCAAATGGCTGATTAAATATGAATATCTAGAAGTTAAAGCAGACAAAACAACAGGAGATATTCTCACACTTTGGAACCCTGTCAGGCGGAAAGAGTCGATAGTGCGGACACAATCAACCTCCCTAGGAGCCTAAGACTCTCTAGTGACAAACAAGACAAACAAGAGAAATCCTTCTCTAAACATGCATTTACTATATGGGAAATCAAGTGTTTAGATCCTACCTGTAATCCAACGTTGTTGTAGCAGTCCAGCTCCGCTGATCCGGATGAGCTCCTCCTTCACTTTGAAACCTGCATACACTAACAATCAAATGATTAAATAGCACTTGATAATCTCATAGAATAAAACATATTTAACACATAGACCAAGGAGTACATGAAACAACTCATAAGTAACAAGTTATTGAGAAGAATGGACTCATTTGCATTAATAGGTAACAAAAGGAACAAATACAACCTGAGCCTTGGTGTTGTGCAAGTCCCTCCCAGGGTCCATCAAGAGTTCTCCTTTACTTTGACAAAGCTCACCCACTTCCAAATAGAACAAGCAAAGATGGCAATCTCTCCTCACAAGCATCTAAATGGGAGTCCTAATTCCTGCAGCATTTACCCTTAGAAATGTATAGCTTCCAACCTCCCCTCCTTCTGGCCCAATGCCTGTATTTATACTGCTCAAGAGGAGGTTAATCAGGCCCACCATCAATGGGATAATCCCCTCTTTGGGTGGGATAGCTCCCTTATTGATGGGATAAGTTCCTCTTTGATAGGAGTGCATGAACCATCTGGAGGCGCCCAATACACGACGAACAACCTTCTAGAATGCTCTAGAAATGACCACAAGTAACTTTTTAAAGATGAAACTTGCGCATTCTAACCTTTACAGGGGGACGCACCTGTCCCTTTACATACAGAGCGTCTTTGGACACAGCTTTTGTGAACATTGGGAGCGTCCCCACAGGTAAGGTTGAGAGAACCTGCGTCCCCAGAGATAAATACATTTATACAAGACTTTCTCTGTTTTTTGGAGTTTGACATGGAAAGCAGAGGCATAAGACTTGCCTAAGAGGGTAGCATGACTGTTGATAGAGTCATCCTAACTGTAAATGGTCATGGTGACATTTTTTAGTGTAACAGATTGCCCCCTAAAGTGCGAAGCCTGAAATAGATTAGGGTTTTGTATTATCTAGGAAGGGTGAAGCGCTTTATCATTTCAAGGATTATCTCGTGGAGAGCCTGGTCAGAACCTGCAATTTTCAACACAAAATACATGTATAAGATTATATCATCACTGAGGTAGGCATTCCCATACTCAGATCAAAACTTTAACTAACAGACTAACTACTCTGATACAGGAATGATCTTGCAGTACATCACAATCATAGACTTTTGTAGACACGGTATGGACGTAGCCATCTGTTTATGATTAGTCTACTTAGATAATGAATACAAAACTCCTCGCAGCCTGGATGGTGGAAACTAGATCCAGGGTCTTCATTTCTACTTCCCGAATTGGTACGATTCTAGCCATGCGAATAAATGAGTTGATGTCGAACATGGTAGAAACCACTTGATTACCAATCGATGATGTAAACTGTTAACAAGCGTGAGAGAGACCACCAGTAATGTCAATGGTTCTCAAAGTACCCAGTACAATCCATGAGATGTGAATGAATGAGTTGATGTCGAACATTTCACGGAATCCTTCGATCGAAAGTCATTGATGTAAACTGACGTCAAAGGCGAGAAACCTGCCATTGATGCATGCAAACTTCAAGGTACTGACGATTTCTAAGTCATCTCTCTAGATAATGTGCTGATGTCGATAGAAAGCGACCCGTTGCAGGCAAGCCCGCAACACGAAATCATTGTTCAAGTTGAAGAAATGTTGTTGTAAGGACTGACTCAGGGATGGTCAAATGGATGACAAGTATTTTGCAGATGAAAGTTTTGCTTGCAGACCTCTTGAACACATAACGACACGACAGATGGCTTGGTGACGAATAACTCAAAGTTAATCCCCGGAACCCGGTTAAAGACTTTCAAAGTGGTTTGATCAACTGTGAGGTAAAAGATTTCCCAACCCAGGTGAATGAAAAGTGTCGTGTTCAAGAGTGGTAATAAAGTTTCTTTTGAGACAAAAGGTAACAAACAGGTTCATTCTTCTCTCTTTTCCCCCACCATTTCTGGCAAGTACCTCTTTATTTTTAACAAGCTTGAGGAGGATAACATATGCTTGATTATAAGCTCATCCTTCGGATGAGTCCAACCTAGTTTTGATTCGAACCCTAGGAAGGAGTGGTTCGTTCCTGTTTGTAATTGAACAGGTCCTTTACTGTGAAATGTTTAACGAGCCCAGTATAGGAGAAACTCGGCGTTTTTCAATTTTAGAGAATCTGAAAAACTTAAGAAGACTCCAAGTTGAACTTTTTCGTAAATTTGCGTCCCTCAAGCCCAAAAAAGTATAAAATAATACCTGGGGGAACCGCTTGATCTTGCGACCAAAGAGTACTTTCATGATTAGTGCCACTGACCTGAAAAGTAAAAAGCGATCAAGGACACGTCGTTTTATTTCCGGTCTCGAGTTTGAAATGACAAAAACCCGGCAATCTTTTCCTGTTTTTACGGTCAGAAAAGAGCTATAAGGGGACCGTCTTTTAATTCCGTTTTAACGAGTGTAAAAGAAACGCTCGGCAATCTTTTCATGTTTTAGGAGTCAGAAAAGAGCTTAAAAGATGACTCTGAGGTTTCACTTTTTCGTAAGTTTTAACGAGTTCGAAAAAATGATAAAAATGTACTCATGATTTTCACTTTTTCATAAATTTTAATGAGTTCGAAAAAGGGATAAAAATGTACTCATATGGCCGACTTTCAATTTAATTTACGAGCAGGAAAAGACGAAAAGAACTCGGTATTTTCATTTGTTTTACGAGAATGAAAGATAACAAAATAATCTCGAGATTTTCATGAGTTTAACGAGTCTTGAAAATGACTGAAATTGACTCGAGATAGGTTTCATTTTTACAAAAGCTTGAAACAGAGAAAAACTATGCTTCAAAGTAGTTTCATTTTTACACAAGCTTGAAACAGAGAGAAAACTGTGCTTAATGCCCCCTAAGCATAACTGTTAGAGCGCATGCCCCCCCAGCTTCATTTCATTCAACCAGTTGGATGAAATGAAGGTTGAGTTACGAGATCATTTGAAAGACTCGACCTAAAACTGTAAGAAAATTATACAAAAACTAAAATAACTAACCTAAATATACAACTTAACATTTATGAGATCTGGTCAAACTCTTGACTCAATTAGAGGAGGATTTGTTTCATTTTTTAACGAGCTTGACACAGGAAAAGAACTATGCTCGGATTCGGTTTCATGTTTACGCAAGCTTGAAACAAAAAACTATGTTTGTTATAAGTTCACATGCCCCCAGCATAATGACGCAAAACGAGGTACATGCCCCCCAAGCTTCATTGCATTCAATGAGGTGGATGGAATGAAGCTTGACTTTCAAGATTTTGGAAAGACTTATGGGAGTTGTTTCATTTTTTAGTGAGGTTGACACAGGAAAAGAACTATCCTCAAAACCCTTGTTTCATTTTTTAAACGAGCTTGACACAAGATAAGGAACTATGCTCATAACTACTCACTACAGTCTACCTAACAAAAAACTCTACTCTAAAAACCTTGATTCATTTTTTAACGAGCTTGACACAAGACAAGGAACTATGCTCTAAAATCCTTGATTCATTTTTTTAATGAGCTTGACACAAGACAAGGAACTATGCTCATGACTACTCTCTATAATCTACCTATCTAACCTATCCTTGTTTCATTTTTTAATGAGCTTGACACAAGACAAGGAACTATGCTCAAAAAGTTCGCATGCCCCCAGGTTAATGATGCAAAATGAGGTACATTCCCCCAGGCTTCATTGCATTCAACCAGATGGATGGAATGAAGGTTTACTTTCAATATTTAACTTGAAAAGGGAGTTGTTTCATTTTTATGGAGGTTGACACAAGAAAAGGACTATCCACATACCTGATTCATTTTTTAACGAGGTTGACTCAGTAACAGGAACTATCCTCATAACCCTACTTTCTACAATCTACCTACATATCCTAAAATCTACCTAATTCATTTTTTAATGAGGTTGACTCAGTAAAAGAACTATCCTCATGCTAACCTGTTTCATTTTTTAACGAGGTTGATTACAGGAAAAAACTATCCTCGTAGACACTGATTCATTTTTTAACGAGGTTGACACAGTAAAAGGAACTTTCCTCACTACATCCAGTTTCATTTTTTAACGAGGTTGAGACGGGAACAAACTATCCTCGCTACACACTGATTCATTTTTTAACGAGGTTGACACAGTAAAAGAACTATCCTCATAAACACTGATCATGGCTTCCAACTCAATGGACACACCTTGATCATGGCTTCCAAGAGGTCTTCATCAGAAGGAAGAATAGTTCTCTGGAAGGAACACATGTCAAGGGACTCAAAAGGGATAAGAACATCGTGTTCAAGTAATCCCATAGAGTTTTCCATGTCAATTACCGAATCTAAATCAAAGGAAGATGAGCAAACAGTGAGAGGCTCACTTACATCGGTAACTGAAAACATGGGACCAGTTGCCACATAATTAACCCGTGGCAGGGTAGATACCACTTTAGAATCAGGAACATTTAGGGGTGTCATAGTATTGGTAGTTGAAACAAGACTAGGGAACGAAAGCTGGTCTACAGTCACAATACGACCATTGTGAGGGAAAGACATCACACGAAAGAGTGTCGATACGACAGCTTTCATTGCATAAACATAGTCTCGCCCAAGGAGTAAAATGAAATCCAAGGGACCTCGAACTACCATAAGATCAATACAGACAGTTTTACCTTACAAGGTAATAGAAAACTTAGGAAGGATCCCTAAAGGTTCACTAATGGTTCTGTTAAAAGCTTTCAGATTCTGCATAATAGGCGCAAGCTGAGGGGAACCCAAAGCTTTCCAAACAATTGAGGATAAAATACTAACAGAAGCACCTTCATCTACCTGTGTTCGATGTATGTCCCTACCACCAGCCTTGACAATGATTTGGAAAGGGATGGAGGAAGGAAGACGAGGTTCTGTCAATCTATTCCAATCAAAGGAAAAGACCTCAGTACTTGGAGGGGGTTCTGTAGAAATAGGTGAAATGCCCCCCGGCATAGAAGAATCCGATGTAACAAGAAGAACATCAGCGGTATGAAATTTACTCTCGAAAGGGAGAGTGTGATCGACCGAATGTGAAGTTGAATCGACCACTTGATCAACTAATGGATCATCAACCTGAGTGACATGAGTTTCACTCTCCAATGGAAGAGTGTGATCGACTGTACTTGAAATTAGACCAATCACTCCGTCAGTTGACGGTAGGTTGGGAGAAAGTTTACGGTAACCAGTTGGAAATTCTTGCTGTGGAACAGTAAGTTTTTCCAACAATGTTGAGGCTTCATCCATGTGAGGGAAAATGTGAGTTTGATGACTCCCTTTGCATAACTTACAAGGAAACCTAACTTTACCCTTTTTCCCAGGAACCTGACTATCACTGGTTGATGGATCAATGGAAAGTTGATGAGATTTTTCTGACCATACTTCCAAGACCTTTGGAATACCAGGACAATTGACAAGGAAGTGGTCACCCTTACAAAGCCTGCAAGGGTATTTGGGTTTACGATGCATGTCGGAGTTTTCCTCAACACAACTAACACTTACAGTCATGGTTGGTTGGTTGACTTCTTTCTTATCTTGCTTCTTCTTCTTCTTCTTCTTCTTCCCTTTCTTCTTCTTCTTAGCCTCCTGGTTACTAGCATCAAGGCTTTTACCAGGCGAAGAGGAAGAAATGGAGGAAGAAAAATTAGGCGAAGAAGGTAAAGGGTCAACAGAAGGTTGGTGATGTTGAGATGGTGAACTCGGTTGAGGTGAAGCATCCGGTTGAGGTGGAACAATTGGAGTACTTTGGGCCAACGAAGTTGAAAATAACCATATTGGTAATCCTATTGTAAATCCAAGTAATGACAAAGTAGCCATATAAGGAGGACCAACATTTCCAAAGTAAGGAAAAGTACTAGGATTCTCGTTAGGAGGGGTTCCTAGGTTGATAAATTCCGGAACATTTGCCATTATATTCAACTTCAGTGAATTTTATTAACAATTTAAAACTAAAATTAACAATTCACAATTCACACCTAACAATTAAAATTCACAATTCACACCTATGGTCTCTAAAAGTAAAAACAAACAAATTAACACGTGCTATCAAATCTAGGAGTCAAACCATACACAAACAGTAACCTTCCGGACCGAAAACACTAGTTGGGGATGAAATCCAACATCGCAGAATTCAGTACAGAAGTGGCGGGTGGAACAGTTACCCCGGCAACCTGCTTAATGAATAGACTGGACCAAGTTCCTCCACTTTAACCGTCTCGAGTGAAGTGAACCCCCCAGAAAATCCAAGTGAGTATAACCGACGTCTGCTCCAGGTACAGTGGGATCTTCCCTCCACCGTCACCTTGGGTAGAATCCTAAGATTACGGCCACTAAGGTTACCAACAGCAACAAATACACCTGGGGGAACAGTCTACACTCCGACAGCACGCAAGGGCAGAGTATCAAGCTCAATCCCCTTACCGACTCCTTGATAACAATCCAAGGTTTACCGATAAGTGACCCCTGGCTCCTCGACAATGGTTAATCCGAGGTTTACCGTTTGTAATACGTGTGTGTCTGGCGTCATTCACAACGAGGGAGGATTGATCCCCTCACTGGTTCGGACACGAGCTCGTGCTTCTCCTTTAAGAGGAGCTTTCCCAGAGTATAAGTGCAACAGTTGGATTTATCCTACCACAAGATGAGCTACTTGTTTGGTTTTGCTGTCTTGGAGAGTTAATTACTCTCCTACTCCAAGACACTAGCCTGATCTATATTGGTGTTTCAGAGCCCTAGAAATGTAAAAATTACTAGATGAATTTTAATTAAGCGCTGTGTTATTAAGGCTGTTATTACTCAAATGGATAAATGGATATGAAACCAATGGTGTTATGACCCGACTCAACTGAATGCAATCGAATATGATAATGTAACCTTTTCAATTCGATGAATCCTAACTAAAGTAAGGAGAGAGTTTCCATTTTCTTCCAACAATGCAAAAAATTGATCACTAAGAGAAAATATAACAAATTCTCTAATGCACTAATTTCATCAAGACAAACTAATGAAAATCAATTCCAACCCTTTTTTTATTATTATTTTTGTGTAAATTCAAATCAAAGAAAGCTGATCTAAATCTACAATTAATTTTTCAGAATGTAAACTATGCAATTGTAATCTAAGCACAATTCACTTGAAAAGTATGCAAATGTAATCTATGCACATTTTTCATTCATATTCTGAAAATGAGAATTCTAATTATGCAAATGTGATCTATGCAAGAGAATTCTCAAACACAAGATGATTCTAATGTAATCTAAGAACCAATCAAGTGCAAGTCGAGAAAATTGGGTGAGAGTTCCAAAGATCAAAAATAAAAATACTCAAAGGCGATTAACACTCATACACAATTTAGCCCCCCCGGCGAATGAGGGGGAAATTTTTTTGCAAAAACAAAAGCAAAAAGATGCAAAATTGTGAAAAGACTGAGACAAACCTCCAAGTAATGACCAAAGGAAATCAAATTAAGAATTTCTCAAGAAAGAGACTCAAAACACCCAATTGATGAAAGCTTAGAGTAGGAATGCCAATGAAACAAGCTCAGGTGACGATCTTTGACAGGTAAACAGTGGATCTGGGCAGTAAAAACTAAGAAAAAGCAAAATCTAAGAGGAAAAATGTAAAAAATGGAAATTTTCTTAAATTTTAGCAGGGGACGCAGGCAACCCGTTAGAACATGTGCGTACCCGCTCTGTGCGCACAGCAACAGTGCGTCCAGGGACGCACTGTGCAATACTCAGAGGGTGCGTCCTACTGTAAAAATCAAGAAAAACTAAATCTATTTTACTGCTAAGCTAATCCACCCAAATACAAATTCACACAGTCAAAAACCAGAAAAATAAATCAATTTTCTCAGAGCAAAGTTCATACAAAGGAAAAGTCATTCTCATTCATGGATTCCCCAGTGGAGTCGCCATTTTGTCAGGCGGAAAGAGTCGATAGTGCGGACACAATCAACCTCCCTAGGAGCCTAAGACTCTCTAGTGACAAACAAGACAAACAAGAGCAATCCTTCTCTAAACATGCATTTACTATATGGGAAATCAAGTGTTTAGATCCTACCTGTAATCCAACGCTGTTGTAGCAATCCAGCTCCGCTGATCCGGATGAGCTCCTCCTTCACTTTGAAACCTGCATACACTAACAATCAAACGATTAAATAGCACTTGATAATCTCATAGAATAAAACATATTTAACACATAGACCAAGGAGTACATGAAACAACTCATAAATAACAAGTTATTGAGAAGAATGGACTCATTTGCATTAATAGGTAACAAAAGGAACAAATACAACCTGAGCCTTGGTGTTGTGCAAGTCCCTCCCAGGGTCCATCAAGAGTTCTCCTTTACTTTGACAAAGCTCACCCACTTCCAAATAGAACAAGCAAAGATGGCAATCTCTCCTCACAAGCTTCTAAATGGGAGTCCTAATTCCTGCAGCATTTACCCTTAGAAATGTATAGCTTCCAACCTCCCCTCCTTCTGGCCCAATGCCTGTATTTATAGTGCTCAAGAGGAGGTTAATCAGGTCCACCATCAATGGGATAATCCCCTCTTTGGGTGGGATAGCTCCCTTATTGATGGGATAAGTTCCTCTTTGATAGGAGTGCATGAACCATCTGGAGGCGCCCAATACACGTCGAACAACCTTCTAGAATGCTCTAGAAATGACCACAAGTAACTTTTTAAAGATGAAACTTGCGCATTCTAACCTTTACAGGGGGACGCACCTGTCCCTTTAAATACAGAGCGTCTTTGGACGCAGCTTTTGTGAACATTGGGAGCGTCCCCGCAGGTAAGGTTGAGAGAACCTGCGTCCCCGGAGATAAATACATTTATACAAGACTTTCTCTCTTTTTTGGAGTTTGACATGGAAAGCAGAGGCATAAGACTTGCCTAAGAGGGTAGCATGACTGTTGATAGAGTCATCCTAACTGTAAATGGTCATGGTGACATTTTTTAGTGTAACAAACCCCCAGAAACTAGGAATCCTTGATGCTAAAGCATCCAGGAACTACCTATCAATGGTTATTCAACCTTTGGGGGAGAAGGAAGTTTATTTAATCACCAATTTTTATGGTCCACAGAAGCCTGAAGACAAACTCAAGCTTCTTACATCTCTGGAGGATCTAAGAGATAGAAATCCAGGCATCCCCTAGATTTTGGGAGGGGACTTTAACATGATCAGGTCCCTGTCCGAAAAAAAAGGTGGAACCAGATCACTAGGCAAAGATTCCATAGAATTTCAGAATTTTGTAAACAATATGAGGCTAGTAGACACAAAGACAAGTAATGCCATCTTTACCTAGAATAATAAAAGGGGAGGAGATTCTCAGGTGGTCTCAAAACTAGACAGATTTATTATCTTGGAGGACTTTATCCTTACAGACCCTGACTTTTCATCGATGGTACTCCCTTTTGGTAGCTCAGATCATTGGCCTGTTCAACTTGAAGCGTCCTTTATAGGAACTCCAAGAAACATACCTTTCAGGTTTGAAAACATTTGGCTCAGCCATCCGAACTTTATCAGCAATATTGAAAAATGGTGGACAGAGGATATGCAAGTTCAGGGCACTAAAATGTTCCTCCTACATAAAAGATTGAAACATATCAAACTCAGGCTTAAAGATTGGAATAAGAATGAGTTTGGCAACATTTTTGAAGCCAAAAAAGTTGTTGAATGAAAGCTACATGAAATTAACCAGATCCTCATTACAGATGGCTTCAACGAGGGAAGAAAGGAACAAGCTGACTACCATCAATAGGAATGGGAAGAATTATGCAAGCAAGAGGAGATATTCTAGAAACAAAAATCAAGGGTACAATGGTTAAAAGAAGGAGAAAGGAACGCAAGGTCTTTTCACAAATCTACCACGAATCACAGGTCTCATGATAGGATCTCAAAAATCAAATATTCTCAAGGAAATCAACTCAATACCCACAAATAAATAGAAGTTGGGCTGGTTCAACATCTCCAAGGCATAATAGAGGAACCTATCTTAGACAGATCACAATTCATCAATGACTTTACAAAGAACATTCCTAAGCTTGTGACAAGAGAAGAAAATTATAATATAAACAGGCATGTGAATGAAGAGGAGGTCAACGGAGTCATCAAAGAGATGCAAAATGGGAAGGCACCAGGTCCAGATGGTTTTAATGTTGACTTCTTTAAAGCATGTTGGGGGATTGTCAAGTAGGATATCCTCGATGTGGTAGAGGACTCAAGGAAAAATAGAAATGTTTTGAAGGCACTCAATACCTTTTTCATATCCTTTATTCCAAAGCAGTATAATGCTATGACACCAGACAGATTTAGGCCAATAGCATTATGCAATGCGGTGTACAAAATAATTTCCAAAATAATTGCCAATAGGCTTAAGCCCCTTCTTCCAACTTTCGTATCTGAGGAACAAACTGGGTATGTGGAAGGCAGACAAATTCTCAACAACATCATTCAAGCTCACGAGGTGGTTCACTCACTTAAGAGAAATAGGCAGGCAAGAATGATTATGCAACTTGACCTAGAAAAGGCTTATGATAAGCTAAGTTGGGCTTACATCAGGAGAGTTCTTATAGCATATGGCTTTGACCATAATTGGGTAAGATGGGTAATGGCCCTTGTAACTACCTCTAGTTTTTCAATCCTGTTAAATGGTTCACCATCCAAACCCTTTAATCCTACGAGAGGTCTCAGACAGGGATATCCTCTCTCACCCTTCCTCTTTATTCTCATGACGAAAGGGCTAGGAAAAGCTATCAAATCTGCCAAAGTAGAAGGAAAAATCCAGGGTCTCAAACTCACCATGAACGGAGATGCTTTGATCCATCAACAACTTGTGGACGATACTATGCCACAGGGTACACCCACAGTCAGGGAAGCTCTAGCCTACAAACAAATCCTAAAAGACTTTGCAATGGCTGCGGGCACAGAGGTAAGCCTTACCAAATCAAAGATTTTCTTTTTTAATACTGACATTGCTATTCAGAGAAATATATCTAGAATTCTAGGCTTTCAAAGAGATACGCTACCCTCCAAATATTTAGGAGTACCGCTTACAGACAAACCTCTGAGCAAGACAGTTTGGGAGCCTTTGACTAATAAGCTACAAGAAAAAATATGGAAATGGACAAGTAGGTCTTTGAACTTAGCAGGACAACTAGTGCTCACAAAAGCTGTCCTACAAACTATCCCCATCTTTCTGTTTTCAGCCCTTCCAGCTCCTAAAGGAGTCATGCAACAATGCAAAAATATCCAAAGAGATTTTCTTTAGGGAAGGGGGAAGAGAAAAAAAATCGGTCTTGGTAGCCTGGGAAAAGATCTGTAAACCTAAGACACATGGAGGTTTGGGACTGGATGATCCGGAAATGCTAAACAAAGTTTTGGGGGCAAAACTATGGTGGAGATGGCTAAAAGATTCGGCTTCCCCTTGGGCCCAAATTTGGAAACAGAAATATGCAAACAATTGGCAAGACAGGGATCACATTAGAATGTCTGGGATCATCAAAGGCTCCCACATTTGGAACAAAGCTTGGGAGAATAGAGCCATTGTTCAGAAACACAGTTTCTAGGAAATCAGAGATGGAAACCTTGCTTGGTTTTGGGAGGATAATTGGCAATAGGAACCTAAATTGTTAAGAGAAGAATTTGCAAATCTCAAGAACGATACTGACAACAAAGGGTTACTCAGAGTAAATGACTTCTGGGATCAGGAAAAAAGCGAAGGAAAATGGAGAATATGGAAGAACCTAGTATACAGTGATGACTCCCCGTTGAAGGCACAAGCAGAAGCTTTAACAACCATCCTGGAATAGAGAAAGATTCTGACATCAGCAGATTCAGACCAGCTGAGATGGGGAAAAAACAATGAAGGCACCTTTAACCTCAAAGAGGCCAAGTGCATAGCCCTTGGGCTTGACTTTCCAAACCCTGATTGGGTATGGAAGGACCTATGGCAGAACCAAAGTTGGATGAAAATCAAACTATTCATGTGGTTAGTGCAGCATAAAAAAATTGTGACCTGGGAAAACCTTAGGAAAAGAGGGGTATCTGGACCATCTAGATTCCAGCTACGTGAATTTCAAGAAGAAACTATGGATCACCTTCTCAGCCTCTGCCCATCCACATCCACATTGTGGAATTGGATAGCTTCGATATTTAGACAAACAGACAGGGACATGGGCAAAATTACCAGCACCTTAAAGAAGTGGAGGAAAAATTTCTCTGATAACAAAACAATCAACAAAGCTAGGGCTTTAGCTCCAGGCTTTCTAATCTGGGATGTCTGGAAAGAACGCAACAATAGAATATTCAAAAACAGGAAAGGTTCTTCGTAGAGCATCATGGCACATATTTTAATACGGTTCAATGAGGCGGTAGGAACCCTCATTAAAAACCCCCCGAGGACCACCCTAAAGATACAGATGTACAGATACTACTTCATTTGGGTCTGCAGGGGCTTGTCCCACAGGGAAAATACAAGAATTCAAATCATATAATTGCAGGTAAGGATTTCTGGCAACCTCCCCCTTAGGGTTTTATTAAATGCAATATATATGGGGCCTCAAAAGGAAACCCGGGCATGGCTGGTTATGGAGGAGTGATAAGAGATGAAAAGGGTTGTATAAAAACCATCTTTCATAGTCATTTGGGGAAAGCCACTAACAATATGGCAGAGCTCATGGCCCTTGAGCAATGCTTAGAAATCTTGAGGGACTCAAATCTTCATAATACTATAATTGAAGCTGATTCCGAATTGATTATTAATTTGGTCAAGAAAATTTTCTATGGCTCAGCTCCAGACAAAGTATCGAGACATTGGAGGCTTCTGCAAGTCTATCAAAGGATTCAATCCCACCTGCAGAACATGAGAACCCTGAGTTTCACTCATGTGCACCGAACAACCAACAAATTAGCGGACATCTTAGCTAATGAAGGCATTCTCTGTGCTAAAAGCAACAAAAAATATGAATGGATAGAGACCCCCCATGGTAGATTGAGGGAAGAGTGTCTCAGACAGGCGAATGCAGATAGGGAGTTCTATCAAAGCAGGGGATACTAGCAGGTTGTAGACTTTTGGAAACAGATGAATTTTAGTCTATATGGCACAGTAGTTCAGGGATATATACGAACAGGATGTCCGGTCCTTAGGTGGGAATATGTGCCTAAAACTCTACAAACCCAAGGTTCTCGGGTGGGATTCAATAGATAGAACAAGTATTTACATGAATATGAATTATACTACAGATCGCCTTTTCATTGGCTATACAGGGAGCTTGGTTAATGTGCGAGCAGATAGGAGAAATAGCGGCAATCTTATTAATTCCGCATGGCAAATAGCAAGGTGGTTACCAAGCCAAACGAACCCGAAATCAACTTTAACGGTAGCTTTATTAGGCTTCGGGTCCGAAAGCAGTGTTAAACATCGAGCAAGTTACTCAGCCTGGCGTGGATCGCTTGCATCCGGTGGATTTCAGGCTGACTACATGCGCAAGGGTTATCAGCCCAGGCAGACCCAAAATTTTTATAGTGTGGTCTTTAAATGCTTATCGGGTCCGATTCAAGAATTAAAGGGTGTGCTTGTTAGTGTTTCGATATTGTGTCTCGACCGTTAGATCTCTAATGGTAGATCGAATGATCTTGGCGTTCGATTAACTTTTGAGGTTACGACGTCATGTTTTGTGGGCCCTGGGCCTGGACAGTGGGCCTTTGGCTTGGTTTCCAAGGCTTTGTGTGGCCCACATCTCCTTTGTACATTATGTAATATGTTTTTATAATATAATTGAATAGAAGGACTGACGCTTAATTCAGTGAAAAATAAGATGGCATGATTGTTGTTACCTTTAATAATGTTGTTAATAAAGAGAAATCCTTATTAATAATTGTAGATATGCTATTTGAGTGCACTGCATTGAAAAGAGCAAGTTGTTTACTCTACCATCTTACCAAAGGCATTAAAACATTTTATCTATGTCTATGTTTTGTCCACTTGAGCATATGGATGTGACCGTTCATCCTACAAAAAGGGAGGCATTATTGTTGTATATAGCAAGATTCTTCAATTACACTTATATTTAGATTTATGTTTTCATATATTTGTTGGTTTCATGTCGTTACTGTTAGGGTCCAATCCTAACCCCTTTATCTATGTAATAAGCCCAATGGGCTGATTCAAAGTCATAGTTAGTTAGAGAGTCAATAAATCCCACATTAATAATTGTAAGTGGTTGATCCAAGTTAGAGAAAAGGGACCACAGTTAGTTTTAAATGGGCCATAGTTAATAAATAAATCGGTTAACTCGTGTTATGCAAGGGACCACTAGTATTTAGGGTTTTGGATCTCATTTAGATATAAATAGTCTTATTTAGTAAGAAAAATACCATCGTGCCTCATTTTAATCGAGCTCTGGTTTGTTGGAGGTTTCCCCCTCAAAGAGGCAAGTGAACATTGAATCTATTTGTAAATAATAAAATACTTTGCATTTTTTCTCATTTCATGTGATAATTTTGTGTTCTGGGCTATATTTCTTTGTATTTCTCGTATTCTGGATATCTCATAGGTTAAGAGCATAACAAGTGGTATCAGAGCAATTTCCAGGGCTAATTAGACCTCCAATTTTCGTAGAATTGTTTTTAGGCTAGATACGTGTTCCGACATCTTTAAACTACAGGATCTGTTGTTGAGTGCATAAACCTACAGATCTGGGGAGGCATGCATGCCCGAACTACAAGAGGTGGTCATGTTTGTTGGACTCCCTTGTAACCCATGTGGGTACTGCTTCGACTAGTAGCACATTAGGCAGAACCACACATGGAATGCACTTCCACATACCATTGGGTATATTGGAAGCCCCCTAGGATCTCCTAGAACCTAACCTTAGATAAGTCATCGATCGTTTTACTACTATAGTACACTAATAAAAACACTTGGGGAGATTACTCGCACATACAATAGGGTAATCGAGTAGTATGGGTAACGGTACAGTTAATCCTCCTTAGTTAGCACCTTGAAAGATTAGGCTAAGTACTTTTATTGGACCCCTATGTATATTGAGATCTGTAGCACCTTGAACTCTTTTGTGACCATATTTCCCTCTGTTATCTAAAGATCGCCCTCTACTTTATCTTCCAGATCATATTGAGAAGTTGGGGTTTTTCCACTACCGCACAATGCAGATTCAGTAGTTGGGGTTTTCACATTGCAAATCAAACTCTTTGTTTAGTGAGAATTTTGGCTGCCATAATCCATATTAGATTGTCATAACACATCCAATAGTACCAATAACTTGGGGTTTCTGTTACTATAGTCGAGGCTCAATTTTCTCAGTACATTGGGTAGCATCAAGATTTTTGTAATTCGACCACTATAGTATTGATCAGAGGAGATTAAAACTCCTTTCAGAGTAAAAAACAAAAATGAGTTTGAAACCATCTAGGGACGCTTGCAAGAGACTTACCCCATAATCTTAAGGATGCCGAGTTGGTTGAAGTGGTACCATTCAATTGTAAGCCCCCAATTTTTTGGTGGTCCCAAATTTTTTTGTGACGTGACTTCAAGTGACCCATGCCATTAGACTCTTGAGCTTGCCCTCTTAAGTAATTGACTAGGGTTGTTGTATGATAGGTACCAATTCTCAATTTATCGCTGCTGAGAAGATTGACCACCTTAAGAAAAGGTTCGACGAATTCTAGGACCATATTACCAAACAGATCTCACAACTAGAAGACCTTATAGCAAAGTCTCATCGATTGGAGCCTAGTGTTGATGCACACATTGAAGGAGAATACAACCACCACATTCACTTCCATGGAAATCACCACCATTCCAACCATTGGACACCCAAGATGGACATGTACAAATTTGATGGCTCTAACCTTTTAGTATGGGTATCACAAAAGGAACAACACTTCTCCCTTAATGATATCTGCTAAGATGAAACTAAACTACATGTGGGAGCCCTTTACATGGACCAAGCGAGATGGTAGTGGCATCAGAAATGTTATCCAGGGAGAGAAACTTGGAACATGTTCTCAAAATCCATATGTAATCACTTTGGCAAGGAATCTAATTTTTTGGGTCGTCTCACTAAGCTTGGACAAAAATGAATAGTAAATCACTACATTCCAACCTTTGAGAAACTGGCTATCAGAATTGAAGATCTAAAAGATGACTTCTACCTGGATTATTTCATTAGTGGCCTAGAAAAATCCATCCAATCCCACGTTCAAAAGCACCACCAAGCTACTTGGTTGGACGCATGCTACAAGGCCTTAGATGTGGAAATCGCCTAAAATGTTGAATCCAATCATCCCAATTTCATTAAAAAAGCACGTCTCACCTAGGCTAAGGTCCCCACCCAAACACTTAAGGTTCAAAAGGTGTCACCAGCAGGAATGGCCAAAAGGACAAAACAAGGATTGTTCTACTACTGTGATGAAAAGTACTCCCCTAGACATAAATGTAAGGAACCAAAATTATTTCAAATTGATGGTATCGATAACAGCTCAGTAGATGAAGATCCATCCCTTGAGGTTCTCGAGGAAGAAGTGGGGGAAACCCAAACCGAAAATGATATCACAACTATGCCAAATGAGTCATTTATATCACTACATGCCTTGGCTGGTAGTTCTTCACATCAAACTTTGAAAATCTAAGACTTAATTAAAAATAAAATCGTAGTGGTATTGATTGATAGTGGAAAAATTCATAACTTTATCCATAAGAGAGTCACAAAAGTTGTTCATTACTTTGTGTGGGCAGTATCTAATTTCCAAGTCCTTATATTTGATGGGGGGACCATGAAATGTGAAGGCCATTGTGAAAATATTAAGCTTGAGATGAGAGACTACCACCTAAAGACCCACATATTTTCTATTGAAATGGGTGGTTGTGACATTGTCCTAGGTGCAAAATGTCTTCACACATTGAGCCTTATCACCATGGATTTCTATATGAGTTTTAAGTAGAACGACCCCATTCATACATTAAGGGGACTCTAGGTAGATGCTCCAACTATCATCAACTCACATCGAATGGAGAAACTTTTCAAAAAGCTCCATCACGGAGTAATCACCCAATTTAATTCCATCTAGGCCATTGAATCCACTACTTGTCATATTCATCCTGAGATGCAACAAGTATTAGATTTCCACCATTGGGTCTTTGAAAAACCTAAAGAGATTCCACCTTCTAGGGTTGAACATGATCATATCATCACATTGGTCCCGGGTTCCCAACCACCTAATTTCTTCCCATATCAATATCCTTTTGCCCAAAAGAATGAAATTGAAAAATCATCAAGGAACTCCTCGAAGTCGGTGCTATCCATCCGAAAATAAACCCTTATTCATCTCCAGTGGTCATGGTGCTAAAGAAAGATGGAGAATAGTGCATGTGTCTAGACTTTCGAGCCCTTAACAAGCTAACTATCAAGGAAAAATTTCCTATTACGATTGTTAATGATCTGCTTGATGAACTGCATGGTGCTCAATTCTTTACCAAGCTATACCTCCGCTCGAGATATCACCAAATACACATGAACGAAGTAGACATTCCCAAGACTGCCTTCTAAACTCATGAAGGCCATTATGAATTCCTGGTGATTCCATTTGGTCTCTGTAATCCTCCATATACTTTTCAAAGACTCAGGAACCACCTGATGAAACCATATCTCTAAAAAAAATTCCTCATCTTATTCGATGACATTCTCATCTACAAAATCATCTAGTTCAAACATCTTCAACATGTAGACCAAATATTGCAACTGCTTCAAGATCACAAATTATTTTTCAAATTATCCAAGTGCTTTTTTAGAGTGGAATAACTCAAGTATTTGGGACACATTGTGGGTTGTGAAGGAGTCAGGGTTGATTCGAAAACGATTCAGGCAATGCGATACTGGACCCAACCAAAAACCTTCAAGAGTTTGAGAGGATTTTTGGGTCTCACTAGCTACTATCGCAAATTTGTCCGCAATTATGGATGCATTGCTAGATCCCTCACTAATCTTCTAAAGAAAAATTCATTTCCCTAGACTGATGTAGCTCAACTGGCCTTCTTGGCTCTCAATCAGGCCACGTGCTCCACTCAGTATTGGCCATGCTTGAATTCACCAAATCTTTTGTGATTAAATGTGATGCTTTAGGTACAATTATTGGCACTGTATTAAGGCAGGAAAGTAGACCATTGCCTTTCACTAGTCAATAACTCAGTGGAAAACATTTGGGTCAATATACGTATGACAAATAAATCATGCCCATCTTACACGTAGTAGACACCTAGAGGCCATACTTGTGGGGGTGATGTTTCCAGATCCGCATGGACCATCATAGCCTAAAATATTTTCTAGAGAAGTGTCTATCATCACCACAACAAAATAAATGGCTTGCCAAAATGTTAGCATAATATTATGAGATAATTTACAAGAAAGGGTGTGACAATGTAGTGGTTGATGTTTTATCGCACCAATTTGAGGATGAGAGCACCATGCTATCAATCTCTCTACCCATACCAGATTGGATTGAAGAGACCCGCAAGGAATGGTTCTCCCACCCCTCTCTTTCCGAACTCATTAATAACTTAATACAAGATCATAATTCCTCAACAGACTAATCTTGGAAGGATGACATTCTTCACTACAAGGATCAAGTAGTTACATCACCAACTTCCACCCTCAAAACTCTCATCTTGGATGAGTTGCACTCATATCCAATCGCAGGAAATTCAAGGTTTTAGAAGACTTATTCTCATGCACGTCGTTATTTCTTTTTGAATGGCATGAAAAATGGAATTCTTACTTTTGTAGCTGAATGTGATGTGTGCCAATGCAACAAAGGGGAAACAATCAAGTTACTAGGAACCTTATAACCATTGTCCCTCCCTACTTTTGTCTGGATTGATGTTTCCATGGATTTCATCACTGGTCTTCCAATTTCGAGCAACAAATCAAGAATCATGGTGGTTGTGGACAAACTCTCTAAATATGATCATTTTTGCATTGTACCACGCCCATTTACCCACAGTTTGGTGGCTCAAGTTTTCTTGGACCAGATCTTCAAACTGCATGGCATGTCGATCTCCATTATGTATGATCGTGACCACACTTTCACCAACAAAATTTGGTAGGAACTTTTCAAGCTACGAGGCACGTAACTAAAACTAAGTACAACCTATCATCACCAAACCAATGGTAAAACAAAAGCAGTCAACAAATGCTTGGAGAGCTATCTGAGGTGCTTCACTTCAGACAAGAAACATCAATGGTACAGTGGTGAACTTTAGCTAAATGGTGGTATAATACTAACTATCATGATGCCACTAAGATGACTCCATATGAGGCAGTGTATGGCCAACTCCCACCTTCGTGTATTTCTTATATCCATGAATGTTCTAAAGTACAAAAATTTCAACTCCTACAAAATTGTATGGCCATGATCGCTCATCTCAAAGATAATCTACAACTAGCTCAGAATCAAATGAAGCAATACTCTGATCAACATTGTTTTGAGTGCTCATTTCATGAAGGGCATCAGCTACTCTTGCAACTCCAACCATATAAGCAAACATCTCTGAAAGAAAAGAGATGCCAGAAACTAGCACCAAAAATATATGGGTCGTATCAGATACTGCAGTGCATAGGAGTAGTTGCCTACAAACTGGCCTTTCCACCTACTTCAAAAATTCATTCAGTCTTCCATGTATCATGCCTCAAGGAAGTGGTTGGGAACAATTTCAAAGTTCAAACAAGTCTATCCGAATTGGATGAGGAAGTCTCACTTTGGCTCTGACCAGAACAAACCCTCGATACTTGTGAACGACATCTCCACAGTCGTATGATCAAGGAATTCCTCATCAAGTGGAAAGACACCTCTCTAGAATATGCGACCTGAGAACCAACCACTATTCTTAAGCAATTTCTATAGCTTCAACCTTGAGGACAAGATTTCTTTTGATGGGGGAGGTGTTACAGGGAAAAGTGTCTATGCAAAACTGCTAATCCCACTAAGGCTGGTAGCTACCTTAGAAACAAACAAAGTAAAACTACTTTTGTTTTCCTTTATGAAAGATAGATGAGAGAAGAATAAAGGAGACCAACCTCTATCTTGCGCTTGGTTCCTTGCTCGATTCCTCTCTCTTCTGATAGTGCTTTGCTACTTGCTTTCTCATATACCCAGCTTCACAGAGTACCTATAGAATCAAAGCAGCATAACACTATACAAGAACATGGATCTATTATCATAAACAATCTAGGATCAGATGTAAATTGACCATACAAATGCATAAAACGCAAATCACACAAGAGTATGGAGGAAAACTTGAATAGCTTTATTGATAATCAAGAAAGAGCCAAGAGAGTTACAACCAATTGTTCTGACCCAGCATCATCCTCTCAGCAAGTAAGCCCTTCTTCACCTCATGAAAAGCTTAGATCACCCAACACTATGATGTTACCTCAAGAAACCAACAGCAATTCCTTACAAGATGCAAAATTCCAGCCTCTGGATCTCTAGGATGAGGGATCCATATATAGATGTCTGTAAGGGAGATGAGTCAGCTTGTGATTTGATTAGTGTCTTCCCTCTGATAGTTCTTGCTTCCACTTGGAGATTGATGATCTCTTACTCATCCCTGGTCGAATTCAGAGAGGCAAGTGTCACAGGAGAAGTTTCTGGAAGATTCCATGCTTCTCCACCTCGCGGATTGACACTGCCATTTGTCTCTTCTCGCCCATCGCACCCCATAGAAGGGCTTTTTGAAATGCAACGCACCCACTGTGTGTATTTAGGTGAGATGCAACGCACTTTGCCTATGGAGCAGGTGAAATGATCCAGTTTTGACCAGTTCTGAGTAGTTTTTCATGGAGAACTTCTGGGAGAAGCTGTAATCAGTTGACCTTGTTCTTTTAGGGGTTGGAACAACACTTTTAGGGACTTAGGAGCCCTTGGTTTATGAACATTTTATGCTTGGGGTTGCAGTGCCCAAAAATGTCTATAACAGTTGCCCCCTAAAGCATGAGGTCGTTAATCTTTTTGATGTCGGGTGAAATGCTTTATCATGAGGATCCGAAGTTCTTTCAAGTTGGAAGGAGACCTATAATAAGATACAATACAATAAATTATCTTCATAATATTTTCATGATCTAGGTGAGGCGGGCATTCCCATGCTCAGCTTTATAAATTCATTTTCATGTACATAGGACAGACAATCGTTTGAGTGTAGACTGATGACTCTGGTAGAGTCATCATCCCTTAGATTGGATGATTATCTGTGCAGCAACGATGTACATTTGATGTCTTTATTTCCTAAATATATATCGCAGCCCGGATGGATGAAACTAGATCCGGGGTCTTCAATCTCGTTCGATCTTCAGTCAAAGTACAAGTCGATCCATGTGAGAGATGTTCTGGAGTCGAACATGGAAAGACATCGCCTGATTACCAGCCAATGATGTAAGCTGTTAACAGGCGCGAAAGGAATCATCGATAATGATAATGATCCTCAAGGTACTACAGTACAATTCACGTGGTGTGAATAAGGGACTTGGCATCGAACACCACACAAAATCTTTCGGTCGAAGGCCATTGATGTAAACCTGTCGCCGGAAGTGAGAAACTTGTCATTGAGGCATGCAAGCTTCAAAGTACTGAAATGGGTGTTCCTAGACCGACTTCTTGGATAATGAGCTGATGTCGACAAGAAGCGATCCGTCATAGGAGGGCCTTAATGAATCCCACATCAATGACACGGAACGGAGAAAATGATTTTAATGGAGGTGAATACGGTCTAGTGATATAAGGTTCAGGGTGGCGGTCATGTAAGAATGGACCGTAAATGTATTGCAGCGGGTGAGACACAGGTGGATTCTCTGAGTGACTTCTATTGAACATATCAGCGACAATGACATGATGGATTGGTAGCATTAACCCCAAATGTGGATGGTGTGATGTGACCATGGTGATGTGACCGGTGAATGAAACAACCCAACCCGACTTGGATGCGGAGTGAAAGTGTCATGTTCACGAGCGACTTGCTACCATCACAGTTTTTCAAGTTTTCTTCCCAATTTTTCCCCAGTCATTGCTGACTAGTACCTCTTTATTTTTGTCAAGCTCGAGGAGGATAACATGTGCTTGTTCTATAATTTTCCCTTCGGGCAAACCCATCACTATGTTTCAACGAGCCTAGCAATAGTGAAACTCGTTCTTGTCAGCTATGGACAAGTTTGTCGCTATTAAGTTTTAACGAGTTTAACGACAAAGATAACTCGGTCCTTTTCAATTTTAGAGAGTTTGAAAAGGGACGTAAAGGAAACTCCAAAAATCCTTTTTCATCATCTAATCCCTTTAGTCCGAAAAATTATAAAACAATATAGAAGGGATGAATTTTCGATACTTTTAACGAGACGAACAAAACAAGCGCTCGATTTTTTTTTGTAATAATCCTTTCGGTCCAAAAAGATTAAAATCTAAAGGAGGGATAGCACTTCCGGTCACTTTAACGAGCTGGAAAGGCCAATGGCTCGGCAATCTTTTCATATTTTACGAGTCAGTTGAAAAGAGCTTAAAGGAGACTCGTCTTTGAGGAACGAGTGATAAATTTGGGTAGCAGCTGATTCCAGGTAAGGTTTGGAATTTCCTAATCACGGCAGTGTTACAAGGATGGCTAACAGGATCACTCCTCGTAGTTGTTCCTCAAAAGGGGTAAACAATCAAATGGAGGTGAATGATCGGCCAATACATGGTGGAGGTGATGATGAGAACACGACCAAGGCTTTAAAGGCTGAAGTACTACATTCACGACGGTTATTTACTGGAAATTGGTTCATTTTTTATTGAGCTTAAACGCCGGGGGAAACATTTGCCCATTGCTTATGTTTACTTTTTAACGAGCATGAAGTCCACGTTAAAACTGCTCGATTAATCCAGTCGTATAATAAGAATGTCTCATATATAAAAATGGCATTATTTCAAAGCTTTGCCCCACATCCTTTCTTTATGCAAGTTAGGAAACGACCAATCCTACGAGTTTAAAGGGTTAGAGGACCTACAAATTTAAAAAAAATAAATGGTCGCTCTTCGCTTGCATGCCAAAAGGTTTGCATGCCCCCAGGTATAGAGACATAGAGTTTCAAGGTTACCCTGCAATTTCGCAGACAAAACATTTGTTTTGCCAAAAAGACCTACCTCTTTCAGGTTACCAAAGATTGTTCTATTTGTACCACAAACAAAACACTTCCTCGGTGATGTCAACTGAAATAGACAAAGGTGAATGGCACAGACGCCTCCACTCACATAACTTTGACAAGGTAATCTTGTTTCAGTCCAACCCCCTTTTCCAATTTCGGATGGGAGTGTCAGACTAGTCATATACCTCTCGCGGAAACCTATGCTATACCTAAAGTTTTCTTGCCGAAGCAGACCAGGGTGCATGCCCCCTGGGTTCCAGTCATGTCCCCCGACTTACTCGCGCTCATAGGTGGACGGACTAGGGATTGATGAGACATTCCTTGTGTGAAAAGACCTTTCAGGGATGGTATATGACTATTTTCTATGAGTGAAATAGGGAATGAAAGCTGGTCTACAAGCTTGACCACTCTTCCTTTGTGCGGAAAACACATTACTCTAAAGAGTGATGAGACAATGGCTCCCATGCAATAAATATAGTCTCACCCAAGGAGTAGATTATAATCCAGGGGTCCTTGGACTACCATTATGTTCATGTGAACGGTTTTCCCTCTATGGGCACATCGGGAAGGATCCCTAACTGTCGACTGGTTCCTTTGTCAAAGCCTGTTAGATTTCTCATCTCAGGCAAAAGTGATGGCGAACCAAGCACTTTCCAAGCAGTCGAGGAAAGGATACTCACATAAGCCCCTTCATCTATGATGGTACCGGCCATAACCATTCTATATATTTGAGCAATGATTCGGAATGGTATACTAGCCGGTAAACGGGGTCTGCCTAGTAGATTCCAGTCAAAGGAAACAACTAGGTTGCTTGGAGGTGGGACCGAATAGATGGTCGGGTACAACTCTGATGAACTTCCTTCCTGCGGTAAAGGAATGGGTAAATTGCCCCCATGTTCATCGGAGTCTGTGCTTACAAAAAGAATTTGGATGGTGTCATCCTTGTTCTCTTCGGTGACTGTATCATCCGAAGATGGAACCTCTGAAGGAAAGACCGGGTCAACTGCCACCTTGACCTTTTGACTTTCGTCTGGTATGGGTTCAGATGGTTTATCTTCAATGATAGACGCTTCGACCGACCACCTGGGCAGGTCAGCTCGATTTTCAACTAGTAACGGACTCGGCAAGAGTTTCTTATATCTAGGAGGAAGTCGTAACGGTGAAACCAGACGATCGTCCAAAACTCTTTTAGCCTTGTCTAAGAAGGGAAAACGGTGGACAGCACGATCGCCTTCACACAATTTACAAGGAAATTTGCTTTTTCCTTTTTGTCTAGGGGCTTCACTTTCACTAGTCGACGGTGTATTTTCAACATGATCATCAGAGGTTGACGACACCGGGTTGTGCAAACGAGGAGACCAGTCCCTTAAGATCCAAGGGATGCAAGGACAATCTCTATGAAAGTGGTCTCCCTTGCAAATGACACATGGCGATTTAGTCCTGGTTAGTGCAGTGTGTGGATTTTTGCTAGACGATGCTTAGTTACCCCTTTCGCCTTTGGCTCCTTCTTCTTCTTCTCTTTCTTCTTCTTTTCCTTCTTCTTCTCAGGTACTTGATTTTTGGCTTTACCAGCCCCATCAAGCGAAGAGGAAGGAGGAGAGGAAGAATTGGACGAACTAGAGTGTTGCAGGGTAACTCTGGAATTGTCTAGTTGTTGACTCGATTGTTCAGGAATCGCAGTGTTCTGAACGATGGAGGTTGAGAAAAGCCATACGGGAAAACCGATTGTCAATCCTGGAAGCGACAATGTGGCCATATGGGGTGCGCCAACATCTCCACAAGAGGAGAACGGACTAGGATTTCCTCCAAGGGGAACTCCTTGGTTGGTGGACTCCATTTTCCTCAACCTAAGACCAACGTAGGAAAGGTGATGATTATTCTGTTTAAAATAAATTTTAGACGCTTTGACACAACTTGTTTTTTCAATTTTTAAGAGTCGAGAAAAAACAAAATATGACTCTAGTCGCCTGCGATTTTTAATGAGCCTGAAGTGACAAGTGCTCAGATGGACCTTTTCCGTTAAGGAGTCTGAAAAGGAATGAAAGGGACTGCTAGGGAAATCTAGGCAGAGGGATTATGAAACCAATCACAAAACTGTAGAATACTTTTTACGGTACGACAGTCAATCTTCCCGAATGCTGTGTTCAGTGCATTGCGATCGATAGAGCGGCAGACACGGCTTCCTATGGATAAAGGATAAAGCCTATTGTGGTCTCCCAAAATATACTTGACGGTACGTGGGAGCACAAGTCCATACTGGCACTTATCGTCTCAAAGTGTAGGAATCACCCAACCAACAGTGAGAACAATAGTTACCAGGCTTTACGACGCCGGAATACGTCTCTAGCCTAGACTTCTATATGTTGTGCGTTAGGTTCTAAAGCGTTGTTAGATTCATTAAATTTATTTTATAGTTGATCTTGCTTAAGAAATTTTCCTTTCAGGTTCACCACGTGATGTAGATATACAATTCCTAAAATGCAATCTAAGATGATAAACAGTCGTTTTATCTTCTTTGTGCAATGAAAATCCTAGCTACTAAGGAAAGAGAGACAGTATTCTTTCAACAAAGAGCAAAGAGCACACACTATATGCACCATCCTAAATCAAACCAATCAAACAGTCTAAATGCAAATGCAAATGCATGTATTTGTTTTCAGCCTTCTTAATATGTGAATGATAAAAGAAAGCTAATGCGCAAATCTGAATTATTTTTCAAAGCGACAATTACTAACAAGTCTCTTTTCAAAATCAAAATGAAGACAATGACAACACTTTGTGATTTGGAAATGAAAACTTGCTTTCGACACTAGAAAAACTACTAATTCAGATCAAATACAATAGTAATAGGGCAATAGACTATCAAGAACAATCAGATTCTCTTCTATGACTAAAAACGACACTTGCGACACTTTCAAATCAAGAAACGACAGTACAATTACGTTACTTCTTTGTAAAGGAGAACTGAAAATGACTCAACAAATACATAAAAACATTTACAGTTCTTTGCACAATGGAGGCAGAATAACAGCAAGGAAAGGGGTTTCAAACAGAGGTGTACTAACTACAGGTAGCAAAACTCTTGAATAGATCTGAAAAGAGTGAACACAGAAACCAAAAATTTAGGAACGATGTCTAGTCTGATCAACGCACCTGTAACACATTGAATTTGAAATGCAGCGCACCTACTACACTCGGGAAGTGCGCTGAATTTGAGATTCACAGAACAGGTAGTGCGCTAGACCAGGGACGAGACTTTGATTGGGTTCCGGGTCACAGTTTGCAGTTTAGTTCAGGGATTTTGGCCGAGCAAGTGGTAATCAGTAAATCAATCACAGGGGTAGATCTAAGGAGGTTACTAGAGCCACCACGAGGGCAATTAGAAAGCTTGTAAATTAGTTGTTTAATTCATAAACAAAACCTAGAGATTGACTGAAGCAGCGTTGATCTACTTTGCATTTGCATAGCAAATGCAGTTCGAAGGCTAGCTGGCTTGACTTCAGGCTCCGTCTGTAAGTTTATAAAGTAAACAAATGTAGATAAACAATCAATCTATTCGCTCCCCAGTGGAGTCGCCATTTTGTTACAGGGAAAAGTGTCTATGCAGAACTGTTAATCCCACTAAGGCTGGTAGCTACCTTAGAAACAAACAAAGTAAAACTACTTTCGTTTTCCTTTATGAAAGATAGATGAGAGAAGAATAAAGGAGACCAACCTCTGTCTTGCGCTTGGTTCCTTACTCGATTCCTCTCTCTTCTGATAGTCCTTTGCTACTTTCTTTCTCGTATACCCAGCTTCACAGAGTACCTGTAGAATCAAAGAAGCATAACACTATACAAGAACATGGATCTATTATCATAAACAATCTAGGATCAGATCTAAATTGACCATACAAATGCATAAAACACAAATCACACAAGAGTATGGAGGAAAACTTGAATAGCTTTATTGATAATCAAGAAAGAGCCAAGAGAGTTACAACCAATTGTTCTGACCCAGCATCATCCTCTCAGCAGGTAAGCCCTTCTTCACCTCATGAAAAGCTTAGATCACCCAACACTATGATGTTACCTCAAGAAACCAACAGCAATTCCTTACAAGATGCAAAATTCCAGCCTCTGGATCTCTGGGATGAGGTATCCATATATAGATGTCTGTAAGGGAGATGAGTCAGCTTGTGATTTGATTAGTGTCTTCCCTCTGATAGTTCTTGCTTCCACTTGGAGATTGATGATCTCTTACTCATTCCTGGTCGAATTCAGAGAGGCAAGTGTCACAAGAGAAGTTTCTGGAAGATTCCATGCTTCTCCACCTCGCGGATTGACACTGCCATTTGTCTCTTCTCACCCATCGCACCCCATAGAAGGGATTTTTGAAATTCAACGCACCCAATGTGTGTATTTAGGTGAGATGCAATGCACTTTGCCTATGGAGCAGGTGAAATGATCCAGTTTTGACCAGTTCTGAGTAGTTTTTCATGGAGAACTTCTGGGAGAAGCTGTAATCAGTTGACCTTGTTCTTTTAGGGGTTGGAACAACACTTTTAGGGACTTAGGAGCCCTTGGTTTATGGAAATTTTATGCTTGGGGTTGCAGTGCCCAAAAATGTCTATAACAGTTGCCCCCTAAAGCATGAGGTCGTTAATCTTTTTGATGTCGGGTGAAATGCTTTATCATGAGGATCCGAAGTTCTTTCAAGCTGGAAGGAGACCTGTAATAAGATACAATACAATACATTATCTTCATAATATTTTCATGATCTAGCTGAGGCGGGCATTCCCATGCTCAGCTTTATAAATTCATTTTCATGTACATAGGACAGACAATCGTCTGAGTGTAGACTGATGATTCTGGTAGAGTCATCATCCCTTAGATTGGATGATTATCTGTGCAGCAACGATGTACATTTGATGTCTTTATTTCCTGAATATATATCGCAGCCCAGATGGATGAAACTAGATCCGGGGTCTTCAATCTCATTCGATCTTCACTCAAAGTACAAGTCGATCCATGTGAGAGATGTTCTGGAGTCGAACATGGAAAGACATCGCCTGATTACCAGCCAATGATGTGAGTTGTTAACAGGCGCGAAAGGAATCACCGATAATGATAATGATCCTTAAGGTACTGCAGTACAATTCACGTGGTGTGAATAAGGGAATTGGCATCGAACACCACGCAAAATCTTTCAGTCGAAGGCCATTGATGTAAACCTGTCGCCGAAAGTGAGAAACTTGTCATTGAGGCATGCAAGCTTCAAAGTACTAAAATGGGTGTTCCTAGACCGACTTCTTGGATAATGAGCTGATGTCGACAAGAAGAGATCCGTCATGGGAGGGCCTTAATGAATCCCACATCAATGACACAGAACAGAGCAAATGATTTTAATGGAGGTGAATACGGTCTGGTGATATAAGGTTCAGGGTGGCGGTCATGAAAGAATGGAGCATAAATGTATTGCAGCGGGTGAGACACAGGTGGATTCTCTGAGTGACTTCTCTTAAACATATCGGCGACACTGACATGAGGGATTGGTAGCATTAACCCCAAATGTGGATGGTGTGATGTGACCGGTGAATGAAACAACCCAACCCGACTTGGATGCGGAGTGAAAGTGTCATGTTCAAGAGCGACTTGCTACCAACAAAGTTTTTCAAGTTTTCTTCCCAATTTTTCCCCAGTTATTGCTGACTAGTACCTCTTTATTTTTGTCAAGCTTGAGGAGGATAACATATGCTTGTTCTATAATTTTCCCTTCGGGCAAACCCATCGCTATGTTTCAATGAGCCTAGGGATAGTGAAACTCGTTCTTGTCAGCTATGGACAAGTTTGTCACTATTAGGTTTTAACAAGTTTAACGACAAAGATAACTCGGTCCTTTTCAATTTTAGAGAGTCTGAAAAGGGACGTAAAGGAAACTCCAAAAATCCTTTTTCGTCATCTAATCCCTTAAGTCCGAAAAAGTATAAAACAATACAGAAGGGATGAATTTTCGATAGTTTTAACGAGACGAACAAAACAAGCGCTCGACCTTTTTGTGTAATAATCCTTTCGGTCCAAAAAGATTAAAATCTAAAGGAGGGATAGCACTTCCGGTCACTTTAACGAGCTGGAAAGGCCAATGGCTCGGCAATCTTTTCATATTTTACGAGTCAGTTGAAAAGAGCTTAAAGGAGACTCGTCTTTGAGGAACAAGTGATAAATTTGGGTAGCAGCTGATTCCAGGTAAGGTTTGGAATTTCCCAATCACGGCAGTGTTACAAGGATGGCTAACAGGATCACTCTTCGCAGCTGTTCCTCAAAAGGGGTAAACAATCAAATGGAGGTGAATGATCAGCCAATACATGGTGGAGGTGATGATGAGAACACGACCAAGGCTTTAAAGGCTGAAGTACTACATTCACGACAGTTATTTACCGGAAATTGGTTCATTTTTTATTGAGCTTAAACGCCGGGGGAAACATTTGCTCATTGCTTATGTTTATTTTTTAACGAGCATGAAGTCCTTGTTAAAACTGCTTGATTAATCCAGTCAAATAATAAGAATGTCTCATATATAAAAATGGCATTATTTCAAAGCGTTGCCCCACATCCTTTCTTTATGCAAGTTAGGAAACGACCAATCCTACGAGTTTAAAGGGTTAGAGGACCTACAAATTTAAAAAAAATAAATGGTCGCTCTTCGCTTGCATGCCAAAAGGTTTGCATGCCCCCAGGTATAGAGACATAGAGTTTCAAGGTTACCCCGTAATTTCGCAAACAAAACATTTGTTTTGCCAAAAAGGCCTACCTCTTTCAGGTTACCAAAGATTGTTCTATTTGTACCACAAACAAAACACTTCCTCGGCGATGTCTACCAAAATAGACAAAGGTGAATGGCGCAGATGCCTCCACTCACATAACTTTGACAAGGTAATCTTGTTCCAGTCCAACCCCCTTTTCCAATTTCGGACGGGAGTGTCAAACTAGTCATATACCTCTCACGGAAACCTATGCTATACCTGAAGCTTTCCTGCCGAAGCAGACCAGGGTGCAAGCCCCCTAGGTTTCAGTCATGTCCCCCGACTTACTCACGCTCATCAGGTGGACGGACTGGGGATTGATGAGACATTCCTTGTGTGAAAAGACCTTTCAGGGATGGTATATGACTATTTTCTATGCATGAACCGGGGAATGAAAGTTGGTCTACAAGCTTGACCACTCTTCCTTCGTGCGGAAAACACATTACTCTAAAGAGTGATGAGACGATGGCTCCCATGCAATAAATATAGTCTCGCCCAAGGAGTAGATTATAATCCAGGGGTCCTTGGACTACCATTACATTCATGTGAACGGTTTTCCCTCTCAATGTTATGGGCACATCGGGAAGGATCCCTAACGGTCGACTGGTTCCTTTGTCAAAGCCTGTTAGATTTCTCATCTTAGGCAAAAGCGATGGCAAACCAAGCACTTTCCAAGTAGTCGAGGAAAGGATACTCACAGAAGCCCCTTCATCTATGATGGTACCGGCCATAACCATTCAATATATTTGAGCAATGATTCGGAATGGTATACTAGCCAGTAAACGGGGTCTGCCTAGTAGATTCCAGTCAAAGGAAACAACTAGGTTGCTTAGAGGTGGGACCGAATAGACGGTCGGGTACAACTCTGACGAACTTCCTTCCTGCGGTAAAGGAATGGGTAAATTGCCCCCATGTTCATCGGAGTTTGTGCTTACAAAAAGAATTTGGATGGTGTCATCCTTGTTCTCTTCGGTGACTGTATCATCCGAAGATGGAACCTCTGAAGGCAAGACCGGGTCAACTGCCACCTTGACCTTTTGACTTTCGTCTGGTATGGGTTCAGATGGTTTATCTTCAATGGTAGATGCTTCGGCCGACCACCTAGGCAGGTCAGCTCGATTTTCAACTAGTGACGGACTCGGCAAGAGTTTCTTATATCCAGGAGGAAGTCATAATGGTGAAACCGGACGATTGTCCAAAACTCTTTTAGCCTGGTCTAAGAAGGGAAAATGGTAGACGACATGATCGCCTTCGCACAGTTTACAAGAAAATTTGCTTTTTCCTTTTTGTCTAGGGGCTTCACTTTCACTAGTCGACAGTCTATTTTCAACATGATCATCAGAGGTTGACGACACCGGGTTGTGCAAACGAGGAGACCAGTCCCTTAAGATCCGAGGGATGCAAGGATAATCTCTATGAAAGTGGTCTCCCTTGAAAATGACACATGGCAATTTAGGCCTGTTCAATGCAGTGTGTGGATTTTCGCTAGACGACGCTTAGTTACCCATTTTCGCCTTTGGCTCCTTCTTCTTCTTTTCCTTCTTCTTCTCAGGTACTTGATTTTTGGCTTTACTAGCCCCATCAAGTGAAGAGGAAGGAGGAGAGGAAGAATTGGACGAACTAGAGGGTTGGGGGGTAACTCTGGAATTGTCTAGTTGCTGACTCGATTGTTAAGGAATCGCGGTGTTCTGAACGACGGAGGTTGAGAAAAGCCATATGGGAAAACCGATTGTCAATCCTGGAAGCGACAATGTGGCCATATGGGGTGCACCAACATCTCCCCAAGAGGAGAAGGGACTAGGATTTCCTCCAAGGGGAACTCCTTGGTTGGTGGACTCCATTTTCCTCAACCTAAGACCAATGTAGGAAAGGTGATGATTATTCTATTTAAAATAAATTTTAGACGCTTTGACACAACTTGTTTTTTCAATTTTTAAGAGTCGAGAAAAAACAAAATATGACTCTAGTCACCTTCGATTTTTAATGAGCCTGAAGTGACAAGTGCTCAAATGGACCTTTTCTGTTAAGGAGTCTAAAAAGGAACGAAAGGGACTGCTCTGGAAATCTAGGCAGAGGGATTATCAAACCAATCGCAAAACTGCAGAATACTTTTTACGGTACGACAGTCAATCTTCCCGAATGCTGTGTTCAGTGCATTACGATCGATAGAGCGGCAGACATGGCTTCCTATGGATAAAGGATAAAGCCTATTGTGGTTTCCCAAAATATACTCGACGGTATGTGGGAGCACAAGTCCATACTGGCACTTATCGTCTCAAAGTGCAGGAATCACCCAACCAACAGTGAGAACAACAGTTACCAGGCTTTACGACGCTGGAATACGTCTCTAGCCTAGACTTCTATATGTTGTGTGTTAGGTTCCAAAGCGTTGTTAGATTCATTAAATTTATTTTATAGTTTATCTTGCTTAAGAAATTTTCCTTTCAGGTTCACCACGTGATGTAGATATACAATTCCTAAAATGCAATCTAAGATGATAAACAGTCGTTTTATCTTCTTTGTGCAATGAAAATCCTAGCTACTAAGGAAAGAGAGACAGTATTCTTTCAACAAAGAGCAAAGAGCACACACTATATGCACCATCCTAAATCAAACCAATCAAACAGTCTAAATGCAAGCATATGCATGTATTTGTTTTCAGCCTTCTTAATATCTGAATGATAAAAGAAAGCTAATGTGCAAATCTGAATTATTTTTCAAAGCAACAATTACTAACAAGTCTCTTTTCAAAATCAAAATGAAGACAATGACAACAATTTGCAATTTGGAAATGAAAACTTGCTTTCGACACTAGAAAAACTACTAATTCAGATCAAATACAATAGTAACAGGGCAATCGACTATCAAGAACAATCAGATTCTCTTCTATGACTAAAAACGACACTTGTGACACTTTCAAATCAAGAAACGACAGTACAATTACGTTACTTCTTTAAAGGAGAACTGAAAATGACTCAACAAATACATAAAAAAATTTGCAATTCTTTGCACAATGGAGGCAGAATAACAACAAGGAAAGGGGTTTCAAACAGAGGTGTACTGATTACAGGCAGCAAAACTCTTGAATAGATCTGAAAAGAGTGAACACAGAAACCAAAAATTTAGGAACAATGTCTAGACTGATCAGCGCACCTCTAACACAGTGAATTTGAAATGCAGCGCACCTACTACACTCAGGAAGTGCGCTGAATTTGAGATTCACAGAACAGACAGTGCGCTGGACCAGGGACGAGACTTTGATTGGATTCCGGGTCATAGTTTGCAGTTCAGTTCAGGGATTTTGGCCGAGGAAGTGGTAATCAGTAAATCAATCACAGGGGTAGATCTAAGGAGGTTACTAGAGCCACCACGAGGGCAATTAGAAAGCTTGTAAATCAGTTGTTTAATTCATAAACAAAACCTAGAGATTGACTGAAGCAGCGTTGATCTACTTTGCATTTGCATAGCAAATGCAGTTCGAAGGCTAGCTGGCTTGACTTAAGGCTCCGTCTGTAAGTTTATAAAGTAAACAAATGTAGATAAACAATCAATCTATTCGCTCCCCAGTGGAGACGCCATTTTGTTACAGGGAAAAGTGTCTATGCAGAACTGTTAATCCCACTAAGGCTGGTAGCTAACTTAGAAACAAACAAAGTAAAACTACTTTCGTTTTCCTTTATGAAAGATAGATGAGAGAAGAATAAAGGAGACCAACATCTGTCTTGCGCTTGGTTCCTTACTCGATTCCTCTCTCTTCTGATATTCCTTTGCTACTTGCTTTCTCGTATACCCAGCTTCACAGAGTACCTGTAGAATCAAAGCAGCATAACACTATACAAGAACATGGATCTATTATCATAAACAATCTAGGATCAGATCTAAATTGACCATACAAATGCATAAAACACAAATCACACAAGAGTATGGAGGAAAACTTGAATAGCTTTATTGATAATCAAGAAAGAGCCAAGAGAGTTACAACCAATTGTTCTGACCCGGCATCATCCTCTGAGCAAGTAAGCCCTTATTCACCTCATGAAAAGCTTAGATCACCCAACACTATGATGTTACCTCAAGAAACCAACAGCAATTCCTTACAAGATGCAAAATTCCAGCCTCTGGATCTCTAGGATGAGGGATCCATATATAGATGTCTGTAAGGGAGATGAGTCAGCTTGTGATTTGATTAGTGTCTTCCCTCTGATAGTTCTTGCTTCCACTTGGAGATTGATGATCTCTTACTCATCCCTGGTCGAATTCAGAGAGGCAAGTGTCACAGGAGAAGTTTCTGGAAGATTCCATGCTTCTCCACCTCGCGGATTGACACTGCCATTTGTCTCTTCTCACCCATCGCACCCCATAGAAGGGATTTTTGAAATGCAACACACCCACTGTGTGTATTTAGGTGAGATGCAACGCACTTTGCCTATGGAGCAGGTGAAATGATCCAGTTTTGACCAGTTCTGAGTAGTTTTTCATGGAGAACTTCTGGGAGAAGCTGTAATCAGTTGACCTTGTTCTTTTAGGGGTTGGAACAACACTTTTAGGGACTTAGGAGCCCTTGGTTTATGGACATTTTATGCTTGGGGTTGCAGTGCCCAAAAATGTCTATAACAGTTGCCCCCTAAATCATGAGGTCGTTAATCTTTTTGATGTCGGGTGAAATGCTTTATCATGAGGATCCGAAGTTCTTTCAAGCTGGAAGGAGACCTGTAATAAGATACAATAAAATACATTATCTTCATAATATTTTCATGATCTAGGTGAGGTGGGCATTCCCATTCTCAGCTTTATAAATTCATTTTCATGTACATAGGACAGACAATCGTCTGAGTGTAGACTGATGATTCTGGTAGAGTCATCATCCCTTAGATTGGATGATTATCTGTGCAGCAACGATGTACATTTGATGTCTTTATTTCTTGAATATATATCGCAGCCCGGATGGATGAATCTAGATCCGGGGTCTTCAATCTCCTTCGATCTTCACTCAAAGTACAAGTCGATCCATGTGAGAGATGTTCTGGAGTCGAACATGGAAAGACATCGCCTGATTACCAGCCAATGATGTAAGTTGTTAACAGGCGCGAAAGGAATCACCGATAATGATAATGATCCTCAAGGTACTACAGTACAATTCACATGGTGTGAATAAGGGACTTGGCATCGAACACCACGCAAAATCTTTCGGTCGAAGGCCATTGATGTAAACCTGTCGCCGGAATTGAGAAACTTGTCATTGAGGCATGCAAGCTTCAAAGTACTGAAATGGGTGTTCCTAGACCGACTTCTTTGATAATGAGCTGATGTCGACAAGAAGCGATCCGTCATAGGAGGGCCTTAATGAATCCCACATCAATGACACGGAACGGAGCAAATGATTTTAATGGAGGTGAAAACGGTCTAGTGATATAAGGTTCAGGGTGGCGGTCATGAAAGAATGGAGCGTAAATGTATTGCAGCGGGTGAGACACAGGTGGATTCTCTGAGTGACTTCTCTTGAACATATCGACGACACTGACATGATGGATTGGTAGCATTAACCCCAAATGTGGATGGTGTGATGTGACCATGGTGATGTGACCGGTGAATGAAACAACCCAACCCGACTTGGATGCGGAGTGAAAGTGTCATGTTCAAGAGCGACTTGCTACCAACAAAGTTTTTCAAGTTTTCTTCCCAATTTTTCCCTAGTCATTGCTGACCAGTACCTCTTTATTTTTGTCAAGCTTGAGGAGGATAACATATGCTTGTTCTATCATTTTCCCTTCGGGCAAACCCATCGCTATGTTTCAATGAGCCTAGGGATAGTGAAACTCGTTCTTGTCAGCTATGGACAAGTTTGTCGCTATTAGGTTTTAACGAGTTTAACGAAAAAGATAACTCGGTCCTTTTCGATTTTAGACAGTCTGAAAAGGGACGTAAAGGAAACTCCAAAAATCCTTTTTCGTCAGCTAATCCCTTAAGTCTGAAAAAGTATAAAACAATACAGTAAGGATGAATTTTCGATACTTTTAACGAGACGAACAAAACAAGCGCTCGATCTTTTTGTGTAATAATCCTTCCGGTCCAAAAAGATTAAAATCTAAAGGAGGGATAGCACTTCCGGTCACTTTAACGAGCTGGAAAGGCCAATGGCTCGACAATCTTTTCATATTTTACGAGTCAGTTGAAAAGAGCTTAAAGGAGACTCGTCTTTGAGGAACGAGTGATAAATTTGGGTAGCAGCTGATTCCAGGTAAGGTTTGGAATTTCCCAATCATGGCAGTGTTACAAGGATGGCTAACAGGATCACTCTTCGCAGCTGTTCCTCAAAAGGGGTAAACAATCAAATGGAGGTGAATGATCAGCCAATACATGGTGGAGGTGATGATGAGAACACGACCAAGGCTTTAAAGGCTGAAGTACTACATTCACGACGGTTATTTACCGGAAATAGGTTCATTTTTTATTGAGCTTAAACGCCGAGGGAAACATTTTCTCGTTGCTTATGTTTATTTTTTAACGGGCATGAAGTCCGCGTTAAAACTGCTCGATTAATCTAGTCGTATAATAAGAATGTCTCATATATAAAAATGGCATTATTTCAAAGCTTTGCCCCACATCCTTTCTTTATGCAAGTTAGGAAACGACCAATCCTACGAGTTTAAAGGGTTAGAGGACCTACAGATTTAAAAAAAATAAATGGTCGCTCTTCGCTTGCATGCCAAAAGGTTTGCATGCCCCCAGGTATAGAGACATAGAGTTTCAAGGTTACCCCGCAATTTCACAAACAAAACATTTGTTTTGCCAAAAAGGCCTACCTCTTTTAGGTTACCAAAGATTGTTCTATTTGTACCACAAACAAAACACTTCCTCGGCGATGTCTACCGAAATAGACAGGTGAATGGCGCAGATGCCTCCACTCACATAACTTTGACAAGGTAATCTTATTCCAGTCCAACCCCCCTTTCCAATTTCGGACGGGAGTGTCAGACTAGTCATATACCTCTCACGGAAACCTATGCTATACCTGAAGTTTTCCTGCCAAAGCAGACCAGGGTGCATGCCCCCTGGGTTTCAATCATGTCCCCCGACTTACTCGTGCTCATCAGATGTACGGACTGGGGATTGATGAGACATTCCTTGTGTGAAAAGACCTTTCAAGGATGGTATATGACTATTTTCTATGCGTGAACCGGGGAATGAAAGCTGGTCTACAAGCTTGACCACTCTTCCTTCATGTGGAAAACACATTACTCTAAAGAGTGATGAGACAATGGCTCCCATGCAATAAATATAGTCTCGCCCAAGGAGTAGATTATAATCCAGGGGTCCTTGGACTACCATTACGTTCATGTGAACGGTTTTCCCTCTCAATGTTATGGGCACATCGGGAAGGATCCCTAACGGTCGACTGGTTCCTTTGTCAAAGCCTGTTAGATTTCTCATCTCAGGCAAAAGCGATAGCGAACCAAGCGCTTTCCAGGCAGTCGAGGAAAGGATACTCACAGAAGCCCCTTCATCTATGATGGTACCGGCCATAACCATTCTATATATTTGAGCAATGATTCGGAATGGTATACTAGCCGGTAAACGGGGTCTGCCTAGTAGATTCCAGTCAAAGGAAACAACTAGGTTGCTTGGAGGTGGGACCGAATAGACGGCTGGGTACAACACTGACGGACTTCCTTCCTGCGGTAAAGGAATGGGTAAATTGCCCCCATGTTCATCGGAGTCTGTGCTTACAAAAAGAATTTGGATGGTGTCATCCTTGTTCTCTTCGGTGACTGTATCATCCGAAGATGGAACCTCTGAAGGCAAGACCGGGTCAACTGCCGCCTTGACCTTTTGACTTTCGTCTGGTATGGGTTCAGATGGTTTATCTTCAATGATAGACGCTTCGGCCGTCCACCTGGGTGGGTCAGCTGGATTTTCAACTAGTGACGGACTCGGCAAGAGTTTCTTATATCCAGGAGGAAGTCGTAACGGTGAAACCGGACGATCGTCCAAAACTCTTTTTCCTCGTCTAAGAAGGGAAAACGGTGGACGGCATGATCGCCTTCACACAGTTTACAAGGAAATTTGGTTTTTCCTTTTTGTCTAGGGGCTTCACTTTCACTAGTCGACAGTGTATTTTTAACATGATCATCAAAGGTTGACGACACCGGGTTGTGCAAACGAGGAGACCAGTCCCTTAAGATCCGAGGGATGCAAGGACAATCTCTATGAAAGTGGTCTCCCTTGCAAATGACACATGTCGATTTAGGCCAGTTCAGTGCAGTGTGTGGATTTTCGCTAGACGACCCTTAGTTACCCCTTTTCGCCTTTGGCTCCTTCTTCTTCTTCTCTTTCTTCTTCTTTTCCTTCTTCTTCTCAGGTACTTGATTTTTGGCTTTACCAGCCCCATCAAGCGAAGAGGAAGGAGGAGAGGAAGAATTGGACGAACTAGAGGGTTGGGGGGTAACTCTGGAATTGTCTAGTTTCTGACTCGATTGTTAAGGAATCGCGGTGTTCTGAATGACGGAGATTGAGAAAAGCCATACGGGAAAACCGATTGTCAATCCTGGAAGCGACAATGTGGCCATATGGGGTGCACCAACATCTCCACAAGAGGAGAAGGGACTAAGATTTCCTCCAAGGGGAACTCCTTGGTTGGTGGACTCCATTTTCCTCAACCTAAGACCAACGTAGGAAAGGGTATGATTATTCCGTTTAAAATAAATTTTAGACGCTTTGACACAACTTGTTTTTTCAATTTTTAAGAGTCGAGAAAAAACAAAATATGACTCTAGTCGCCTTCGATTTTTAATGAGCCTGAAGTGACAAGTGCTCAGATGCACCTTTTCCGTTAAGAAGTCTGAAAAGGAACGAAAGGGACTGCTCTGGAAATCTAGGCAGAGGTATTACCAAACCAATCGCAAAACTACAGAATACTTTTTACGGTACGACAGTCAATCTTCCCGAATGCTGTGTTCAGTGCATTGCGATCGATAGAGCAGCAGACACGGCTTCCTATGGATAAAGGATAAAGCCTATTGTGGTCTCCCAAAATATACTCGACGGTACGTGGGAGCACAAGTCCATACTGGCACCTATCGTCTCAAACTGTAGGAATCACCCAACCAATAGTGAGAACAACAGTTACCAGGCTTTACGACGCCAGAATACATCTCTAGCCTAGACTTCTATATGTTGTGCGTTAGGTTCCAAAGCGTTGTTAGATTCATTAAATTTATTTTATAGTTGATCTTGCTTAAGAAATTTTCCTTTCAGGTTCACTGCGTGATGTAGATATACAATTCCTAAAATGCAATCTAAGATGATAAACAGTTGTTTTATCTTCTTTGTGCAATGAAAATCCTAGCTACTAAGGAAAGAGAGACAGTATTCTTTCAACAAAGAGCAAAGAGCACACACTATATGCACCATCCTAAATCAAACCAATCAAACAGTGTAAATGCAAATGCACATGCATGTATTTGTTTTCAGCCTTCTTAATATGTGAATGATAAAAGAAAGCTAATGCACAAATCTGAATTATTTTTCAAAGCGACAATTACTAACAAGTCTCTTTTCAAAATCAAAATGAAGACAATGACAACACTTTGCGATTTGGAAATGAAAACTTGCTTTCGACACTAGAAAAACTACTAATTCAGATCAAATACAATAGTAACAGGGCAATTGACTATCAAGAACAATTAGATTCTCTTCTATGACTGAAAACAACACTTGCGACACTTTCAAATCAAGAAACGACAGTACAATTACGTTACTTATTTGTAAAGGAGAACTGAAAATGACTCAACAAATACATAAAAACATTTACAGTTCTTTGCACAATGGAGGCAGAATAACAGCAAGGAAAGGGGTTTCAAACAGAGGTGTACTAACTACAGGCAGCAAAACTCTTGAATAGATTTGAAAAGAGTGAACACAGAAACCAAAAATTTAGGAACAATGTCTAATCTGATCAGCGTACCTGTAACACAGTGAATTTGAAATGCAGCACACCTACTACACTGGGGAAGTGTGCTGAATTTGAGATTCACAGAACAGGCAGTGCGCTGGACCAAGGACGAGACTTTGATTGGGTTCCGGGTCACAGTTTGCAGTTCAGTTCAGGGATTTTGGCCGAGCAAGTGGTAATCAGTAAATCAATCACAGGGGTAGATCTAAGGAGGTTACTAGAGCCACCACAAGGGCAATTAGAAAGCTTGTAAATCAGTTGTTTAATTCATAAACAAAACCCAGAGATTGACTGAAGCAGCATTGATCTACTTTGCATTTGCATAGCAAATGCAGTTCGAAGGCTAGCTGGCTTGACTTCAGGCTCCGTTTGTAAGTTTATAAAGTAAACAAATGTAGATAAACAATCAATCTATTCGCTCCCCAGTGGAGTCGCCATTTTGTTACAGGGAAAAGTGTCTATGCAGAACTGCTAATCCCACTAAGGCTGGTAGCTACCTTAGAAACAAACAAAGTAAAACTACTTTCGTTTTCCTTTATGAAAGATAGATGAGAGAAGAATAAAGGAGACCAACCTCTGTCTTGCGCTTGGTTCCTTACTCGATTCCTCTCTCTTCTGATAGTATTTTTCTACTTGCTTTCTCATATACCCAGCTTCATAGAGTATCTGTAGAATCAAAGCAGCATAACACTATACAAGAACATGGATCTATTATCATAAACAATCTAGGATCATATGTAAATTGACCATACAAATGCATAAAACACAAATCACACAAGAGTATGGAGGAAAACTTGAATAGCTTTATTGATAATCAAGAAAGAGCCAAGAGAGTTACAACCAATTGTTCTGACCCAACATCATCCTCTCAGCAAGTAAGCCCTTCTTCACCTCATGAAAAGCTTAGATCACCCAACACTATGATGTTACCTCAAGAAACCAACAGCAATTCCTTATAAGATGCAAAATTCCAGCCTCTGGATCTCTGGGATGAGGGTTCCATATATAGATGTCTGTAAGAGAGATGAGTCAGCTTGTGATTTGATTAGTGTCTTCCCTCTGATAGTTCTTGCTTCCACTTGGAGATTGATAATCTCTTACTCATCCCTGGTCGAATTCAGAGAGGCAAGTGTCACAGGAGAAGTTTCTGGAAGATTCCATGCTTCTCCACCTCGCGGATTGACACTGCCATTTGTCTCTTCTTGCCCATCGCACCCCATAGAAGGGATTTTTGAAATGCAACGCACCCACTATGTGTATTTAGGTGAGATGCAACATACTTTGCCTATGGAGCAGGTGAAATGATCCAGTTTTGACCAGTTCTGAGTAGTTTTTCATGGAGAACTTCTGGGAGAAGCTGTAATCAGTTGACCTTGTTCTTTTAGGGGTTGGAAAAACACTTTTAGGGACTTAGGAGCCCTTGGTTTATGGACATTTTATGCTTGGGGTTGCAGTGCCCAAAAATGTCTATAATAGGAGGGCATGTTATGGTCCAACCCTAACCCCTTAATTTAGGTAATAATCCCAATGGTCTGAGTTAGAGTCATAGTTAGCTAGAGAGTCAATAAACATCGCATTAATAATTGTAAATAGTTGACCCACATTAGATAAAAGGGACCACATTTATTTGTAAACAGGCCATAGTTAATAAATAAAGTGGTTAACTCGTGTCATGCAAGGGACCACTAGTAGTTAGGGTTTTGGATGTCATTTAGCTATAAATAGTCTTAGTTAGTAAGGAAAATATCATCGTATCTTATTGTAATCGAGCTTTTCTCTATTGGAGGTTGCCCGCTTGAAGAGGCAAGTGAACATTGAATTTGTTTCTAACTAATAAATTACTTTGTAGTTTTTCTCATTTCATGTGATAATTCTATGTTCTAGGATATATTTCTTCATATTTCTGGTATTCTGGATTTCTCGCAGGTCAAGAGCATAAAAGTTACGCTATAAAACAAATCACACATTGCATTTTCACACTAAAGAATGAACTCTTCTATTGATTTTTATTCACATTAATAACTTGATTACATTTTTAGCTTCATATGATCCTTGAAAAAATGTTTGTTTCTTACCTATTGCAACAAATAAAAAATATTTGAACTATTTTCCAATGCATGTATTGTGTCCTTTTTTGAAGTAAATCATATAATACATTTCAATTTTAACCCGTGTACTTTTAGGTTAGCCTTTTGAATCAGGAGAGTGTTGTGGACAACATACAGAATGTTGTTGAGGTAAATTTGATGCAGTCCAACACAACAAGGACATATTACGTACAAGTCATCATAGTGGGAAACAATAATTGGTGTTTAGAAGATAAATAAATATATTTTGCTTCAAATTTATTTATTCACAAATAAATAAAGGTCCTGTGGTCATGTGTAAATGCATGCTCTAATGAGAAACTATATCTCAACCTCGCCTTTGAAAATAATGTTCTTTTTAAATGTGAGTTGTCATACATTATTTATTATATGTTGTCTTTTTCTTTCCATTTGTTTTCACAAGTTATCTACAACCTGATCTTTTTATCATGTGACTTAATTGGATTGACTGCGTCTAATATTTTCTTGAAGGTTGAATACTAAATTCTTAAGGTGTTCTTTTCTATGGTGACGTTTTATTTTCTTTGTTTATACAGGTCATCTGGCCACATAGTGGTCAATATCGCCCAACTAAGAAAAAACTTGTTTTGAGTTTCTTCTTTTTCTAGGGAAAACTGACATTGACATCAGTGATGTTGAGGTATATGTCATATAAGTTATGTATAATCTACTTTAGTTTATATTCTATTTTTCATTTTATTTCATATCTTATACTTTGCATTGTATCTTCTTTCATTTCCAGAAGAGGAACTCAATATTGATGGTAAGAAGCAAGAATTCAAGAAAGAGGATAACAATAACACTGAAGTGATGTCAAATGCAGAGAAAGAGAGAAGAGATCCGGTTTAGAGATAACCTTAAAGATAATATCTCACATGAGACACATACATACATATTAATAGTGAAGTCTTTAGAGTTGGTGAATTCACCTGCAATGCCTTGGCAACACAATGATAATGTTTTGAAGTGATGAAACAATGTTTCATTTGTAAATTGTAGTCCAAGAAATATTAAGTTGGAAACTCATATTGTAATACTTGACATTTCATATAATATAATTTTAGTGGTTGAAATTATTTACATTTCTACTTGATAATATATAGTATTGTAATTAACATATGTAATTGTGTTTTCATATTAGATGAACATAGATATTGTATTACTTTTTAAATCTAGTCACAATTGATTTATAATGAACACATAAAATCAATCTAAAACTACTAAATTAGAAGTTTGTATTGATTAATGATGAACATCAACAAAATGAATATATGACGACTCAATTAGTCGTTTATAATGATCATTAATGAAAGCAATTGAAATGAATATAAATTACTAAATCAGACATTTATATAATGAATATGAAACCACCAAAAAAGGATAAATGACTACTGTAAATGATAAATGTGTGATTACAAATGACAACTAAATTTTCCATATATACAATTATTATTAGCTAATTTACGATATCTTATAACACGACCAACATTTTGGCCATACTTCTTTGTTCATTAAATAGTTTTCTCAGGTGATCATGTAGTAGTATATTTTGTTGTGTATTTGGTTATTAATTGTGAAAATTAATGAATAAGTCAATGACTAAATATACTACTAGACAACAAAATTAAGACAACCAATTAATGAACAAGTTAAATACGACTAAAAGTTGGTCGCATTATAAGATATTGTAAATTAACCATTATTGGTCTCCGACTGAAAAATTGTCATTTATATGTAAAATTTAGTCATTTGTTTAGTAACTAATTAGCCATTTTGTACTAGTGTACTGCCCCTCCTCCAGATGAGGAAAAGGAGCCGCATGTTTCCATTTCTTCGATTCATGATCAGTGGTGGCGATATCTTCAAGTGTTTTGTTATTAGCCTTCATATGTTATGACTTGGCTTGTATAGGATAGTGTGCCTTTTATCTTTGTTATGGGGCATCATACGATTTGGTTTTTGTGTGCACCATATATTTTCCTTTATCTGGAAAGTAGGGACATTTAAATTTTGATAGGGGAAAATAACCTATGTCAAATGGTTTTTGTTTTTTATATCTCTCGCAACTATAGCTGTCATGTTTGTTAGTGGTCTATTGTAGCGGCTACAACCACCCTCCAAAATTGGCCTGCAACAATTTCAGAGCCTCCCTTGAAGAGTTCGCTTGATGGCTACAGACACTCAAGTGCACTTCGTGAGCTCGCGTGAGTCCTTACATCCGCCTTGCTTGTTTCTGCATGCTGATGTCTGAGTCATGCTTGCAACCATGTTCTGGTTATGCTTAAAGTCTTCGCTCCATATGTTCTTGTCGTATTCGCTATGAAAGCATCTGTCACACTCACACACGGAGTCACATTCACTATTGCACAAGCGTCATCTCAATCCATGAATGAGCAGTCGCGAGTGACGCGCTTGTCGCTTACACCATCGGTCAGTCTTGTTGAACATATGTGTCTGGATGGTTTGGTTGTTTCGTCATCAAGTCATGCGAGTGTGATTCGTATGTTCACCTATGGATATTTCGATTGTTCACACACTTGGCCATTTTTTCTCAAATGACTAGACTCCTCACTAATAGCCAGACCATCACCCTGCTTTCGACCCGATTGAATGTCAACCAAAAAAACACAGAAGCACTAAGCTAGCCCTTCCAAGTTGTGTTGCCTGCAAGCAACTCAATCAACACTCATGCTGGCCACTCAGACAGTCGGACCCGACAGTCACCCCAGGACTGACTCCCCTCAAAAATTGCGTAGAGGCCATTGACCTTACCTGCTCAACTAACTGAGGATATTGCACAGACAGGCTGGACAGACACCAAGTGCCCATCCCTGTCTCCTTCAGAAAATTGCGCAATTTTCCTAGTCAGTCATCCGAACAGTCGACTAGCTTCTCATCTGAGAAATTGCACAAGATTCATGAGCAAGCCTTTTGTTGTCCAGCAGTCTAATTAACCCAAAAATTTTGTAGAGGTAATCAGCAAGCCGAATTCCTAGCTTCAATGCAATTTCCCCTCCAGTAGCTCCTAGCAGCAGACTGTCAGTTCCCACTAAGAATTACGTAGTTTCTGCTGCTAGTGACTAAGCAGCCAACTGCCAATTCCCTCTTAGAATTGTATAGTTTTGGATGCCAATGACCCTAGCAGCCAACTGGTAGTTCCCTCTGCGAATTGTGCAGTTCTGGCTGACAGTCTCCCAGGCAGTTCCCCCATAAAACTGCATAATCCCTGCCTGCTGACCCATCATGCAGCCCGACCCATTCCTCTGGAAAAATTGCACAAATCTGGCTGTCCATGTCCCACTGACAATTCATTCTGGAAAATGCACAGAGCATGCCTGCCTTGCCCTCTTGCAGCTCGAACTGTCCCTCCCAAAATTTGTGCAATTTTGCCTCCCAGCTGAACCAGACCTTGCCAACAGGCACTGTCGACTTAGATCGCATATCACCATATCTCAATGACTCTTGCCCATTTTTCATCAGCAGTTCCCTGGAGCCATAATCCCACATCACAACCCTGCTACCTTTCCCAGTCACCTACATCTGAATGATCACGTGTCATGGTAGACTAGGAAGTTTTGGATTTGATGTCGTCTCCTCATGAGTGACTGCAAGAACAGGTACACCAACCAACATGGCAAGAAAATGAACGGGATGAATGAAGGGGGCACGTGCAGAAAGATAGGTTAACTAATGGATGAACGAATGAATCATGTGAAGTGGATGAACGTGACGAACATGCACCTTTGTGAACAGATGAGCCTATCAAGCCTTCCAACACGCAAGCAAGGAACAACATGCTAAATCTTCATCAAGCAAACCAAGTACCATCGAAGACTCCACACACTTCACCATGCAGAGGTGAAGCTATGATACACCATGAAGACATCCATCACTCAACAACACTGTAGTTTGACATGTACTCCAGTAGCAACACAAGTGTACCAGCATTGTCATGTCAAGTCATGTCGATTCAAGTCATGAGTCATGTCACCCACATCTCTACCATGGGCTTGTTGTCAATCAATGTGATGTAACGTGGAAGTTCAAGAGAACCACTTGTTGAACATAGATTCATGTAAGTCGAAAAGTCATGGAAGTCAAACGATGATGAGGGTATTTGAACAACCACAAGGGTTAGTTTCACCCTTGGCTATAAATACCCCCTCATTTGTACATGAAAGGACTTTTCACCTCAGCTCCTGCCACATAGCTAAGAGAGTCAGTAATCTTTTCTTTGAGTAAGTAGCGGCTCCAACACCCTACTGACGGGGTTAGTGATGTATGGTGTAATGATGTGTCTTGGAACTTTTGCTTAATTCAGAATCATGTTAATAGGCCAACAAGTTTTCACACATGTATTGTATTTGTTGTAAGACTGATCTTTAACACTTGTAATGCATGTTGCTTTAACCTGTGTTCTACATCTGAACTAATTCATTTGTTTAAATGCATAATCTATTAATGGAAATGTGTTGTATATGTTGTTAATGTTGTCTCGTTCATGTCGACTGCTCTATCGAACATCAGACAAACCTTTCACATGAACCTTGTAACAACCATTGCACTCGTTCGGATTGATCCGTGAGTGTTGTGTGTGTTATCTTACCTTATACGTTGTGACTACCGCATCCGAGTGGACTGCTCCACTGGAAGCTATGTATGTCCTTTTGTGTTGTGTGTTCCTAGCCGAGTTGGACTGATCCCTTTCAACTTGGAACTCACCTTCACTCTCTTCCCCTCACAGTGAAAGAACCATTGACACAAGTACACTTACACTCACCAGGCATGCGAACCTCACTTCCCTAAGAGAAAGCATACCACTACCCTGTGCTAACAAGCAAGAGTTGAGGAAAATCCTTAAGACAATGGCAACCGGTCCATCATACTGGATGGGACTCCCACATCAAACGGTGTGAGGTCTAGTTGGGACTTCATACGGGGGTGATCCCCTATATGTTGGCAATTCCAGCACCGTCAACATTTTTGGTGCTAGAAGGAGAGTATCCAATTGTACATGGATGAAATTCCCCTCACACTCACTCATCAACCATCTGGTCAAGGTAGTAACTCACAACCCCTCTCTCATGAATCTGCAGTTGTTTACTCGTCACCTTCTAGAATTGAACACAAGATTTCATATCAACACCTTTGCTCCGTCCGTCCCATCATCGCCAGTTCCCAAAAGTAGTCAGACTGATCCCAGGCATAAAAAATCTTCCACAGACATCTAAGAAGCCAAAAGCCACTCCAACAGGAGTTGTTGTATCATCAGTGGAAGAAGCAGTCCTCGCTACTCTTGAAGGTTTGGAAGAAGCTATTGAAGATGTAGGGGAACCTCCAATATTCTTTGAAGACGAACAAGGAACTCATGTGATATTAGGATCAAACTCCAGTATAGGACGCGGAGGGGAAGGTAGCAGAGGAGGTGGAGGCGGAGACGAACCGACAGACTCAGATCCGGAACCATTAGATGCCAAAGGAGAGGAAGAAGACAAATAGGATGAAGAAGATGAAGAGATGGCTGACCCAAATCTTAAATGGATGACTCAGGGACCATTGGCTCTCCCGGCTGTTCTGCACAAGATGCCGAAGTGAGCAGAGAGAGTGAACATCAAGTTTAACCCTGAAAACGTGGTGAAGCGAGAAAACCCTTGAGGTATGTTATGACGACGTAGAATGTAAATTGTTTCAATGTACCTTGGACAACCACATAGCTGCTTGGTATCACAGCCTTCCACCCAAATCCAAATAGAACTGGGGTTCTTTCAAACATATGTTCCTTGAAAAGTTTGCTGATGAGAAGACCCCACCCATGCTACTCAAAGGATTGGGAAGCCTCAAGATGGAGGGAAAAGAGAAAGTGAAAGACTTCAATAAGAGGTTTATGCCTATTTTGAATAAGTTTGCAACAAACACCAAACCTCATGACTCCATCACTGTCGATTATTACATGTCTGCATAGCCAACCACCATTGCACAGTTCATTAAGCGAGTTGTGAAGCCAATACTTTTAGAAATTTGCGAAGAGGCTATTGTTGTTGAAAAGGACTTGCGTGCCATTGGAGTCATCAAGGATGACGAATCAACAAAAGACTCCAAGGATATGAGCAAAAATCCCCAAGAAATGACAAGCAAGGGTAGAGACAAGGAAACAACTGATATTGAGACCCTCACTTTCCTCTTTAAGAACTTAACCATCGAAATGTCTGAACTCAAGCAACAGAAGATGGACACATTCGTGAGCAGTCATCCTCCCAGATAGAGACAAGCAAGTAGTTCATCAACTGGCTCATCAAGAAACAACTAATTTGGTTCCAAATTTGCACAGAAACCTATGTTCCAACTCAATCAATGCGTTGATCCTAATTTTTGTTCCTTCCACGAAGAGTTTCATCCCGAGAACTCTTGTTCAGATTGGAAGCGAGTTGCTACCTCTTCCTGCAGTAATACACTCGATGTGGATGGCGACATAAAGGAGCAGATGGAAGATCCAAATGATAACGAAGAGGTTGCACTTGATGAAGCACCAAGTTCTGGGCACGTGGTGAACACCTATCAGTGCTCGCAAGTAATCTTGAAGACGAACACCAAGAAAAAACCCCCCAAAAAAAATGATCGTTACAATCTTAGAAGTAAAGGGGCTCCCCCTACACTTAGGGAAATACAAGAGAAGTGAGTCAACTGATAAAGAAGATTGATCCACTGGCTGCCTCCAAGCAACAAATATAAATCAAGTCCGGGAAGACAACAGTGGATAAGAATACATCCATAGGTAGCAATTTGTAGAACACTCTGCCAGACAACACGAACATTTGTTCCACTTCGGACACCTCGGTGATTCTACCACCTCTCAATGATAACATAGTCAATGACACAAAGAAAACTCAAGCGAACATCAGTTTTTTCGAGTTAGCCAAAGCTGAGAATAAGTGATAAATCTTGCTGCACACATTGGGACAAACATAAATAGATAGCGTGGCCTCCACCAGCAAGGTAGCAAGTACACCTCCTGGATCACTATCTACTATGCACAATACACTCTGGATGGAAGAAGAAAACTCAGGCTACCCCCCATTCTTGCTTTCATTCAAAGTTTTCAACTACAACATTCACAACTGCTTGGTTGATTCTAGCGCGATAGCCAACGTCATGCCACTCTCACTTGCTAAGAAGATCAATGCATGATGGAGCGAAACATCTGCGAGAATCATCCAACATGACAGAACATGAGTACCAACCATTGGTGAAATTTGAGATGTGATCATCCGATTATCTCACGATAATCGAGTTCATCAATGCATCAACATAGTTGTTGTGGACATACTACAATCATATGGCATGCTACTCAGTAGAGACTGGTCCAACAAGCTAAATGGATATTTTGTTGCGGACTGGTCTCACATGTGGCTTCTGTACAAGGGAAGATGCAACCAAATCCCAATGTTATACGAGAGGTATATGAAACATAATTTCACTCCACTTAATGACGATAAAGAACCATTGGCCTTCACAGAAATCATGTTTGGAAACTGCCTCCTGGAAAAGACATTGGAGTGTTATCTCGCATGGCCAGCTCCAACCTCATTAGACAAGCAGTTGGGACTCCTTCCTCGCCCAACTGATGATAATGAAACTTGTACAGTTTTTTTCCCGATAGTAGCAGTAGTAGCAACAACATTAGTAGCAGCAGTACTAGTATGCCAGACGGTCCATGTATAGACAAGCTGTGGGCTATGAGCCTTAACAAGTTGGGGACACATGATGGCCCAAAGAGTGAGTGTATCTCAGTCATCCAAAACAATGGAAAATGCATGATTTCGTGCTTTCTGAAGTTCAAAGGCACAAACAATGATGTCGAATATGAAGCACTCATACTAAACACACAAAGGACCAACACTAAGAATGAACAGAGCAACCTGGGAATCCACCATGATCCGAAGATGGCCAACCTTGGTAAAAGTTACACACTGCATCAGCAACTAATCGTTAACTGCTTGATCAAACGGTACCTAGATGGGTCTACATGAGTAGATGATGACCTGAGTACCCATTGCATGCTAGCAATCCAACATGAGATTCCAGGTAAAGGAGGATACAAGCCTTTGCAACAAAGAACAAGTAACACATACATGTTGTTTGTACTCCTTTCACCGAAAATATTGACTAACATTTTAAGTGTTCGGATTACTTGCAAAGTTCGTCATCATATTTGGTTATCTAATTTAAATCCTACACATAAGAAATATGGGAAGATCCGCTTACACATTGACTTCAGAAACTTGAACCCTTCCCGGAATAAAAATAACTACCCCGTTCCATCATCCAATCCCATGTTGCTCACAACACTTGAAACAGTGGTTTTGTCTTCACTCGAAGGTCCTCTGGAATGCCACCAGGTTTCGATAGCGAAGGACGGTGAATCGGCACTAGTCCACAAGAAACTTGGCTCGCACATGTATCATTTGCAATCACTTGATAGGAGGATTGATAATATTCCTGTCAATGGCCAAGTTCCCAAACATTATTTTCAATAGGACGGGCCTCACTCGTGCCATGTACATAGTCTTCTTGTTGCGTGTTGCTTCATTTGGTTTGTTTTGCTTATTATCTTTGCCTTCACTTTGTTTGATTCTTCTTACTATTTTTCTTCACATTCATTTTGTTTGTTTGATGCATTAATATTTTTGTTTCTGGAAATAAGTGCTACCAACTACTACGTGTTATCAAGAAATCTAGTGTCTATGCAGAGCTGCTAGTCCCACTAAGACGGGTAGCTATCTTAGAAACAAACAGATTAAAGTCACTTGCTTTTCCTTTACGAGAGAGAGATGAGAAAGAAGCAGAGAGTACCAACCTCAATCTTCCGCTTGGCTCCTTGCTTGTTTCCTTTCCCCTTTGATAGAATCTCGCCACTGCTTCCTTACCTGCCCCACTTCAAAGAACACCTATAGATTCACAGCAACATAATACCATCAAAGCATAGAGATCTTTCACTATAAACAATATAGGATCAGATGTATATTGACCATACAAATGCATATATCAACACAAAGATACACAAGAATATGAAGGAAAACTCAAATAGCTTTATTAGTAAAAGTAGTAGAAGAGAGGATTACAACCACTTGGTCTGACCCAGTGCCATCCTCCCAGCATGAAAGCCCTCTTCACCTCATACAAAGCAAGATCACCCAACAATGTCTTCAAGGAGAAACCAACAGCACTTCCTTGCAAATTACAAAATTCCAGCCTCCAGATCTCTTGGATGAGGGATCCATATATAGATGTTTACAAGAGAGTGAGTCAGCTTCTAGGATTTTGATTAGTGTCATTTCACTGATAGTTCTTGGTTCCACATGGAGATTTCAAATCTCTTACTCATCCCTAGGCAAACTCAGAGAGGCAAGTGTCAAATGAACAGTTTCTAGAAGATTCTTTGGGTTTCCACCTAGAAAACTTCTTGTGCCATTTGTCTGCTCTCGCTCATCGAACCCTATAGAAGGGCTTTCTAGTAAGCATCGCACTTTTTACATGTGGTAGGTGAGATGCATCGCACCTTTAGCACTGGGCAGTCTGTATGGTTCTGCTTTGACCAGTTTGAGTAGTTTTTCATGGAGAACTTCTAGGAGATGATGTAATCACCTGACCTTTCTCCTTTAGGGTATGAAACAACACTTTTGGGGACTTAGAAGCCCTTGGTTTATGGACATGTATGATTGGGGTTGCAGTGCTCAAATATGTCTATAACAATTGCCCCCTAAAGCATGAGGTCGTAAATCCTTTTGATGTCGAGTGAAATGCTTTATAATGAGGATCCGAGGTTTTTCGAATTGGAAGGTGACCTGTAATAAGATACAATACAATACATTATATTCATAATATTTTTCATGATCTAGCTGAGGCGGGCATTCCCATGCTCAGCTTTGATAAATTCATTTTCATGTACATAGGACAGACAACCGTCTGTGTGCAGACTGATGATTCTGGTAGAGCCATCATCCCTTAGTTTGGATGATTATCTGTGCAGCAATGATGTACATTTGATGTCTTTATTCTCCTGAATATATCGCAGCGCGGATGGATGAAACTAGATCCGGGGTCTTCAAAACTCATTCAATCTTCGCCCGAAGTACAAGTCGAACCATGTGAATAGATGTTCTGATGTCGAACATGGAAAGACATCGCATGATTACCAGCCAATGATGTAAGCTGTTAACAAGTGCGAGAGGAATCACCGATGATGATGACCCTCAAGGTACTGCAGTACAATTCACATGGTGTGAATACATAAGTTGATGTCGAACACCACGCAAAATCTTTCGTTCGAATGCCATTAATGTAAACCTGTCGCCAGAAGTGAGAAACTTGCCATTGAGGCATGCAAGCTTCAAAGTACTAAAAGGGTTGTTCCTAGGTTAGCTTCTTGGATAATGAGCTGATGTTGACAAGAAGTGACCCATCATAGGAGGGCATTGATGGATCCCACATCTATGACATGGAACGGAGCAAATGATTTCGTAGAGGTGAAAATGATCTGATGATACAAGGTTCAGGGTGGCGGTCATGAAAGAATGAAGCGTGAAGGTATTGCAGTGGATGAGACACAAGCTGGGTAGGTGAATTCTCTGAACGACTTCTCTTGAACATATCGATGACACTGAAATGGATTGGTAGCGTTAACCCCAAAAGTGGATGGTACGGTGAACCAATGGTAATATGACCCGTGAATGGAATAACCCAACCCGACTCAACCATGGTGATGGAGTGAAATTGTCATGTTCAAGAGCAACCTACTACCAATAAAGTTTCTTCAAGTTTTCTTCCCAATTTTCCCCAATCATTTCTTACCGGTACCTCTTTATTTTTGGCAAGCTTGAGGAGGATAACATATACTTGTTCTATAATTTTCCCTTCAGGCAAACCCGTCGCTATGTTTTAACGAGCCTAGCGACAGTGAAACTCGCTCTTGTCTGAATGGACAAATTTTTCGCTATTGTTTTAATGAGTTTAATGACAAGGATAACTCAGTTCTTTTCAATTTTAGAGAGTCAAAAAAGAGACGGAAAGAAGACTCCAATATTCCTTTTTCGTAATATAATCCCTTAAGTCCGAAAAAGTATAAAAAAATGCGAAAGGGATGACTTTTCGATAGTTTTAATGAGTCGAACATGACAAACACTCGATCTTTTTGTGTAATAATCCCTCAGGTCCAAAAAGATTAAAATCTAGAGGAGGGATGGCACTTTCAATCACTTTAACAAGCTAGAGAGGCCAATTTCTCAGTAATCTTATCATATTTTACGAGTCAGATGAAAAGAGCTTAAAGGAGACTCATTTTTTGAGGAACGAGTGATGTTTTCAGATAGCAGCTGGTTCTAGGTAATGTTTGGAACTTTTCAATCACGACAGTGTAAAGAAGGTGGCTAATAGGATCACTCATCGCAGTTGTTCCTCAAAAGGGGTAAACACTCAAATAGAGGCGAATGATCGGCTAAAACAGAGTGGAGGTGATGGTAAGAACATGACCAAGGCTCAAAAGCTGATAGTAATTCAATCTCAACGGTTATTTACGGAGGTGGGTTCATTTTTTAATGAGCTTAAACTCTAGTGGAACATATGCTCATTGCTAGGTTTAATTTTTAATGAGCTTGAACTTCAAGTAAAACTGCTCGTGCTAGTGGTATAATAAGGATGTCTCATCGATAGGTTCATTTTTTAGGGAGCTTGCACCATTCGAAATTATGCTCTGACTCATTTTATTATGTAAGCTAGGAACGACCAATCCTATGAGTTTAAAGGGTCAAGAACCTACAAACTAAGAAAATAAATGGTCGTTTTTCACTTTCACGCAAAAAGGTTTGCATGCCCCCAGGTATGGCGAAGCAGAGTTTCCTAGGTTACCACTCAATTTGCAGACAAAACTTTTGTTCTATCGGGAAAGGCCTACTTTTTCCAAGTTACCCTTCAATTTGCAGACAAAACATTTGTTCTATCGGGAAAGGCCTACCTTATAATAGAGATATCTTATTCTGGTCTAATCCCATTTTCCTAAACGGAGGGGTGTGTCAGACTAGTCATATATCCTCCACGGAAACCTACCCTATACCTAAAGTTTTTCTACCGAAGTAGACCAGGGTGCATGCCCCCTGGGTTTCAGTCACAACCACTGAATCACTCACGCTCATCAGGTGGACGGACTAGAGATTGATGAGACATTCCTTGCGCAAAAAGACCTATCAGGGATGGCATTTGACTATTAGCTATGCGTGAACCGGGGAATGAAAGCTGGTCTATGAGCTGGACCACTCTGCCTTCATGCCGAAAACACATTACTCGAAAGAGTGAGGAGACAATGGCTCCCATGCTATAAATGAAGTCACTTCAAAGGAGTAGATTGTAATCTAAAGGTCCTTGGACTACCATTACATTCAGATAAACGGTTTTCCTTCTCAAAGTTATAGGAAAATCTGGAAGGATCGCTAACGATCAACTAGTTCCTTTGTCGAAGCCTGTCAAATGTCGCATCTCAGGCAGAAGCCATGGCGAACCAAGCACTTTCCAAGTAGTTGAGGAAAGGATACTCATAGAATCCCCTTCATCTATGATGGTATAAACCATGACCATTCTGTAAGTTTGCACTATGATTCAAAATGGTACATTAGATGGTAAATGGGGTCTGCCTAGTAGAGTCCAATCAAAGGAGACAACTAGGTTGCTTGGAGGTGGGACCAAATAAACAACCGGATACATCTCTGACGAACTTCCTTCCTGCGGTAAAGGAATGGGTAGATTGCCCCCATGTTCATGAGAGTCTGTATTTACGAAAAGAATTTGAACGGTGTCATTCTCATTCTCTTTGGTGACTATATCATCTGAAGGTAAATCCTCTAAAGACAAGATGTGGTCGACTACCATCTCAACCTGTTGACTTTGGTCCAATAGCAATGGACTCAGCAAGAGTTTCTTGTATCCAGGAGGAAGTCACTGCAGTGATGCAGGACGGTTATCCAAGACTCTTTTAGCTTCGTCCAGGAAGGGACAACGATTGAGGGCATGATCGCCTTCCCACAGTCTGCAACGAAATTTAGATTTTCCTTTCTGCCTGGTGACTTCATTTTCACTAGTTGATGGTGTACTCTCAACATGATCGTCAGAGGTTGACGATACCGGATTGTGCAAGCAAGGAGACCAGTCCCTTAAGATTTGTGGGATGCAAGGACAATCTCGATGATAGTGGTCTCCTTTGCAGATGACACATGGAGATTTAGGTTTGGACGGTGTAGTGTGTGGATTTTCACTAGACGATGCATGGTTTCCCATTTTTGCCATTGGATCCTTCTTCTTCTTCTCCTTACCTTTCTTCTTCTTCTCAGTTACTTGGTTTTTAGTTTTACTAGCTTCACCAAGCGAAGAGGAAGAAGGGGAGGGAGAAACAAATGAAGCAGAAGGTTGGGGGTAACTCTAGTATCATCTAGTTGCTGATTTGATCACTTGGGAATCATAGTGCTTTGAATGATAGAGGTTGAGAAAAGCCATACCATCAGGCCAATTGTCAATCCGAGGAGGGACAATGTGGCCATATGAGGTGCACCAACATCTCCCCAAGAGGAGAAAGGACTAGGATTTCCCCCAAGGGGAAATCCTTGGTTGGTGGACTCCATTTTCTCGACCCAAGATCAATGAGGGAACAATGACGTTATTCAGATTAAAATAAATTTTAGACGCTTTGACACAACTTGCTTTTTCAATTTTTAAGAGTTGATAAAAAGCTAAAGATGACTCTAGTCGCCTTCAATTTTTAATGAGCCTGAAGTGACAAGTGCTCAGATGGATCTTTTCATTTGAGGAGTCTGAAAAGAAACGAAAGAGACTACTCTGGAAATCTAGACAGAGTGATTACCAAACCAATCGCAAAGCTGCAGAATACTTTTTACGGTACGGCAGTCAATCCTCTCGAATGCTGTGTTCAGTGCATTGCAATCGATAGGGCGACAGACATGGCTTCCTAAGGCTAAAGGATATAGCCTATTGTGGTCTCCCAATATATACTCGAGAGTACATGGGAGCACAAGTCTGTACTGGCACTTGTCGTCTCAAAGAGGAGGAATCACCCAACCTACGATGAAAGCGACAGTTACCAGGCTTTACGACGCCGGAATACGTCTCTAGCCTAGACTTCTAGATGTTGTGCATTAAGTTCCAAAGCGTTTTATGTTCATTGAATTTCTTTTACAGTTGATCTTTCTTAGGAAGTTTTTGTTTAAGTTTCACCGCGTGATGTAGATATGCAATTCCTAAAATGCAATCTAAGATGATAAACAGTCGTTAATCTTCTTTCTGCAATGAAAATCCTAGCTACTAAGGAAAGAGAAAAGAGATCCTTTCAACATAGAGCAGAGAGCACACACTAGATGCACTATCCTAAATCAAAATCAACAAGCAGTCTAAATGCAAATGCACATGCATGTATTTGTTTTCTGCTTTCTTAATGTGTGAAAGACAAAAAGAACGCTAAATACAACCCTGAATTATCTCTTCTTTCAAAGCGACAGTACTAACGGTTTTCTTTTCAAAAAACGACAGGAAGGCAAGACAACACTTTGCGATTTTGAATTGAAAACTACTTTCGACACTTGAAATACTTATAAATTCAAATCAAATACAAGAGTAATAGTGTAATCGACTATCAAAAGAGAAGTATTCTTTTCTTTGACTGAAAACGACACTTGCAACACTTTCAAATCAAAAGACGACAGTTCGATTAAGCTACTATTTTGTAAATGATAGCTGTGAATGGTGAAAAATACATAAAAACATTCACAAATATTTGTACAATAGAGGCTAAATGATGCAAAGGAAGGGGGTTTCTACAATGGTCTACTGATCATAGACAACAAAACTCCTGAATAAAACTGGAGACAGTGAAGAAAAAACCAAAATCTGGAGGCAAAAACAGTCTCACCTGATCATCACACCTGTAAAATAGGGAAACAGGGATGCATCTCACCTACTGCACACAGTAGGTGCGATGCATCCAGTCTGCCTAAAGGAGAGGGTGCGATGGTCCAGGAACGAGACTTTAACTTGGTTTTTGGTCACAATTTGCAGTTTAGTTCAGGGATTTAGGCCGAGAAAATGATAGTGAGTAACTACAAAGTATAGGGCTGATATAATGAGGTTACTCAAGCGACATCTAGGGCACTTAAGATGTTTGCAAGTCAATTGTTCAGTTCATAAACAAACCCGGAGATTAACTGAAGCAGCGTTGATCTACTTTGCACTTGCATAGCAAATGCAGTTCGAAGGCTAGCTGGCTTGACTTCAGGCTCCGTCTGTGGTTTAGGAATCAAACAAATAGAGACAAGCAATCAAACTAATCACTCCACAGCTGAGTCGCCATTTTGTTATCGGGAAATCTAGTGTCTATGCAGAGCTACTAGTCCCACTAAGATGGATAGCTATCTTAGAAACAAACAGATTAAAGTCACTTGTTTTTCCTTTACGAGAGAGAGATGAGAAAGAAGTAGAGAGTACCAACCTCAGTCTTCTGCTTGGCTCCTTGCTTGTTTCCTTTCCCCTTTGACAGAATCTCGCCATTGCTTCCTTACTTGCCCTGCTTCAAAGAACACCTGTAGATTCACAGCAGCATAATACCACCAAAGCATAGAGATCTTTCACTGCAAACAATATAGGATTAGATGTATATTGACCATACAAATGCATATATCAACACAAAGATACACAAGAATATGGAGGAAAACTCAAATAGCTTTATTACTAAAAGTAGTAGAAGAGAGGATTACAACCACTTGGTCTGACCAAGCGCCATCCTCCCAGCATGAAAGCCCTCTTCACCTCATACAAGCAAGATCACCCAACAATGTCTTCAAGGAGAAACCAATAGCACTTCCTTGCAAATTACAAAATTCCAAGATAGATGAGGGATCCATAGATAGATGTTTACATGAGAGTGAGTCAGCTTCTGGGATTTTGATTAGTGTCATTTCACTGATAGTTCTTGGTTCCACATGGAGATTTCAGATCTCTTACTCATCCCTGGGCAAACTTAGAGAGGCAAGTGTCAAATAGTAGTTTCTAGAAGATTCTATGGGTTTCCACCTAGCAAACTGCTTGTGCCATTTGTCTGCTCTCAGTCATCGCACCCTATAGAAGGGCTTTCTAGTATGCATCGCACTTTTTACATGTGGTAGGTGAGATGCATCGCACCTTTAGCACTGGGTAGTCAGTATGGTCCTGCTTTGACCATTTCTAAGTAGTTTTTCATGGAGAACTTTTGGGAGATGATGTAATCACCTGACCTTGCTCCTTTAGGGTATGAAACAACACTTTTGGGGACTTAGAAGCCCTTGGTTTATGGACATGTATGATTGGGGTTGCAGTGCCCAAATATGTCTATACCACTACGTTCTGGCTTTTGAATAGAGTATGTGGCTAAAATTTGAAGAAACGTGTGACACTACAACACTTGGCCAATCTTGTGTCCACCTTCTCTATACTTGGTTGTAACTTTTGGCTACTGAAGTCTTAACGGAAAAGACGAACCATCTGCAAGGGAAGTTTTGGTCCAACCGTGAACCTACGTCCACACTGGGAAGCTCCATGCCTGTACTGAACCTTCTGCTCTTGTATTCAAGCTCATCCAACTAGTAGAAACGGAGAAGGGGAAATCTAAATGAGCAAACCTATGTCATAGGTCTTACATGCTTCTCTGAATGAACAACCTCTTCTACTATCAATAAGTTGGGATCCCTCTTCCACCCCAAAAATAAAATAAGTGCCTATGCACAGTCCTCTTGAAAAATACAAAGGCGAAAGAAGAGAAAGGCTTCTTGCACAGAGAGGTGAAGCATGCAACTCCAACGAGGTACTGACTAGGCTCACTAGCAGTGGATCAATGTGTGTTTTCCTGCATGACTCTGTCAAGGTACTGTCCAGGCCTAATGGCAGTGGAGAAACACAAGAGATGAAAACTTATACTCTTAAAATCTTCAACTCACGAGCTAAACTACCCTTCCTGGATTCAAAACACTGAGATCTGAGCTGAACTTTTGATTGTGTTTAACAGAGTTTTCAAAGGGTGAACCACGTATATCCATGGGGTAAGTGGGGAAACTGAAGTAACCCACACAAAAATTCAATACTCCATGAAAGACAAAGGCCCTGTGCTAGTAATGAACTGGAACAGAGAAGCTGGAGTTCTACCAGTGTGTCGCCAAGTGTTGTAGTGGCTACAACCACCCTACAAAATTTGGCTTGCACTGATTTCAGAGCCTCCCTTGAAGAGTTCGCTTGATGATTGCACACACTCGTGTTCACTCCATGAGATTGCATGAGTCCTTACATCCACCTTGCTTGTTTATGCATTTTGATGTCTGAGTCATGCTTGCGGCCATGTTCTGGTTATGCTTAAAGTTTTCACTTCGTATGTGCTTGTTGTATTCGCTATGAAAGCATCTATCGCACTCACACACATAGTCACATTCATTGTTGCACAAGCATTATCTCGATCAACGAACGAGAAATCATGAGTGTCATGCTTGTCATGCATCTTTTGATTGTTTACACACTTAGCCACTTTTGATGAAATTTATGACGACCAAACTCCTCACTGAAACTAGACCATCACCTTGCTTTTGACTCAATCGATTGTCAACCAGAATAGTGCAGAAGTACTAAGCTAGCCCTTCCAAGCTGCGTTGCCCACAAGAAACTCAATCAACACTCATGCTATCCACTCGGACAATTGGACCTGGCAGTCACCCCAGGACTGACTCCCCTCAAAAATTGCACAAAGGCCATTGACCTTACCTACTCAACTAACTGAGGATTTGCGCAGATAGGCCAAACAGACACCAAGTGCCTATGCCTATCTCCTTCAGAAAATTGTGCAGTTTTCCTAGTCAGTCATCCAGACGATAGACTAGATGCTCATCCAAGAAATTTCTCAAGATTCATGAGCAGGCCTTCTATTGTCCAATAGTCCTCTCAGCCTAGAAATAGCGTAGAGATGATTAGCAGTCTGACTTCCTAGCTTTGGTGCTATTTCCCCGCCAACAGCTCATAGAAGAAAATTGCCAGTTCCAGCCAGGAATTGCGTAGTTTCTACTGCCCGTGACTGAGCATTCAACTGCCAGTTCCCTCCATGAATTGCACAGTTTTGGCTGCCAGTGACCCCAGTAGCCAGTTGGCAGTTCCCTCTGGGAATTGCATAGTTCTGGCTAACAGACTCTTGGGAAGTTCCCCTAGAAAACTGCACAATCCCTGCCTGCTGACCCATCATGTAACATGGCCCATTCCTCTGGAAAATTGCACAAATATGGTTGTCCAACCCTAGCTAATTATTTTTCTCTGAAAGTGAGAATTGTATGTCTACTTTTCCCTCCTGCAGCCTGGACTGTCCCTCCCAAAATTTGTGCAATTTCTCCTCCCAGCTGAGCCAAACCTTGTAGACAATCATTGTCAACTCAGATCACCTGTCACCATCTCTAAATGACTCTTGCGTAGATTTCATCAGCACTTGCCCAGAGTCATCATCTCGCATCACAATCTTGCTACCTTTCCTGGCCACTTGCAGCCAAATGATCATGTGTCATGGTAGGCTAGGAGGTTCTGGATTTGATTTCGTCTCATCATGAGTGACTGCGGGTATAGGTACACCAACCAACATGGCAAGATGATGAATGGGATGAACGAAGGGGGCACATGCAAAAGGACAAGTTCACAAAGGATGAATAAATGAAGCATGAGACATAGATAAACGTGATGACCATGCACCTTCACGAACAAATGAGCCTATCAAGCCTTCCACCATGCAAGCAAGGGACAACATGCTAAAGCTTCATCAAGAGAACCAAGTACCATCGAAGACTCTGCGCACTTCGCCATCCAGAGGTGAAGCTATGATACCCCATGAAGACATCCATCACTCAAAAAAACTATAGCTTGACATGCACTCCAACAATAGCATGAGTGTACCAACATCGTCATGTCAAGTCATGTCGAGTCAAGTCATGATTCATGTCACCCACATCTCCACCATGGGCCTTTTGTCAATCAATGTGATGTAACATGGAAGTTCAAGAGACCCACTTGTTGAACATAGAGTCATGTAAGTTGAAAAGTCATGGATGTCGAATGGTCATGAGGATATTTGAACAGCCACAAGTGTCAGTTTCACCCTTGGCTATAAATACCCCTTCATTTGTACATGAAAGGACTTTTCACCTCAGCTCCTTCCACATAGCCAAGAGAGTCTGTAATATTTTCTTTGAGGAGTAACTAGTGGCTCCAACGCCCTGCTGATGGGGTTAGTGATGTATGGTGTAACAATGTGTCTTTGAAATTTCACTTAATTTAGAAGCTTGTTAACAGGCCAGCACGTTTTCACACATGTATTGTATTTTTTGTAAGACTGATCTTTAACACGTGTAATGCATGTTTCCTTAACCTGTGTTCTACATATGAACCGATTCATTTGTTGTAATGCATAATCTATTAATGGAAATGCATTGTATATGATATTAATGTTTTCCCATACGTGTCGACTGCTCTACCAGACATTAGACAGACCTCTCACATGAACCTTGTTGTAACAACCGTTGCACTCGTTCGGATGGATTCGTCAGTGTTGTACGTGTTACCTTACCTTGTGCGTTGTGACTGTCACATGCGAGTGGACTACTCCACTGGAAGTTGTGTATGTCCTTTTGTATTTTGTGTTCCTAGCCAACTTGGGACTAATCCCTTTCAACCTAGATCTCACCTTCACTCTCTTCCCCTCAAAGTGAAATAACCATTGACACAAGTACACTTACACTCACCAGGCATCCGAACCTCACTTCCCGAAGATGAAGCAGACCACTCTCCTGTACTGACAAGCAAGAGTTGAGGAAAATCCTTAATACAATGGAAACCGGGCCATCATACTGGATGGGACTCCCACACCAAATGGTGTGAGGTCTAGTTGGCACTTCATACCGGGATGATCCCCTAAATGTTGGTGGGTCTAGCACCGTCAACATGGTCGACACGACATAGTGCATTTTTTGTGCCAACTTTGGTGTCTTGCAATGTTTTGGAATTTTTTTAATTGTAGATTATATGGTTTCAAATGTGGTTGTTCCTTGTGATCTGCACTCGAAGACAACAAGGATCTCTTTTGGGAAGGTCATCTGGAAAAAGCAATGATCTCTTGTTCATGAATGTCTGACTCCTCGGGGACAGGTTTTGCTTCGAATGCCTTTCATAATACATGGAGAATTGTTTGCACATTATAAAAAAAAACGGATTCTGAATTTCCACAACATGTTGTTTTTGGCTATAGTTTTTTTGTGGAAATACATTATTTCTTTACTAGGGTCTTGGGTTTTCATCTTGCAAGGGTTGTGCTAAGTTTAAATAATCTGATCACGAGCCTTTCACTTTGTTTCTATTGGATTGGATCTGGAGATTTCTATGTCAACCTTGACATCATATGTAAACTCTTTTTATTATGAACATGAATGCTAGAAATTTATAAAATATATATACATATATATTATGGTTTACATAATAATTCGTAAGATAATTATATTAATTAAATTATCCCCCTAATTGTTTTTTAAATTCAATTAAATATATTATTTATGAAATAACATATATCTATAGTTTCTTTTTTTTAACTCATTTTTCTGAAAAAGAATTCATTTCAAAAACTCATAATCATGTGATTAATAAATATGTAAATTAATAAGTAGTGATGTAATTGAGTAGTCTTTTTATGATATGGATGTTGTAAAAATATATGGTAGAATCATGATGTTGGTTTAAGTTATTGATAATTTAATTAACAAGGATAATATCTTCAATGCAGCATAGTCCCTACCTCTATCCCTAATTAATTGATTAAAGGTTGTGTGGAGTGCAGAGAAAACTATGCACAATGAAATCTCTCTACAAAAAACTCTTTGCACTATCAAAGTTATCTACACAAAGCTCTCCACACAATGAAATCTCTCTGCATAATGAAAGAGCTAAGTTCATTGTATAGACATCTTCACACCCACACAATGAGCTTCCTCTACATTGTTTATTTTAAAACCTAAATTAATTAGACAAAGAAATAAAAATAAGAAATAATCAATAAGTGGTTGGAATCAACAAAATTTTTGTTCAAATCATTATCTGGAGCTCCACACTCCTGCACAAATCAACTTCCTATACATTTGTACATTTTAAAACATAAATTAATTATCCAAATAAATCAAAATAAACATAAAATAATTATAAAATGGAATCAACAAAAATTATGTTCAAATGATATTGTTTTCAATGGAATGTGTCGTGAAGTGGCCACATGCATTGGAAGTTGGAATGATAAAAAATGAACTCTAACTTCTTAAATTCGAAATGCTAAAGGGATATGTTCCAATATTGTTAGAGGGTGACTCATTATTGATTGTGTTTGGGAAAATAATCCATAATTGGTGATTATTTCATTTAATTGACATAGATTGATTTTTGTAGTGGTGTTGACGGTGGATCCACCAACATTAAGGGATCTTCATGGTATGAAGTCCCAACTAGACCTCACACTGTTTGGTATAGGAGTCCCATCTGGTACGATGGCCTGGTTTCCATTATCTTAAAGATATGCCTTAGCTCTTGCTTTTCAGCACATGAGAGTGGTTTGCTTTATCTTTGAACGGTGAGGTTTGCATGCCTGGTGAGTGCTAGTGTTACTTGTGTCAAGGCTTTTTCACCACAAAGAGAGAGGGTGGGAATGAGTCTCAAGTCGGAAGGGAGGAAGTCCCAACTTTGTAAGAGACACATAACACAACAGGACATGTGCATCTTCTAGAGGAGAAATCCACACAGATGCGGTAGTCATAACACACAAGGGAAAGAAGAAAGTACAACACCAAGCGGGACAGTCCACGTGAGTGCGACGGTTCTTAGAACAGGTTTACGTGAAAGGTTTTGTCTAATGTCTGGGGAGGTAACCAACATGAGTAGGACAATATTAACAACTTATAAAACACATTTTCATAAATATATGTATTAGAATAGCTGAATGAGTTCAATTGTTTAACAAAGGTTAAAGCAACATGTATTACAAGTGTTCAAGATAAATCTTAAAAACAATTACAACACATGTGGGAAAACGTGTTGGCCTCCTAGCAGTGTTATGAATTAAGTGAAAGTTCCAAGACACATTGGTACACCATTGCATCACTAACCCTGTGGGTAGGGCGTTGGAGCCACTACTCGCTCCTCAAATAAAATATTACAAATTCTCAAGGCTATGTGGGAGGCGCCAAGGTGAAAATTCCTTTACATGTACAAATGAGGGCTATTTATAGCCAAGGGTAAAACTCACCCTTGTGACTGTTCGACTTCCCTCATGACTATTTGACTATCACAACTTTTCAACTTTACATTACTCTTCATATTACAAGTGAGTCTCTTGGACTTTCAAATTACATTACATTGATTGACACAGTATAGCCCATGGTAGTGATGTGGCTGACATGACTAATGACACGACTCGACATGACAGTGCTGGTACCTTCGTGCTGCTTTTGGTTTTCATGTCGAGCTGCAGTGCTGCTGAGTGATGTATGTCCTCATGGTGTATCACAACTTCACCTCCACAAGGCAAGGTGTGCAGAGTCTTCGATGATCATTGGGTTTGCTTGAGGTTGCGTTCACGCGTTGCTCTTGATTTTACTTTGGCATGGTTGAGATGCTCGTCCATTCACGAAAATTTCATGTTTTTCCATTCGTCCTCCCGTGAACACGTGTTCATATGTTCGTTCATCCATCCATCCATGAACACATCTTCGCATGTCCATCCATCTGCGAAAACATCTCTGCATGGTTGTCTGTTTGCGAACACATCTCCTTGCATGGATCATTTGTTCGTTTATTCTCGAACATGTCCTTTTGCATGTACTCTCTTTATTCATCCCATATGTCATCACGTCATGTCTATTCATGTACCTATATCTGCAATCACTCATGACGAGACAACATCAAATCCATAAACCTCTTACTCTACCATGATGCATCACTGTTTTCGGATGTAGGTGACCGGGAGAGAGGACAAGGTTATGAAACCACGCGAGGCAAGTTTCGAGTTGGGATGTGGGCTCTGGGCACTGCTGGTGAAAATTACATAGAAGTCACTGAGAGGAGGAGACAGGCATTCTGGATCGACAGTCACTATTTGTGAGATCTGGTTTGGCTAGAGGAAAAATCTACACAATTTTTGGGAGAAGCAGTGTGGGTTGCAGGAGGACTGGGTAGGCAAGATCTACATAATTCTGGAGTAAGTGGGTAGCAGGAGCTTGGCAGCAAGAGGGAGCTGGCAGGAGCCTGCTGGGAGTTCTTGGCGGGAAAAACTTCACAATTGTTGGGAGGCTGACCTACTGACCACCTTTATGCAGTTTCTGAGCTAAGCAGATTGCTGGGATGCAGAGGGATTGCTCATGAGATTTTCGTAGTTTTCCAGGTGAGCATCTGGTCGACTGACTGGTGACCAGCTGGGAAAACTGCACAATTTTCTGAGGGAGACAGGGATGGGCACTGGGTGTCTATCTGACCGTTCTGCGCAATTTTCTCAGTCAGTGGAGTGAGCATGGTCTGCAACCTCTGCACAATTTTTTAGGGGGGTTAGTCCCATGCTGACCACTCGGTCAAACTCTCCGATTGACCAACAATAGTGATGATTGATGGACTTGCCAACAGTGCAACTTGAGATGGCTTATTGAGTGCTTCTACGTTGTTATGGTGACAATTGATCAAGTTGATGATGGGGTGATGGTTCGACTATGAGAGGGTCATCTAGTCGTCAAAATTTCAGCAAAAATGACTAAGTGTGTGAGCAATTGAAATGGTGCATATGCAACCTTGCAAACACACACTCACATGACTTGACGACAAGATGTCTCAAAACATCAAGACACACATGCTCAACATGATTGACCGATGGTGCGAGCAACAAGTGTGATGGTTGTGATCGATCATTGGACGAACGCGATGATGTTTGTGCAATAGTGCATATGACTCCGTGTGTGAATGCGATGGATGTTTAGCTAGCAAACACAACACGTACAAATGAAGTGAATACCTTGTGCATGACCAAAACATGGTCACAAGTGAGACATTGATACCAACATACAAAAGTTATCTGTTGAACGATCAAGCAAGGTGGGTGAAAAGACTCACACGAGCTCACGGGGTGGACTTGAGTGTGAAGCATAAAACTTCTGGAGAGACAGAAATATATATATAGAAATATTTTATTAAAAAGATGAATTACCAATGATGATTGATTACAATGGGCTTCCTGGCTTATATATTGCCATGGACACCCTTTGGGAAAGGGCATGATCTTATGATCATGCCCTTTCGTCTAACTAAACCTAAAATTAAATAATAACCTAAAATTAACTAGTTTTTTACATAACATTGCCTTCCTCTCGAAAGAATGATTTGTCCTCAAAGCATATGTAACAACGGATGTTGTTGACAAAATCCTTCCTTCTCCAAAGAAGCGTTTTCTTCAGGTAAGTTCTTCCACTTGATCAGATACTCCAAGATGATCAAAGTCACACACTTTAAAAGATCTTGGATTAATCTCTCAATTTCCGCTTTTTGGAGCTGTGGATATCGGTATGGATTGATGTTGACGGGGTCTGACCCTGCCTTGACCTCTATTCTATGCTCAATTTCCCTATTAGGCAACATCTTCATAGGTAGGTCTTGAAATACTTTTTCATGCTTCCGAATCAGATCTTGTATCTCTGGTGACTCTTCTTTGGTCATACATGCAGATAACATTTCTAATTGGTGACATTGTACTACATAAGCAGGTGCTCCTTTTTGACTCAGCTTCATCATCTGAGATGATGATACAACTTGATTTTCTGGTGCTTGGAATCCGTGTAGTTTGTACTTTTGACCTCCCCATTTGAATTTTATAAATTGTACTTGATGGTTGGCGGCATAAGTACCTAAAGTTCGTAGCCATTGGATACCTAAGACTACATCTACTCCTCCTAATGGTACCGTGAAGAATGGAGACTCTAAATTAAAGTCTTGAATCTGCAAATTGACCTTATGGCATTTCCCCACCTTTTCAATCTTCTTACTATTAGCTACCATCACTTTCATGTTTGGTAAGGGAAATGAAAAGATATTGAGTCTCTTTGCCACGGTTGCATCTAAAAAATTGTGTGTGCTTCCAGAGTCGATGAGAACCACTACGTTGTTCTTCTTTATGTGTCCTTTTAACTTTAAGGTCTGAGGTTGTGATATACCTGTCATAGCTGATAATGACACTTGCGGAATACTTCCGTCATCTAATTCTAGTGAGAATTCCGGGGCATCTTTTGTTTATTCTATGTCATAATATTCACTGTTTGAATCATTGGTTGCTTCACAATTATATAGGTTCTTTGGTTCTTTTCCTTTAGCACATCTATGTTTGGGGTCCCACTTATCACCACAGCGTTTACATTTACGTTCTTTTATCCTTTGCATTTCCATATTAGATTTTTCATCTTCACGACGATGTGGTGGAACATATCTTGTATTATTTGAGTCCATATACTGGGGTATCCTTCGTCTTGAATATGCATTTTCTGCTTTTGACCAAAATATTGGTTCGGATTACTTTTCGGATGTTTTTGCTTTCCGTCTTGCTACTTCTATAGATGTAATGTCATGCATCTCAAGTTCTGCTTGTAAATGGGTTTTGAGTCCCGAGATGTATGACTGAATTAGACGAGATTCTGATAACCCAGGTACTCGTGTTACTAAGGTCTCCCATTCTTGAGTGTATTTGTCCACACTTCCTTTTTGTCGTAATTTGATGAGTTTTGAAAAGAACTCTTCTTCCTTTACACCTTGGAATCTTTTGAAGAATGCATCTTTAAATTTCCTCTAGCTAATGACGTGTGTTGTCTTTTTCCACCACATATACCAGTTATATGCTTCTCCCTCCATTTTCATGGATTCATGCCTAAGCTTTTCGTCATCGTCATTGATGTCATATATTTCAAAGTATTCTTCTGCTTTATTTATCCATGCAACATTTTTTTTTCGTTTCCATCGAATTTAGGCATCTCAACTTTTTCCCTTCGCTGGTATGTTGCTAATGGTTGAGCGAAAAAAGGGTGTTGATTGGTAAAGTTATCCCAGAGTTGCTTGTTTGTAAAGGCTGTGTTACTTGCTTCTTGGTGGGGTGTTGCTGATTTTTTTGGGGATTCAACTTTTTCATGAGAGTCTGTTGAATTTGTTGAATCTGACGAGATGTGTTCTTGATTCTCTTCACATTCTTTTAATAGTTGTTTGGGTGTACAATTCGACCTTTTACACAGAATTTTCAGCATTGTTAAGACCTCTCTGATGCTTGCTTCTGTTTGGACATGGTAATTTTCCATCTTTATTTCTATTCTATTTGTCGTATCGTGAAGATTTTTTATTTCGTCAGCTTGCTCCCCAAGCTTGATCTGGAATTCATTTAATCTTTTACTGACCTCATCGTGGTTGCTATTTATCTTATGCTCCACGTCCAACAATTTTTTTTGGAAATCCGCCATTGTCATTGTCGACATTGAGCGGGTTTGTGGTGGCGTGTATTTATTTGCCAGCTAAAATATTTTTATTTTTTCCTCTTTTTTTTTAGCTAAAATAAATTTTATATATATAACTTTTAATTAATTAAAATAAATTTAATTAATTAATTAACCTATATATATATATATATATATATATATATATATATATATATATATATATATATATCACTTTTTAATTAATTAAAATTAATTTAATTAATTAAAATTAATTTAATTAATTAAATTAACTTTTATATATATATAAAATTTATAACTAAATTAAATTATGTATTATATATAACATATATATATAATTATATATATATATATACACGTTATATATATTTTTGACATTATATATAAATAAACGTTATATATTTGATGTTATAAATATATTATATTTTATTCACTGCGGACAGTCACGTCTATTGGTGGTCACCTCCCATTGACCATTCAAAAGAAAAACCCTAAAGCGAAGGTCATTGCAGCGCTTATTCCAATTAACCGCAGGTCCACCACATAGGATAGTCCACGACGCAGATTTTTGGCGCTGGTTCAACATGTCAACCGCAGAATTATTCCGTCGAGTTCATGCTACAGCTCGGCGTAGCCACGCCCTGACAACCAGCGACTGGCCAGAACACGCACAGCCACGAAAACGTAGCTGTTGTTTAGCCGCAAAGCACCGTAACAACACCTCCAGGCAGTACAAGAATAGTCCACATGCACCGGCTTTTCTGAAAGCCCATAGGGCCTGATGGGTAGCAGAACTTGTGGGTGTCACCAGTTCGTGTTGGCTCTGATACCAGATGAAGCATAAAACTTCTGGAGAGACAGAAATATATATATAGAAATATTTTATTAAAAAGATGAATTACCGATGATGATTGATTACAATGGGGTTCCTGGCTTATATACCGCCATGGACACCCTTTGGGAAAGGGCATGATCTTATGATCGTGCCCTTTCGTCTAACTAAACCTAAAATTAAATAATAACCTAAAATTAACTAGTTTTTTACATAACAGAGTGCATGCAAACATCAAGTAAAACTCTCAAAGGAGGCTCTGAAATTTGATGCGAGCCAAAATTTTGGAGGGTGTTGCAGCTGCTACAACACTTGGCAACAGACTGGTAGAACTCCAACTTCTCTATTTTTGTTCATTGATAGCACAAGGCTTTGGTATTTCGGGGAGTATTGAATCATTGTATGGGTTTCTTTGGTTACCCCACTTACCCCATGGATAGACACGGTTTACCATTTTCCAACTTAGTAAAACACAACAAAAATTTTAGCCTGATCGCAGTGTTTTGAAATCGGGGAGGCTAGTTTGGCTTGCAATTTGAAAATTTTCAGAGTATAAGTTTTCATCTCTGGTGTTGCTCCTCTGCCAATAAGTCTGGACAGTACCCCAAAGGAGTCACGCAGGAACATATGCATTGCTCCACTTCCAGCGAGCCTGGTCAATATCCCGATGGAGTTGCATGCTTCACCTCTCTACGCAAGAAGCCTTTCTCTTCTTTCGCCTTTGTATATTTTCAAGAGGACTATGCATTGGAACTTATTTGTTTTTGGGTGGAAGAGGGATCCCGACTTATTGAGATCAGAAGAGGTTGTTCCTTCAGAGAAGCATATAATCCCTTTGACATACGTTTTCTCATTTAGATATTTTCCCTTCTTCATTTCTACTAGTTGGATGAGCTAGAATACACAAAGCAGAAGGTTGAGTACAAGCATGGGGTTTCCTAGTGTGGACACAAGTTCATGGTTGGACCAAGTTACCCTTGCAGATGGCTCGTATTTTCCATCAAGACTTCATCGGCCGACAGTTACAACTAAGCACAGAGGAGATGAACGCAAGACTAGCCAAGTGCTGCAGTGTCACCAATCTCTTAGATTTCATCCACATACTCATTCAAAATCTAGAACTTAGTAGATGGCATCACTTATTTCTAGAAAACAAAAATAGCAAGGTATTAATCAAACAAAACAAAATGAAATGAAAATAGTAAGCAAAGGAAACAAAACAAAAAGCAAGCAAAGAAAACAAAAACAAAAACTAAACCAAGTCAGTAAGAAAATAAACATGAAAACCACAAAGCAAAAACAAGCAAAAAAGCAAACACTACTCCTACTCCTATGCTAAATGGTCGGTGTTATGTGAAATGAAATTTCCAGTGAAACCACTGTAGGCATACCTGACCTTCATTCACAAATATATGAGCGATTAAAACAGATACAAATTGTGTGCAACAAAAAATGAAAAAACTTGACAAACTTGCACATGAGAAAGAAGTTCTCGCCTATGGGCAGAAGAATGTGTCACAACCACCCAACACACATGCTTACCTCTTTCGTGAATATCGTTTTTCAACAAACCTCAGAGGCCTCGACAAGTGTGTTTTGTTCTTCACCAAGTTTCTTAGCGAGTGTAAGGAAGGACTGAAGCTTGTTACCTCCAACACGACTCGCCAAGTAAGATTGTTCCGTTCATTCAGCAATTGGATCATAAAATCCGTGATGGTTGTTTTGAAAGATTCGTGATATTTGAGAAGATGGGTTCCTAATTTGAGAGAGGGGATCACGATGGGAATCTGATATAGATAGAAATATCTCGTCATTCTCGTTGGTCATGTCAAGATAGTGAGGGCCTGCCATATCCATCAGCACAAGCTGAAGTGATTCACTTGGTTGACAAAAGTCTAAGAGGAAAGATGTTACATGGTGAATATCATAGTGCACGAAGCGACTGTCATTGGATTTATTGTTGGGAAAATGATAAAATGCATGACAACCACCAAAGATAGAAGAAAAATTAGACCAGTCATTCGAGATGCCAGATTCCCAGTTTGACATGAATAAATATTTTTTTTAACAATCGTGCGAATTCTCTGAATGGGGGAACCAAGTTTTCTGTGTGCTACATATGATAGAACACCCACCTACAACTGGTGAAAAAGTGCACAAGCATCATGGTCATCACAGAAATGTAAAAGGATGCCAACACTATCAATGTGTGAAATCAGTTGGGCTGTGGTGAAATGATAGTAACTTGATTCGCACGATAGTTTGTGCATTTATCATCACACAAGAAGATTGCTGATGTGATGAGTGCACAGATTTGATTTGAAAAATTTGGAAAAAGAAAAAGGAGTTGATTACAAGAGAGAACATCTGATAAGTATGATTCCAGATAAAGATAGTCTTTAAGATGATCAACTTCGTTGTCTCGTGACTGCATGAGGGATGGACACTCCCAACCCGAACTGGATGTAAGAGCGGTGCATGAAGACAGACATGTTGTAACAGGCTCATGGATTTGATGATTAGCAAAAATATGAAATTTTGAAATATCACACCCTGAATAGTAAATATTCTTTACACATGGATCCATGTCGAGTGCAACCATGCAAATAGATAGATTGTGCATGAGAAACGAGATATGATTTTGTTTGAAAGGCTTACCAGAGTCACAAGGTCCTGACATAACCATCAACGAACGTTGAAGTGCCTCGACTCCTTGACACATCCTGAAACTTTATAGAATTGAAAATTTACATTTTGAGATGTTAACTAGATCATGCAGTGCTTGAGGATGGCTATTGTTATTGATTTCAAAACTGCTCTTAGGATGACAACCATCTCTGTCATAGGCTTCATCAAAATTATCAGCAAGCTGACTTAATGATTTGTCTTCATGCAACACACAAGACGATGACGAGTGGGAAGAGTCCTGTGTGTTGAGACTATTTTCATCATGGACAACCTCATTTCCTTGTGTCGATCAAGGAGATAACTCATAAGATGAAGAAGCAAGAGAACAAGGAGTATCTTCGATGCATGTTGATGCACTATGAATGATACGACACACGAGCAAGTGAGGTGTAGAGGAAGCTTTGATATGGATGTGTGCTTTGATCGGTGTGCATTCCATATCTGAGTTAGAGTGTACATGAGATGACAATAGATCATATGATGTGCTTGGTCATTGATCACAACATACGAAAGTGTGGGAGTGATGACATCCCAAGACTGGAGGTTGATTGAAATAATTGATTTTGCATGATGTTTCACCACAATTCGCAGATTGAGAATCAATCAAGAATGGAAGCTCAATGTTTTGATAGGAATTGATTACGTCTTCATTGTCCTACTCCTCCACTTGTATGATGAGACTGCCTTGCACAAGACTGCAACTTGAGCGAGTAGCTCGAGAATCAAGAGAGTTCGCATAGCTAGCTTGCGAATTAGATTACTCAAGCGAGTCATGGTGCAAGGAGTCATGGCTTGTAGATGATGGAGGATGGAAAAGATGCATATTAGACTCAAGACTTGGGTTATGAATGGTGATCTCCTCTTGTGGAATGGAGGGATGATTTTTCGCCATAGGATTTCTTAACCATTCTGGAATTTCCTCCATTGGAGCGGGAGATAGTCAAGTAGATGGGTTGGGAACATGCTACGCATATTTCTAAGCTTTGGAACCGTTGCAAGGGGGTATCTGCTACGCAGATTTCATGGCTTTGTAGTTGCTGCAAGGGGGGAACCCTCTTCGAGACATTAGGTGTCTCGTGATACACAAGAGTCGAGGAGGAAGGGAAATGAAGGGGTTCACCATTTCAAGATACATGAACCAAGCATTTCAGCTCTTGGCTCATGAAGTCAAGGTCCACAAACCACTCAGGAATTTCATAACAGAGGTGAAGGAAGTGGGTACCAAATTCCTCAACTGATTCACCACGCTTCATTCTTAAATGAGATATTATTTCATAGACATCTTAGTGGTCACACTCATCGAAGGCTTGATGGAGCTCCTTGAGGAAAGTGAGAAGGGAATGGACGGAAGCAAGTGACAGGGTATGACACCACTAATTAGCATGACCTTCGAGGGCGAGGAAGAAGAGTACGCAAGAAATCTCATCACTAGCGATTTCATGATATTTGCAAAAATGAAGAAAATCATAAATGTGCTTGGTTACGGACGTTGAGTCCTCACTGTCAAACTTTGATAAGGACAAGTGATCTAGAAGCTCATCAGGGATTAATAGCTGATTAAGGGAGAAATGAGAGAAACATCCCAAGAGCATGAATTGTGTATGATTCATTAGGTAAGAGATTCAACCCATATGTACGGGCTCAACTTGTCATCTGGCCCTCCTTCTAGCGCCAAAATTTTGACGGTGTTGGACCTGCCAACATCAAGGGATCTCCCTAGTATGAAGTCCCAACTAGACCTCACACCATTTGGTGTAGCAGTCCCATCCGATACGATGGCTTGGTTTCCATTATCTTAAAGATATGCCTTACCTCTTGCTTGCCAGCACGTGAGAGTGGTCTGCTTTGTCCATAGAGAGAGAGGGTGGGAGTGAGTCTTAGGTCGGAAGGGAGGAAGTCCCAACTCTATCAGAGACACACAACACAACAGGACATGCGCAACTTTCGAAAGAGAAATCCACACGGATGTGGAACTTACAACACACAAGGGAATGTAGCACGTACAACACCCAGTGGGACAATCCGCGCGAGTGCAACAGTTGTTATAACAGGTTTACATGAAAGGTTATGTTTGATGTCTAGGCATGACAATGTTAACAACTTATACAACACATTTTCATAAATATATGTATTAGAGAAGATGAATGGCTTCAATTGTTTAACTCATGTTAAAGAAACATGTATTACAAGTGTTCAAGATAAATCTTACAAACAGTTACAACACGTGTGAAAACGTGTTGGCCTGTTAACATGCTTCTAAATTAAGTGAAAGTTCCAAGACACATTGGTACACCATTACATGAATAACCCCATGGGTGGGGCATTGGAGCCACTGCTCACTCCTCAAAGAAAAGATTACACACTCTCAAGGTTATGTGGGAGGAGCCAAGGTGAAAAGTAATTTTCATGTACAAATGAGGGTTAATTATAGCCAAGGGTAAAACCGACCCTTCTGACTGTTAGACTTCCCTCATGATTATTTGAATTCCATGACTTTTCAACTTTACATGACTCTTCAGATTACAGGTGAGTCTCCTGGAATTCCACATTACATTACATTGATTGACACAGTATGGCCCACATTAGTGATGTGGCTGAAATGACTCATGAAATGACTCGACATGACAGTGCTGGTACATTTGTGCTGTTGTTGGTGTGCATGTCGAGTTGTAGTGTTGCTAAGTGATGGATGTCCTCATGTTGTATCACGGCTTCACCTCAGCATGGAAAGGTGTTCAGAGTCTTTGATGGTCATTGGTTTCATCTGATGTTGCGTTCGCACATTACTCCTTTCTTGTTCTTTGGAATGTTTGACATGTTCGTCTATTCGTGAAAATTGCATGTTCATTTGTTCATCCCTTTGCGAACACATCTTTGCATGTTCATCTGCCTGTCTGTCTAAGAACACATCTTTGCATGTTCGTCCACCCGCGAAAACATCTTCACATGGTCGTCTATTTGCGAACACATCTCCTTGCATGGATTTTTTGTTCATTCATACATGAACACATCCTTTTTCATGTACTCTCCTTGTTCATCGCATCTGTCAGCATGTCATGTCTATTCATGTACCTATATCTGCAATTACTCATGACGAGACGACATCAAATCCATAGACCTCCTAGTCTACCATGATGCATTATCATTTTTGGATGTAGGTGACCGAGAGAAATGACAAGGTTACAAAACTGTGCGAGGCAATTTTCGAGATGGGATGTGGGCTCTAGGCACTGTTGGTGAAAATTGTGCTGAAGTCACTGGGAGGCGAAGATGGGCATTCTGGATCGGAAGTGACTTTCCACAGGATCAAGCTCGGCTGTAGGACAAATATACACAATTTTTGGGAGAAGAAGTGTGGGCTACAAGAGGTCTAAACAGACAGGGTTTGCGCAATTTCTGGAGTGAGTGGGCAATGGGAGCTTGGAAAAAAAAAACTACGCATTTCCTAGAGGGCGCTGGCAGTAGGCTGCTGGGAGATGCTGGTGGGAAAAAAAGCGTAGTTGCTAGGAGGTTGACTTACTAACCACCTCTGCGCAATTTTTGAGTTGAGCGGACTGCTGAGATGCAAAGGGCTTTCTCAAGAAATCTGCGTAGTTTTCCAGGTGAGAAGCCGACTAGCTGACTGGCGATTGGCTGGGAAAAGTACGCAATTTTCTGAGGGAGACAAAGATTGGCACTGGGTGTCTGTTTGCCCTATCTACACAATTTTCTCATTCAGCGAAGTAGGCATGGCCTGTAGCCTCTGCGCAATTTTTGAGGGGAGACAGTGCTGGGTTGATTGCCCAGTCAAACTCTCTAGTTGACCAACAAGAGAGTTGATTGATGAGCTTGCGGGAAACTTAGCTTGAGTTGACTTGCTGGGTGCTTCTGCGTCGTTCTGGTGACAATCGATTGAGTCGATGACAAGGTGATGGTCCGACTATGAGAGGGTGATCTAGTCGTCAGAATTTTGGCAAAAGTGACTAAGTGTGTAAGCGAGTGAAATGGTGCATACACGACCTTGCAAATACACACTCACATGACTTGATGACAAGATGCCTCAAAACATCAAGATGCACAGGCTCAACATGACTGACCGACGATGTGAGTGACAAGTGTGACGTTTGTGACCGATCGTTGGATGACCGTGACGACACTTGTGCGACAGTGCATACAACTTTGTGTGTGAATGCGATGGATGTTTACCTAGGGAACACAACACGTACACATGAAGTGAAGACCTTGTACACAACCAGAACATGGTCCCAAGTGAGACATTGATACCAACATACAAAAGTTGTCCATTGAATGATCAAGCAAGGTGGGTACAAAGACTCACACGAGCTCACGGGGTGGACCCGCGTGCATGCAAACATCAAGTAAAACTCTCAAAGGATGCTCCGAAATTGGATGTGGGCCAAAATTTTGGAGGGTGTTGCAGTCGCTACAACAAGTGGAAAAAGGACACTCTCTTGTAAATAAATTTGAGCTAGTAGGGCAAAAAAATGAGAAGAATGCATAACTTGATAAAATGTTTTCATTTAATTGTTTTATTTTGTTCTATGTAATTTGATCACATGGTTCCATTTAATTTCTGGCTTTTGTTGTATGGATTAAATTCAAATAAAGGTAGATTTTTTTTTTGTAACACTTAATTGGGGGGAAGTTCATTGTGCAAGAGTGTGAAACTCTGCGTAATGAGCTAAGTTTGTTGTGTCAAGCTCCTCACTCCTGCACAATGAGCTTCCACTACATTCATTCATTTTAAAACCTAGATTAATTAGCCAAATAAATAATAGTATGCAACAATTAATTAGTGACTGGAATCAACAAAATTTATGTTCAAATCATTGTGTGGAGTTCCACACTCCTGCAAAATGAGGCTCCTCTGCATTCATTTGTTTTAAAACCTAAATTAATTAGTCAAAGAAATAACAACAAGTAACAATTAATTAGCAACTAGAATCAATCAAATTAAAGTTCAAATGAGAATATTTTCAATGGAACGTGTTGTGAAGTGGTGACATGCATTAGAAGTGCTTAAAATAAAAATGAACTCTAACCTCTTAAATTTGTTCCAATATTGTTAGAAAACGATTCATTATTGATTCTGTTTGAGGAAAATAATCCATTATTGGTGATTATTTCATTTAATTAATTAATTAATGTAGATTGATTTGCATAGTGGACAAAGTGTGCTCTCCTATAAAAAAAATTAAGCTAGTAAGACTACAAAATGAGAAGAATTTGTACCTTTATAAATGTTTTCATTTAATTGCTTGAATTTGTACCTTTATAAATGTTTTCATTTAATTGCTTTAATTTGTTCTATGTAATGTGATTTATTGATTTCATTTATTGTTTTCATTTGTTGTATGGATTAAATTTAAATAAGGGTAGATTTTTTCTTGGAACACATAATTGGGAGGAAATTCATTGTGCAGGAGTGCAGAGCTCCACACAATGAGCTAAGTTCATCGTGTGGAGCTCCACACTCCCACACAATGAGATTCCTCCACATTCTTTCATTTTTAAAACCTAAATTAATTGGCTAAAAAAATAACAATAAACAATAATTAATTAGTGATTGGAATCAACAAAATTTATGTTCAAATCATTGTATGGAGCTCCGCACTCTCGCACAATGAACTTCCTCCACATTTTTACATTTTAAAGCCTAAATTAATTAAAAAAATAACAATAAGCCATAATTAATTAGTGAATAGAAACAACAAAATTTATGTTCAAACGAAATTATTCTGTATGGAATCCGTTGTGAAGTGGCGACATGCATTGGAGGTTGGTCTAATTCTAACTTCTTAAATTCATTCCAATATCGTTAGACAGTGACCCATTATTGATTGTGTTTGGGAAAAGAATCCATAATTGATGATTATTTCCTTTAATTAATTACGTACTCTTTTGTAGTGGGAAAAACGTGCTTTTCTATAAACAAATTTGAGCTAATAAGGCTACAAAATGAGAAGGATCCATAATTTGATAAAATGTTTTCATTTAATTGTTTTAATTTGTTCTATGTAATTTGATGACATGATTTCATCTAGCTGGTTTCGTTTGTTGTATGGATTAAGTTTAAATAAACCTATATCTTTTTTCTCAAAATACGTAATTGGTCAAATTAATTATGCACAAATTATGTTATTTTTGAAACATTATGTGTAAAGAGAAAGTTGACTGCGTAGAAATGCGGGAAAAAGTGTTTTCTCAAGCACTCCCTCACAATCATCATTCCCCACAACTCTGAAACGGTGCAAATCTCATTGAATAAAACACCTCGAAGATAGTAGCAGAGTAAATCATATGCATTCATAAAGGATGCCGTGCAATTGATTTCAGTTGCCTCCACATGCTAGAGTTGTTCTATTTCCATCAATACCATCGACTTAAAATAAATTTTAAAGAGGAAGTACTTTTCCCTACGATGATTTATAACGAAAAAAGCATTGGCTTATCTCATTTTCTGGCAACTCCTATTTCCACTACTCTAGCATTATAAATGCACTCTAAATGCACTCTTAAGAGACCTTAAGTACAGTGTTGGGAAACGGGTTCTGACATCGGCTTTGGCAGTCAGCCGTGTGCATCATTTCTCCGGCTAACGAATTCCGATTCTGCGTTCATCAACCATGGCTTATGTCGATGCCACATGATCCACCATACACATGATTATGTCGATACCACAGTATGCGTTGACAGTACGCCATGCGTTTGGAGGTTATGGCATGGAGCATACATGAGGTTGTGCGTGGGCGAATAAAATTCAAATTTGAAATCGCATGCCATGCGTTTGGAGGTTATGGCATACATGAGGTTGTGCGCGGGCGAATAAAGCTCAAATTTGAAATCGCCAGAATTATGTGCGCCCAAAGGACATGCCTCCACATCTTTCTTTTCTGGATCACATCAATATTTTCCTCTCACAACAATCCACCCACCCATCTCCTCCCCCTCTTCCTGCTGCAGAGATTACGGTCAGCCATCGATGATTCATGGTTTGTTCAGTTCAGAGACAACCAATTTCTTCATTGCAGAGACTGTTCTGATAATCAGATTCAATACAAAGTGCTTGATGTCACTCTGTTTTCCTGTAATAGGCAAGCTATTGGTAAGTAGTTAACATTTTTTGTTTGCTATACAGTTACAAAATGAGACAATGGGCAATGCCATTGTTGAATGGCTGAAATTTCTTTATGTTCATAATTTGTTACAGGGTTTTGTGTGCTGGCCGAAGGGTCTATGTTCCTTTCTTCTATAAAACTCTCTCAACCGAAATCTTTTCTATGGCTCTGTCAATTCTGGACTTGGGATGATGATTTGGGTCGTTTTATTTTTTAATTATTTTTGATAAGGGATGATAATAATTTTATATTTCTTGTTTTAATTGACATTAATCTCTGATCATTAAATGATCCGATATAGCTATGATTTCCATGAAAAAAATTGGTATACAAACATTAATGTTTGAAAATTCCACAAGTTTAATTCGAATAATTACCGTTTCCAATCTCTAATATACACATAATACCAAAGAAAATGTTCTTCAATCAAACGATACTGAATTCTGCATAATTAAGAGTAGAATCCAACCCGCAACAAATTTTTTTATGTACAGAAGAAGAGTGGTGGAAATTTGCACTTTTTAATTTTCTCCGTTTATATTGAGTTTATTGTTATAATATTTTTTTTACTTCTGTGGTTAAATGGTTTTGAAAGTCAACGAGTATTTTCTTTTTTAACTTATAAAAATTAAAAGTTTATTTAATTTTACTCGAACACGCCATTTACCAAATTATTATAAAATAATTATCATTTAATTTTAATTAGGGATTATTGTTGACTCACTAGAAGGTTGCCATTTACCTATTTATTATAAAATAATTATATTATTGTTGAATCACTTTAAGGTTGGAAAGCTCAATATTAGTTTGAAAACCATTGTAAGTTAACTCATCCTTGGGTTTGTACTTTTGTTAGTTATATGAGTGAAATTTGGGGTTGCCCTATATTTAGATAATCACTTTTGTTATTTTATATGGATGTGGAATTTGGGGTTGCAGTATGGAGAATCACCGCTGTTATTTTATATGGGTGTGAAGTTTGGAGCTGTAGCATATCTAGAAAATCATAGAGAAAGATTGAAATGATCCAAAAGAAATTTATAACTTACAACCTCAAGATTAAAGGAAATACTCCTTATGCTATTCTCTTTATTGAAGCTAGTCTCTCCCCATTGAAAGCATGGTTATATTTAGGTATTTCATGTACAAAAAAAAGTTGTACAACACCAATCTTAATCTTGGGAAATCAGTAAACCAATAATAATCTCAGAACACTTCTTTCACTTCTATTTTATCATAAAAATAAAATAATATTAAAAACCTCATTTAATAACTTTCCTTTTCCTTTTTAAATTCTTCTTTCACTTTTTTCCACCACTATAGCATTATAAATGCACTTTTAAGAGACCTTAAAGACAGTGTTGGGAAACGGGTTCTGACATCGGCTTTGGCTGTCAGCCGTGTGCATCATTTCTCCGGCTAACGAATTCCGATTCCGCGTTCATCAACCATGGCTTATGTCGATGCCACATGATCCACCATACACATGATTATGTCGATACCACAGTATGCGTTGACAGTACGCCATGCGTTTGGAGGTTATGGCATGGAGCATACATGAGGTTGTGCGCGGGCGAATAAAATTCAAATTTGAAATCGCATGCCATGCGTTTGGAGGTTATGGCATACATGAGGTTGTGCGCGGGCGAATAAAATTCAAATTTGAAATCGCTATGAAAAACCAACATATATATCAGCAACCTGTTGTAATCCGTTCTGTAATTTACAGTTGCAGTATCCAGTCCGAAATACTTTCACTTTTAGAGATTTTTGAATTACAATGGCGATCCCCGTGCTGCTGTTGCTTCTTTAAGTTTTGGGGAATGTAGATGATTACATGCCAGAGCCAACGCTGGATAGCAGAGAGCAAGAAGCGGTCTACAAGGTTCTGGAAGCCATCAATTCTGATATCGACTGGAGATGCTTGTTTCCTGATAATCTCTGCACTGGTAGACCGCACGGCGTCGTCTGCGATTTGGATGCCCATCACAGTAAGTGGCACATCGTGGAATTGAACCTGGGTTGGGTATTCCATGGCTTTGTCTGTGCTCTTCTCGTCCTTGAAATAACCCTTCATAACACGCGGCCCTCTAATCATAACCTCGCCCAACTGCACTCCGTCTCTAGCCACGCTGGCCATGGTATCCGGATCCTTCACGTCCAACTCAGCCAAACCCAGCGACCTAACGCCCTGTATCGCTTTCATTTGAGCCCTCTCGTTCGCTGCAAGTCTGTCCCACTCAGATTTCCAAGTGCATAAAACCACCACTCCTGCGGTCTCTGTGAGGCCATAGCCATGAGTGACACAGACTCCCAGCTCTTCAATTTTGAGTAGCGCAGCAGCAGCAGGAGGAGCGCCCACGGTTAAGATCTCCACCTGATGGGGCAAAGGCTCTCTATCTGATGGATCTACGTTTGAAATCATGGTAAGCACCACAGGCGCCGCGCAGAGATGGGTAACCCGGTGGTCGTTGAGAGCTTTATAGATGATGTGGCCATCGAATTTCCTTATGCAGATATTTGCGCCACCGAGGGCAGCTATTCCCCATGTGAAACACCAGCCGTTGGCGTGAAATATGGGCAGAGTCCACAGATAAACGACTGCGACCTCAAACCCCAGGTTAAAAGGGTATCCATAACCATTGTGTAGATGCCCCTGTGGCTGTGAACTACTCCCTTAGGACCAGAGGTTGTGCCCGATGTATAATTCACAACGATACTCTGTCACTCGTCCTCCGGCCACCGTGTCTCGAACTCCGGATCTCCCTCTTGCAATAGCCCTTCGTATGTTGTGACTGCTGCTGTAGTCGTGAAAGTTAATTCCGCACCATTGACGAGCTCCGGGATGAGTACCAGGGTGGGCTTATGGTCGGTTCCGCGTAGAGCTTCCGTGACGAGAGGCGCGAATTGATAATCAACAAACACAATCTTGGGTTGACAATGATTGAACTGAGCAGCCATCGTTCGAGCATCCAGAAGTGTGTTGACGGTGTTAAGAACGGCCCCTACCATTGGAACTGCCAAATGCATTTCGTAAATAGCAGGAACGTTGGGAGCCACCACAGACACCTGCAACAAACCACAGCTAAGAGGATCAAGATTTTATCCTATTCTGCTCTGTTGGGTTTCTTGTTAAGGTGAAGAAATAATAAAATTCCCATGGAAATGTTGATTCCAATTTGGATGATTCCAATACTTACAACATCCCCAGGCAAGATATTGTGGGCAGAGAGAGCAGAGGCAAGCCTGCGGCAGCGTTGGTAGGTGTGAGACCATGTATAACGAGTGGAATTGTAGACGATGGAGGTGGAGTCCCCGTAGACGATGGAGGTGGAGTCCCCATAGACGATGGCAGCTCTCTCTATGAAGCGGATCGGTGACAGGGGAGGATGATTCGCAGCACATCGTTTCAATTTCTCCATTCCCTCTTCGTCCTTCTTTCGATTAAAAACAGCATTCTGAAATCTACACGCCCAATGTTTCAACTTTATAACCAAAACATTAAAAATTACAATATGAAATCCAACTTTAGAACCAAACCATTAAAAATTACAATATAAAATCTGCACACATGTCATGGATCAATACCATTGCTTACAATACCACAAGACTAAAAATTATATCTCATTTTATATGACAAGTGTTTATGTTATTTTTTATTAATTAATCAATTTAATTAAAAAGGAAAAAAATACAACTATTTCAAAGAAAAATCTCAACCTTTGATTTTTGTATGCTATTAAGAATATTCTATTGAGGTTAAATCCCTACTATTTACTAAATAAGTATTGATAATTAAATTAAAATTCTAGAAGTTCTATTCCAGAATATACAACCCTACCAGAAGAATAAAGTATTAGTTCACTGAGTTATAATACAAGTAACATATTGAGATAAAAAGTATCAAATACGTTACAACTTGAGTTATTCAAATAAATAATATTTATTTTAGGTTATAATGTATTATCTTAATTAAAATTTAAAAAAAATGTTTATTTTGGAATAATTAATAATTACTAAGTGAATGGTAGAGATTTATCTCCATAGAATTTTCTAAAATATTTTTATTAGTAGTCACAAACCAAAAGTTGAAATTTTGAGAGATTTATCTCAAAATTAGTTGTCTTTTTTATTAAAATGATTAATTTTAGAAAATGTCATATACATATGTGTGTGTGTGTTATGGTTTCTTTGAGGATGTGGCATTTGTAAGCCATGGTATTGTAAAAATCTTTATTTTTAAGGTAATCTTCATAAATGGAATTGAATTTCCATGCTTAAGAATCTTACTACATGAGAGATGTATCATGAGATATGCTTAGTTTTTTTATGTCTATTAGCTTTTATAAGCCATTTTATTTATATGGCTATGCTAGGAGATATATAATCATAAATGTTTGTTTAAGGTAGAAATTTTCAAATGAAACACTTAATCATAATAATAACAATTATCTAAAGCATTTTGTGTATCTGTCATTTATTTACATATGCACTTTTCACCAATTTTAACAAAATTGAAATCAAATACTTTAGTTAACATTAAGGTAAATTTGATAATTGTGAAAACGTAATTATTATTAAAATGTAAGTTTACAACAATTTCAATTTAGATTTAAATAATGTTTTGTTTCAAATTTAATAGATAATTTATTCAAAAAATATTAAATATTAATTTTAAAATGTTTTAATAAAATTTGTTTATTTATATTATATTTTTAATAAATAAATTTAGGTAAAAGTTTTACTAAATATATTTTTGTTAGTGCTTATTCATGTTAATATCAACAATTTTTTTTAATAAATTATTTTCAATGTGTTAAATAGAGTTATATTAATGTAGATTGTTCTATGGTATGTTGTAAAGGTTTCAAAAAATTTGGCCAATGTTATATATGAAAGATACCATCATAGCCATGTATTACCCTCCTATGTGCACTAAGGTAGCTTAAGTTATTTTATAAAATAATATTTATTGTACCTTCAATATAATACGTGGGGCACCATGGTAGGGTTTAAAAAGATATATCGCATTGAACTTTTCATTTTAAATTGTATATAATGCACCACACACATACAAGCACCAATGCTTTATATTCTAGTATGAGCACTTCTTTGTCTTGTGTTATTGAATTGTTATATTTCATTATTCCTTCTATTCCATAATATATTTGATTTATTTTTAGAATTTTGGCAAACATATAAATCTATAGTTTTCACTAGCTAAACATTTAAAATTAGCCTACATTTCTATTTTCTTTCTTTTTCTTTTAAAAAGTTCTTAATAGTGTCACCTTGGAATTCAAACCATGCTAACTCTAAGCATGTACACAGGTCACATCAATTAAGAAAACTCACTATCATTTGAAGTGCATCAAATAGTCATATATGAAATGTGCATAAATTTACTATGCTCTTTGGTACATTAACAAATGTATGGGAGCACTTATTGCAATATTCCCATATGATAATGTGTATCACACATCTTTGATAACTACACTAAGTGAATGAGAAGTGCATATTGATGGACATGGGATAATTAGGGTATAACACAGTAGGTGTTGCTACTTTACTAGAGAAACACACCACCATCCCATTTTTTCTTTTTGTAAGTCATGTAATGCATTGTCATGTAATAGTAGCACCTCTTTTAGTGTTACTATGGATGGCTAAGTGTGTCATTAATGGTGCTTCTCATTCACATAGATACATTGAAGAAATAACAAACAACATTAAAATGAAAGTTAGCATATATATATATATAACAAACAAATCAAAACATAAAATAACCCATACCCACACCAAAAAAATAAAAATTTAAACACACACAAAATACAAAGAAACTTTTTCTTGGGAAAGTCCGGGGTGGTTGATAGAGAATGATCCCTAGTTTATTAGGGTCAAGTTAATGACAAAGAAAATAAGAAGACTCATTACTCAACTTTTAAGATTAAGTTATTATGCCAAAGATATAAATAATGGACAGGGAAGAATACCTTTCACCAATTAGTTGGTCCCTTGGTTGGATTTGTAACTGTATAGATAAAGTCTTGCATGCTCCAAACTTCTATAGAGATATGCACAAAATCATCACATGACATTGCTCAAACCATTTACAATATAAATTATTAATGATATTAAAACAAGAACACTTGTAACTAACTAATATTAATTAATATCAAGTAATTAATTTCTCTTCTAAATCATGTAATTAATAATTAAATGAATTACAACATAGTTTCTTTTGGGAGAGAAGAGATCACTTCATGTGTGTGTGTGTGTGTGTGTGTGTGTGTGCACGTGTGTTAGTGTGTGTGGGCAATACTTGATATAATTCCAATGCCTTCATCAACAAAGGTTGTGTTCCTCCTAACCTAGACCACTTATAGACTTCAACTTTAATTACAACTCCTCATTATATGTGAAAAGGAAAACCAATAAGGGATTACATATCAAATTTGAGTAAGAGAGTCAACCTTATAAACAAAGGTTTGTGTAGAAGGGAACCATAAAATCCAAGGTTAAATTTTCAATATAATGCTCCAAAATAAAGGTACAAAAATGGTCAATTCCCCCTTTTCCATCACATAAACCTTATTTATACTCTTATAAGTTGTCTAAGTTCATTGGGAATAGAAATTAGGGTTGTGTACTGTAACAACCTAGTAACTTGCACTCAGGAGCATGCAATTAATGTGGATTTATTATTTTTTCAAAAGTTTGGAATGCATACACACCGAGCATGAAGAGAATGAGTGTATAATATGTGTGTTTCCATAAGGAAAAGTTTTTATACTAGGTAAAAAGTAATTTTTAAACTAAGTTCAGTGGAAAAAAAAGATATTAAAGTAGATATATCCTTGTTAAGAAGTCATTAATGACAAAATAAATGTTATAGCATATGTCATCTAATAAATGAGATCAGAAGGGAAGTTGATGGTTGAATTACATTATAATACTACAAAAGATTCAAATAAGTGTAGCGAAGTGAAGTCCAACAACCACAAGATCAAAACATTATATTCAAACAAAACCAATGTATCAAATTACTATCTTCCCCAAGGCAGGCATATACATGTTAAGATGAAAAGGTAAGCATGGTCACCAAATCATGTATGATGAAAATACATGAAGAATATATAGAATGGAAAATCCTAGACATGGAAAATACATATTGGAACCATGTCAAATGCAGATCATAGCCACGATCAAATAAATAGTGGATCTATGTCTCAATGTATGTCGACAAAGCAACCAAAACTTGAGTAAAAATAGGAATTAGTTCTCCAAAACAATAACCATTTCATATAGATAAGTAGTATAATATGTGTAACTTGAGGAGTAGCATAAGAATGAAAAACTACTACAACCCAAGGTCTTCAATTCAAATTTATCAAATATACAAATATAAACCATATGAGTTGTTATAGGCCATTTTGTCACATTTTGTCACTAGGCACGTTAACTGGATCAATCAACATCATTTTACCCCTTGTCGTCACATTTGCACAAATCCCTAAGCATGACTCTCCCTAATCCTTGAATTTCTTCCTTTAACTGCTTCATTAAAGTGATTTTAAGGCCCAACACACCCTGCTTCCTTAAGAGACTACGCTCACCAGCAGGCTGACCCTTGGTGGACCTGCGCTGATTACCAATAGGTTTCCCCTTGCTAGGGGTGCGCCAATTCTATAAATTCATGAATAATAAAAAGAATTTCAAAGCTTACTTCTCCATAAGGTTCTAGGAATTCTTAAAACCATTTACCTTGGATGAAAGTCTCGAATCCTATCCCTTATCCCTTGATCTCATCCTTCCATCAAGAGTGGATCTCAAGCCTAAATTGGGTAAATGGATAAGAATTCCTAACCTACCATCCTCTTTTATATATTTACTATCATCCACAAGCTAGCGGTTGGATTTTGGAGATAGATTCTACCCTCATGTTGTTGTTGTGAGAGTCATTATTCCATGCATTAGGGTGACATAGAGATACACTTTGTGACAAGGAAGGTCAAGTCAACTTGGAGGAGCTCTTCTACAAGACCAACTTTATATTTGGTTGTAACTCTCTCCGTTTCTATTAATACAAAGAGTTCATTGTTTTCCTATATGTGATGTTATGATTTCATGTATTTCAATACCATGTTGAAATATTGAATAAAGTGATTGGATAATACTACATAGATATTGTAGATATTTGGCTTGTGTTATATAATTGTGGAGGTTCTAATTATAGTGATCAGATCTAAGATTGGATATACGGAAGATATGCGTGCATATACGGAAGATATGCACATACAAGAAAGTTAGGAATATACGGAAGATATGCGCATATCTTCCGTATATGCCCAATTTCCGTATAGGCGCATATCTTCCGTATATGCACAGTTTCCGTATATGTGCAATTTCTGTATATGGAATTTGCGCATCTACGATGCAGATACATGAACGACGTGCATATACGGAAGATATGCACATAGAGGAAAGTTAGGGATATATGGAAGACATGCGCATATCTTCCGTATATGCGCAATTTCCGTATATGCGAATATCTTCCGTATATGCGCAGTTTCCGTATATGCGCAATTTCTGTATATGGAATTTGCGCATCTGCGATACAGATACATGAACTACGTGCATATACGGAAGATATGCACATACAGGAAAGTTAGGGATATACGGAAGACATGCGAATATCTTCCGTATATACCCAGTTTCCGTATATGCGCATATCTTCCGTATATGCCCAATCTTCCGTATATGCGGAATTTCTGTATATGAAATTTGCGCATCTGCGATGCAGATACATGAACGAGGTGCATATACAAAAGATATGCACATACAAGAAAGTTAGGGATATACGGAAGACATGCGCATATCTTCCGTATATGCGCAATTTCCGTATATGCGCACATCTTCCGTATATGCACAGTTTCCGTATATGCGCAATTTCTGTATATGGAATTTGCGCATCTACGATGCAGATACATGAACGACGTGCATATACGGAAGATATGCATATACAGAAAAGTTAGAGATATACGGAAGACATGCGCACATCTTCCGTATATGCCCAATTTCCGTATATGCACATATCTTCCGTATATGCACAGTTTCCGTATATGCGCAATTTCTGTATATGGAATTTGTGCATCTACGATGCAGATACATGAACGACATCCATATACGGAAGATATGCAGATATAGGAAAGTTAGGGATATACGGAAGACATGCGCATATCTTCCATATATGCCCAGTTTCCGTATATGCGCACATCTTCCGTATATGCACAGTTTTCGTATATGCGCAATTTCTATATATGGAATTTGCGCATATATGATGCAGATACATAAACGACATGCATATACGGAAGATATGCCCATACAGGAAAGTTAGAGATATACGGAAGACATGCGCATATCTTCCGTATATGCCCAGTTTCCGTATATGCGCATATCTTCCGTATATGCGCATATCTTCCGTATATGCGCAATTTCTGTATTTTGATTTGCGTATATACGATGCAGATACATAAATGACATGCATATATGGAAGATATGCACATACAGGAAAGTTAGGGATATACGGAAGACATGCACATATCTTCTGTATATGCCCAATTTCCGTATATGTGCACATCTTACGTATATACACAGTTTCCGTATATGCGCAATTTCTGTATATGGAATTTGTACATATACGATGCAGATACATAAACGACGTGCATATTTAGAAGATATGCACATACAGGAAAGTTAGGGATATACGGAAGATATACGCATATCTTCCGTATATACCCAATTTCCGTATATGCGCATATCTTCCGTATATGCACAGTTTCCGTATATGCGCAATTTCTGTATATTGAATTTGCGCATATACGATGCAGATATATGAACAACGTGTATATACGGAGGATATGCATATACAGGAAAGTTAAGGATATACGGAAGACTTGCGCATATATTCCGTATATGCGCATATCTTCCGTATATGCACAGTTTCCGTATATGCGCAATTTCTGTATATGGAATTTGCGCATATACAATGCAGATACATAAACGAAGATATGTACAAATTCCATATACAGAAATTGCGCATATACGGAAACTGCGCATATACGGAAACTGTGCATATACGGAAGATGTGCGCATATACAGAAACTGGGCATATACGGAAGATATGCGCATATCTTCTGTATATCCCTAACTTTCCTGTATGTGCGTATCTTCCGTATATGCACGTCGTTCATGTATCTGCATCGCAGATGCGCAAATTTTATATACGGAAACTGTGCATATAAGGAAGATGTGCGCATATACAAAAATTGCGCATATACGGAAGATATGCGCATGTCTTCCGTATATCCCTGACTTTCCTGTATGTGCATATCTTCCGTATATGCACGTCGTTCACGTATCTGCGTCATAGATGCGCAAATTCCATATACAGAAATTGCGCATATAAAGAAACTATGCATATACAGAAGATATGCGCATATACGGAAATTGGGCATATACTGAAGATATGCGCATATCTTCCATATATCCCTAACTTTCCTATATCTGCATATCTTCCGTATATGGACGTCGTTCATATATCTGCATCGTAAATGCGCAAATTCCATATACAGAAATTGCGCATATACGGAAAATGTGCATATACGGAAGGTGCGCATATACGGAAGATATGCGCATGTCTTCCATATATCCCTAACTTTCCTGTATGTGCATATCTTCCGTATATGCACATCGTTCATGTATCTGCATCATATATGCACAAATTCCATATACAAAAATTGCACATATACGGAAGATATGCGCATATACGGAAATTGGGCATATACGGAAGATATGCGCATATCTTCCGTATATCCCTAACTTTCCTGTATGTGCATATCTTCCTTATATGCACGTCGTTTATGTATCTGCATCGTATATGCGCAAATTCAATATACAGAAATTGCGCATATACGGAAACTGTGCATGTACGGAAGATATGCGCATATACGGAAGATATGCGCATGTCTTCCGTATATCACTAACTTTCTTGTATGTGCATATCTTCCGTATATGCATGTCGTTCATGTATCTGCATCGCAGATGCGCAAATTCCATATATAGAAATTGTGCATATAAGGAAACTGTGCATATACGGTAGATATGCGCATATACGGAAGATATGCGCATGTCTTCCCTATATCCCTAACTTTCCTCAATGTGCATATCTTCCGTATATGCATGTCATTCATGTATCTGCATCGTAGATGCGCAAATTCCATATACAGAAATTGCGCATATACGGAAACTGTGCATATACGGAAGATATGCGCATATACGAAAACTGGGCATATACGGAAGATATGCGCATGTCTTCCGTATATCCCTAACTTTTCTGCATGTGCATATCTTCCGTATATGCACGTCGTTTTTGTATCTGCATCATATATGCGCAAATTCAATATACAGAGATTGCGCATATACGGAAACTGTGCATATCCGGAAGATATGCACATATACGGAAATTGCGCATATACGGAAGATATGCGCATGTCTCCCGTATATCCCTAACTTTCCTATATGTGCATATCTTCCGTATATGCACGTCGTTCATGTATCTGCATCGTAGATGAGCAAATTCCATATACAGAAATTGCGCATATACGGAAATTGGGCATATACGGAACATATGCGCATATCTTCCGTATATCCCTAACTTTCCTGTATGTGCATATCTTCCGTATATGCACGTCATTCATGTATCTGCATCGCAGATGCACAAATTCCATATACAAAAATTGTGTATCAACGGAAATTGGGCATATACGAAAGATGTACGCATATACGGAAACTGGGCATATACGGAAGATATGCGCATGTCTTCCGTATATCCCTAACTTTCTTGTATGTACATATCTTCCGTATATGCATGTCGTTTATGTATTTTCATCGTATATGCGCAAATTCCATATACACAAATTGCGCATATACTGAAACTGTGGATATACGGAAGATGTGCTCATATACAGAAACCGGACATATACGGAAGATATGCGCATGTCTTCCGTATATCCCTAACTTTCCTATATCTGCATATCTTCCGTATATGGATGTCGTTCATGTAACTGCATCGTAGATGCGCAAATTTCATATACAGAAATTGCGCATATACAGAAACTGTGCATATACGGAAGATATGCTCATATACGGAAATTGGGCATAGACGGAAGATATGCGCATGTCTTCCGTATATGCACGTCGTTCATGTATCTGCATCGTAAATGCACAAATTCCATATACAGAAATTGCGCATATACAGAAACTGTGCATATACGGAAGATGTCTGCATATACGGAAATTGCGCATATACGGAAGATATGGAAGATATGTGCATGTTTTCCGTATATCCCTAACTTTCATGTATGTGCATATCTTCCGTATATGCACGTCGTTCATGTATCTGTCTCGCAAATACACAAATTCCATATACAAAAATTCCGCATATACGGAAGATATGCGCATATACGGAAATTGGGCATATACGGAAGATATTCGCATGTCTTCCGTATATCCCTAACTTTCCTGTATGTGCATATCTTCCGTATATGCACGTCGTTCATGTATCTGCATCACAGATGCGCAAATTCCATATACAGAAATTGCGCGTATACGGAAACTGCGCATATACGGAAGATATGCGCATGTCTTCCGTATATCCCTAACTTTCCTCTATGTGCATATCTTCCGTATATGCACGTCGTTCATGTATCTGCATCGTAGATGCACAAATTCCATATAAAGAAATTGCGCATATACAGAAGATATGCGCATATATGGAAATTGGGCATATACGGAAGATATGCGCATATCTTCCGTATATTCCTAACTTTCCTGTATGTGCATATCTTCCGTATATGGACGTATATTTTCTGTATATCCAATACAGGAAATTTACGGATATACAGAGAATATGCGCATATCTTCCGTATATGCGCAATTTCTGTATATGCGCATATCTTCCGTATATGTGCAATTTCTTTATATGGAATTTGTGCATATACGCAATTTCTGATATCGACTGGAGAGGCTTGTTTCCTGATAATCTCTGCACTAGTGGACCGCACAGCGTCGTCTTCGATTTGGACGCCCATCACAGTAAGCGACACATCGTGGAATTGAACCTGGGTTGGGTATTCGACACCGCAAACAATCCCCCCTGTGGGAGAAATGCATCATTTAGCCCTTACCTGGTTGCGATACTGCGCCTGCGCAAGCTCTTCTTCTACAGGTGCTTTATTCCCGCCTTCGTCTGGGTTCAATGCATTCGTTGCTCACCGAGCTCTGGCGTGATTGGTTTGAAAGATTCCAAGCATGAATGTGGGATCTCATAGAACACATGAATCAAAATTCATCCAGGGCTTCCAGAGGCCACCCACCTCCACCCATAAAACAATGATTCCACCTCACGGTCAGACATCACCAAAAACCATCATCAGATTGGTCTCCATCCAAGCCTTCTAGGGCTTCTAAAGTTTCTGTCCAACCAAGGCTTCCAGAACTAGTAATTCAACCCAGTTTCCGTATATGCACAATTTCTGTATATGGAATCTGTGCATATACGGAAGATATGCGCATGTATTCTGTATATGCCCAATTTCCGTATATGCGCATATCTTCCGTATATGTCCAATTTCCGTATATGCGCATATTTTCCATATATGCGGAAGACATGCACATATGTTCTGTATATGCTCAATTTTCGTATATGCGGAAGACATGCGCATATCTTCTGTATATGCTCAATTTCCGTATATGCGCACATCTTCCATATATGCACAGTTTCCGTATGTGTGCAATTCCTATATACGGAAGATATGCGCATATACGGAAATTGGGTATATACGAAAGATATGCGCATCTCTTCCGTATATGCCCAGTTTCCGTATATGCACAATTTCTGTATATGGAATCTGTGCATATACGGAAGATATGCGCATGTCTTCCGTATATGTCCAATTTCCGTATATGCGCATATCTTCCGTATATGCCCAATTTCCGTATATTCCCAATTTCCGTATATGCGCACATATTCCGTATATGCGCATATCTTCCGTATACACAGAAGACATACGCATATCTTCCGTATATGCCCAATTTCCGTATATGCGTACATCTTCTGTATATGCACAGTTTCCGTATATGCACAATTCATGTATACAGAAATTGGGCATATACAAAAGATATGCGCATATATGGAAGACATGCGTATATCTTCTGTATATGCACAGATTCCATATACAGCAATTGTGCATATACGGAAACTGGGTATATACGGAACATATGCGCATATCTTCCGTATATGCACAATTTCTGTATATGCCCAATTACCGTATACTGAAATTGCGCATATACGGAAACTGTGCATATACGGAAGATGTGCGCATATACGGAAATTGGGCATATACGGAAGATATGCGCATGTCTTCCGTATATACGGAAGATGTGCGCATATACGGAAGTATGCGCATATACAGAAGATATGCGCATGTCTTCTATATATACGGAAGATATGCGCATATACAGAAATTGTGCATATACGGAAGATATGCGCATATACGGAAATTGGGCATATACGGAAGACATGCGCATATCTTCCGTATATGCCCAGATTCCATATACAGAAATTGTGCATATACGGAAACTGGGCATATACGAAAGATATGCGCATATATTCCGTATATGCCCAATTTCCGTATATTCGCATATCTTCCGTATATACGGAAGACATGCGCATATCTTCCGTATATGCCCAATTTCCGTATATGCACAATTTCTGTATATGGAATCTGGGCATATACGGAAGATATGCGCATGTCTTCCGTATATGCCCAATTTCCGTATATGCGCATATCTTCCGTATATGCACAATTTACGTATATGCCCAATTTCCGTATATGCGCATATCTTCCGTATATACAGAAGACATGCGCATATCTTCCGTATATGCGCATATTTCCGTATATGCGCACATCTTCCGTATATACGGAAGACATGCGCATATCTTCCGTATACGCCCAATTTCCGTATATGCGCACATCTTCCGTATATGCACAGTTTCCGTATATGCGCAATTCCTGTATACGGAAATTGGGCATATACAGAAATTGTGCATATACGGAAGAGATGCGCATATACGGAAATTGGGCATATACGGAAGATATGCGCATATCTTCCGTATATGCCCAGTTTCCGTATATGCACAATTTCTGTATATGGAATCTGTGCATATACGGAAGATATACGCATGTCTTCCGTATATGTGCATATCTTCCGTATATGTGCATATCTTCCGTATATGCCCAATTTCCGTATACAGGAATTGTGCATATACGGAAACTGTGCATATATGGAAGATGTGCACATATACGGAAATTGGGCATATACGGAAGATATGCGCATGTTTTCGTGTATACGGAAGATATGCGCATATACGGAAATTGGGAATATACGGAAATTGGGCATATACGGAAGATATGCGCATATACGGAAATTGGGCATATACGGAAGACATGTGCATATACGGAAATTGGGCATATACGGAAGACATACGCATATCTTCTGTATATGCACAGATTCCATATACAGAAATTGTGCATATACGAAAACTGGGCATATACGGAAGAGACGCGCATATCTTCTGTATATACCCAATTTCCGTATATGCGCATATCTTCCGTATATGCGCATATCTTCCATATACAGGAATTGCACACATACGGAAACTGTGCATATACGGAAATTGCGCATATCTTCCGGATATGCGCATGTTTTCCGTATATACGGAAGATATGCGCATATACGGAAATTGGGCATATACGGAAGATATGCGCATATACGGAAATTGGGCATATACGGAATATATGCGCATATCTTCCGTATATGCCCAGTTTCCGTATATGCACAATTTCTGTATATGGAATCTGTGCATATACGGAAGATATGCGCATGTCTTCCGTATATGCCAAATTTCCGTATATACGCATATCTTTCATATATGCACAATTTCCGTATACAAGAATTGCGCATTTACGGAAACTGTGCATATACGGAAGATGTGCGCATATATGGAAATTGGGCATATACGGAAGATATGCGCATGTCTTCCGTATATACGGAAGATATGCGCATATACGGAAACTGTGCATATACGGAAGATGTGCGCATATACGGAAATTGGGCATATACGGAAGATATGCGCATGTCTTCCGTATATACGGAAGATATGCGCATATACGGAAATTGGGCATATACGGAATATATGCGCATATCTTCCGTATATGCCCAGTTTCCGTATATGCACAATTTCTGTATATGGAATCTGTGCATATACGGAAGATATGCGCATGTCTTCCGTATATGCCCAATTTCCGTATATGCGCATATCTTCCGTATATGCGCATATTTCCGTATATGCGCATATCTTCCGTATACACGGAAGACATGCGCATATCTTCCGTATATGCCCAATTTCCATATATGCACACATCTTCCGTATATGCACAATTTCTGTATATGCGCAATTCCTGTATACGGAAATTGGGCATATACGGAAGATATGCGCATATACGGAAGACATGCGTATATCTTCCGTATATGCACAGATTTCATATACAGAAATTGTGCATATACGGAAACTGGACATATACGGAAGATATGCGCATATCTTTCGTATATGCCCAATTTCCGTATATGCGCATCTCTTCCGTATATGCACAATTTCTGTATATGCCCAATTTCCGTATACAGGAATTGCGCATATACGGAAACTGCGCATATACAGAAGATGTGCACATATACGGAAATTGGGCATATACGAAAGATATTCGCATGTCTTCCGTATATACGGAAGATATGCGCATGTCTTCCGTATATACGGAAGATGTGCGCATATACGGAAATATGCGCATATACGGAAGATATGCACATGTCTTTTGTATATACGGAAGATGTGCGCATATACGGAAATTGGGCATATACGGAAGATATGCGCATATACGGAAATTGCGCATATACGGAAGATATGCCCATGCCATTGTTCATCTCATCACAAACTTTCAAAGTTTACCAGAGGAAACCTGAGAACCACCTGCTCACAACATCCTTGTTGAAATCATTGATTATGACACCCCATGGGCTTACTTTGATGGATCGGCACAACAACATGGTTGTGGTGGAGGCATATACCTTCATATCACACTCTCACACTTTTTCAAGATTTAAATGGGATTCTGGGCGGGGAGGGGAGGAGGGGGGACAAATAACTTTGCAGAACTTATATCTCTCCGACATTTGTTATACTTTTCTCTTGTCAAAGGATGTAGCAAATTGCAAATATTTGGTGACTCAAAGATAATTATTAAATGGTTTAATCAACAAACTATTTGTCACACATGCACACACTCCGACACATATTGGATGATTCTTTGAGATTGAGAACACATTTTGACATTTATTCTTGTCAACATATATACAGGGAGCATAACCAAGTCTCTGACAAACTATCCAAGGAAGCTGCACACCTTCCAAGGGGGGTCTAGTTTATCCATGAACAACGGGATATGGACTCGTACAACTATTACCACCCCCCATTCATGGATGAACAATTTTGATGGGGCTAGGGGCCCTAATTTATCAGTATTTTATGGCACAATTTTGTTGTAAATATTTGAATTATAGCATATATTTATGTCTATATATTACTAAACTTTTCATATGTAATTATTCATAATTGTCTCCTTTAGATGGGATTGACATATATTTTTGAGACAAAACAACACAAATAGTGGCCAGACCACTGGTATTTCATATGCTATCAAGCATCTTCAACATGTAATTTTCTATATTAATGAAAATTATGTTTTTTTTTTAATCATTATAGGGGGATTCTCTTAGCACAATTATTAGGGATTTCATAATATAATGTGAAATATTTGTTATCCTAAGCATGGAGTGATCTAAGTAGATCTATTATTATGACATATATGGCCACATGGAATATATTGAGCTGAAGCATGGAGTGTTCTAATATATTAAAGAAAAATTGTACATTAAAACAAACTCCATTCCTAATTAATACCAGATCAATCTACTCTAAATAGAGCTTTCTCATAAACCATAACAACCACATCCATATCTATTTTTATCTCACAATGAATGAATTATCCACACTAAGCAATCTACTTCACATAAATGTGAGTATATATGATATTTTAAACACTAAACAATATAGATCTATTATTGGCACATATTCGAGTGGAAAGAGATTACTTGAAGTTGAGAATAAACGAATCTTTATCTAAGTACACAACCACAAAATTTAATCAAGTGCACAATTTTACACCTCAACAAGAAAGTAGTAGGAATGGATATGGAATGCTTGACAATAATAGCAATGTAATATATGTTGGCACTGATGTCAACCAGATGAGCTAGTTAAGCTTGGCATTGATATCAATCACTTGAAGGAATGCTTGCAAGACGATCTAATGATTAACAGAGATTGTTAGAGGTTTTGGAGGTCCATAGGGTTTGGCAAAGAGGTTGAAGTTGGCTTGATGTAGGAGGAAGAAGTTTTGAGCATAGAGAATTTATTTTTCTAAGTGTTATAGGACTGTCACGGTCATTCCTTGGTCACAAGGTGGCACAACCCTAGTGCAGTAGGTATGCAATGGTGTGAGCATGGAGATTGTTGCAGGGTGCAAGTTCAGTGCTAGCAAAACTTTCCTGTAGCTGCTAAAAATTACCACGCACACAAACCAAGAAATTTCCCAAGGTAAGTTAGCTATCAAAGCGTTTGATTGAGTCTTCAACGATTACACTTGTTTTGGTCCAATGTGAGTATGAACACTTTGATTTTTATTAATGGTGCAAGTGATCGATTGAACGGGTGTCCATGATCGTGGATTGATTTTTGGGTAGTGGATCGAGTTAATGTGTGGATCTAGTTAGTGTGAGATTATGGTCAATTTGGAGTATGAACACTTTGATTTTTATTAATGGTGCAAGTGATCGATTGAACGGGTGTCCATGATCGTGGATTAATTTTTGGGTAGTGGATCGAGTTAATGTGTGGATCTAGTTAGTGTGAGATTATGGTCGATTTGGTCCTTTGTAAGAGCGAAGGGCATATTGGTTAAATATCAAAGAAATGCATGTAACTGAGGTTACATAGTTTGATGGAGAGATAGTGCACATCATGTGAGAAAATGCAAGGTTTGACTGGTTGAGTGCATATGATCAAAGACAACCACACTATGTGCATGGCACTTGTAGATGTCAGAGAATTTGACTGAGTGTGAAGCATATTTGATTGTTGGATCAATGAATGAGTGTGATGAACTACACTTCAGATACTTTTATATTTTTTTGTAAAAAATATTATTGAAGAGGTGTGCAGTTGACAGGAATAGAGTACGCTTGGACATAGCATTAAATTGTGAACATGTTTGTGTGCATAATATGAGAGATGGTGTGATAGGACAGAGCTTGGGGTGACACATTGAGAACAATGTCAAAGGTTGGGTGGAACTTGCGAGCTTGAGTTTTAGTTTCCAAACTTATATTATCAAGTCAGTACCCTAAACCTTGTTTATGTGAATTATTTTCTTAATGATGTAAAACTATATGATGTTTTATTACTTACTACTATGTTTCATTTTATATGCATTAACTATGCCTTAGATACTTGTACAAAAGAACTAAGTAGTAGTTAGTATAAGAAAATTTTACTTTCTGTATTGTATATATATTTAGTACTTACAAGTACAATAATATTTGTACAAAAGCAAATATGTAATTGAATGGAATTGATATGTTTTAGAATTTAAATTATATTCATGCATGCAATTATAAGTATGTGAAATTGTGCTAGTTCAATTATTTGTACAAAATGAGTTTTGAGTAACTCTAAGTATTTACCTTGTTAAGAGTAAATAATATCAAATATATAAGAGCGATTACATACAGAGGAACATTGTTTTGAGAAGCAAAACAAGATAAGAAGGAAGTGTGTGTGTGTGTCTGTGGGCATGCGCGTAGATGTAATATGGTATTTACATTATAAGTAATGGTTATATAAAGACCTGTAATAGATGTAAAATATAGATGTGCATATCGCCTAGAATATGATTTTAGAATATTAGAGTAAGCTACAAAGTATTTTTGTATGCATGTATAAAACTATCCATGGTAAGTATGAGTGTTAAAATACATAAAATAAAAACGAGTATTTAAGCATAAATAGAGAAAGTCTTTGAAACTTGTATTTATACCATAAAAGAAACATGTATTCTTAAAAGGAATTTCATAAATATAATTCGTAATATATCAAAGTTCAATGACTAAAGAGTCATTGTGAAGAGAATACAGTAGTGGTCATAGATGACCATAGAAGAACAATCCACAGATAATAGATATGTATTACGAAAACCATGGGACATAGTTTTCCCCATAATTCAGTTACATCACTGGATTAAAGCCTTTAAATAACATACTTTGTGACAAAAAGTAAATTTGTGAAAAAGAAACCAAGTTCAACTAAGGTATAGTAAGAACTGAAAATCTTAGTTCTTGCTCCTGAACACAACTATCAAGCTCAAGTAGAAGAGAAATCCAATGGTTCAGATCACTCGACTTGGTAAATGGAAGTCAACACCTATGTAAGTAAGATAAAGACTTTAAATCCTCCTTAGTGAAATAAAAACTTCTAAAAACTCCTTATAGAAAGGTTAATACTTATGAAAAAATTCTTCATATAAATATTATATTAGAATATATATATTTGTACAGGAAAATATTAAAAGAGTTACACAGAAATTATAGAGAAAGAAAGAAAAAAACTATGAAAGGAATTTTATGGAGTTGTAGCTGAATGGGAAACCTAGAATCATCATGCTTAGTCGTACACCTACATTAATAAATAATTAAATAAGTAAAGTAAAAATTAAAGAGATTTATAACCTTATTTTCAAAATATAATACTTATGCAAAATGAAAATTAAACAGAAAGCCCCAAGGGATAACTCAATTGGTCGAGTTCCCATTGCTAAGTACCTTGCGAATTGGGAGGTCACGGGGTCAAATATCCTCAATGTCCTTGGGGTTAGGCGTTGCTAGTTTGGCTGGCGGGTAGATCCCTTCGGGTTGATCTACTTGGATATTCCTGAGGAAAAAAAAAAAAAAAAATTAAACAATGGGTAAAAATGTTAGTTCTGTAGAAGAATCCTATTTTGTGTGTGTGTGTATATATATATATATATATATATATATATATATATATATATATATATATATAAGCTCAATTGGTCGAGTTCCTGTTACTAAGTACCTTGCTAATCGAGAGGTCACGAGGTCAAATCTCCTCAATGCCCTTGGGGTTAGGCCCTTCTAGTTTGGTTGGCGGGTAGATCCCTTCGAGTTGATCTACTTGGATTTTTGTGAGGAATAAAAAATAAAAAATTAAACAATAGGTAAAAATGTTAATTCTGTAGAAGAATCCTCTTTTGTACATGAAAAAAGATATATATATATATATATATAATTAAGAATTCATGCCTTCGTAGGGTTAAAACCCTGGTTGGAAAAATTAATCGAGCCTTATGTAAACAAAATAAAAAATAAATAAATTCCATGGCCATCCTCTTGTACAATAGTAGAACTAAGAAAATATCCTAAACTGTTTAAGGATTTATTCTAAGAAAAGGAAATATCTTCATGCAAGAAGATAGAGACAACTATTGAACTATTGCTTATTGTCCCTGTTATTTAGGTTATGCTGGCTTTGGTCTTTGATATTTTTCCCTTTAAGCTGCTTGTCTGTTTGATCTTCACGTTGGAAGTCATATTCACTTATGACCTTTCATCTGATACTCTTTGACCTTATTGACCTGTCAATATCCTTTACTGTGCCTTTTTACTTTTATCGTACATTTCAAGTTTTTACTGTGTATTTCAACAATAAATCATTTAGTTTTTTTATGTCTTAGCATCAGGTAGTTTGGATATTGATCATCTGTTTGTCTTTTAACTGTATGTTTTATCTGCCTCCTCTGTTTTGTCTTTTAACTGTGTAAATTGTCTGTTTTAACATTTACTGTGTAAATGATTTCTTCTGCTCTGTCTTTGGTTTAGCCCTGATTTCTGTTTGTATAGGAAAATCATTTGAATTCATTTCTCGAGAATCTGGAACAAACAAGTTTTTAATTAGTATAAAAACCGTTTATCCAGTTTCCTGGCCTTCTGCTAATCACCTACAAAATACAACAATTGTTAAGAAAAATACATGTTGACAAGGAGGGCCACAATGGCTTCATTTGAGTTAAAAGGTCTGTGGATGGAGTCCGGAGCGTTTTTGGGAGGTAAACAGTGGTTAAATTGATTACAGAGGCTTAGGGTGGCGCAGGAGGGTTATACATATTTTACTGTGTAAATGGACGAAAAGAGCGAAAGTGAGGGTTTTCGCCTTTAAACGGGTAAACGATTAACTTTTTAAAATTTGGCACAAAGTGAACTATGGATGGTTTTACCGTATGCGAGAAGCGGCTTCAGAGGCTCATTGCACTACTTTTGGCCGTGGGGTAGTTTTTCTCCTAGGGCACGCGAATTAATGTGGGAATGACATGTAACCATAAGGGGCTCAAGCAAAACCACGAATCTTGTGTGCTCTCGGGCCTTTGAAGATTGGAGATCGACAGCGGTGATATGGTCGTGGATCATTAAATCTGGGAGCAAGTGATCATATCGTTATCGCGTGGTCGAGATGCACAGAGGGAACAAGCGCAGAGATTAGTGGGCCCAGGGAATAATTACAAGTGATTTGTAATTATTTTAATGAATAAAGTGCGGATTAAACACATTGCGATGGGTTTATGAAGTGGGACCGGGGTTTAACTGTGGCGGGGTTTATTTAACCAAACCGAAGGGGTGGGTTAAAAAGTTTAGTTGGGAAAATGGTGAATTGCGTAGTTAAATTAATAAAGCGGGGGGAACATAAAACTTTAGGATAAGGAGGGTTTTATGGTTTTTTTAGGGAATTTACAAGGGGAAAATGAGTTTTGGAGGGTAAATTTGCTAGGAAAAACATGTGAAACCAAGGGAAAGGGTGAAAATGAAGGGAAAAGGGTGTTTGCTTGAGAAATGATGGGATGATGAGGAAATTAGTAAGGATGTAAAGGGGAATGAAATGAATGAGGGAAAGTTAACCAAATCAACTTGTGAACCTCTTTTCACCTTCATAATTATTCATGCACACTGCAACACATGATCAAACATGATAAATGTGCTTAAGCCTCAATCAACTTTGTGCTTCTGCAACCTTTCTTCTACCTACCCTTTTCTTACCCTCACATTTTCTCTTCACTTAATTGGGTGCATTTAGGCTAGCAGACCCTTTTCTTCCCTTTTTCTTTTAAAAATAAAACTATCTAATTCTAACCTTATAACATCCAAGGGCTCAGATTAAGCTGATGAGCTCCTTATTATTCTCTACCTAGCTACTGATCTGCCAAGATTAAATAGTTTGGCTAGATCTTTATTCTCTAACTATAAACATGAAATTTAAAGCATGAACTAGTCAAGATTAAACTATTCGACTGTCATGGGTTGTGGCATTTATGACAAGCTGCACACAACCATTATTTTGCATAATAAAGAAAGAAGTAGTGGCACTTGCACTTGCACACTTTTAGAGTTTATTGCTTTTTGCTTTTCTCTCTAACCTAACATTTTATTTTTACCTTCATTTTTTAGGGCATCTATTTTAACATTTTCTTTGATATGAACATATTTATCAAGATATTTCCTAACATTTTTTATTCAATATTCTTTTTGTCCATATCCTAGTTTAACATTTTTTTGAAAAATATTTTCATTTTTTGATTAATTGATTCTAACTTACCAAAACCAAAAAAATGCTACAATAGAAACCACTGTCAAACCAGGAAAAACCCATGACAATGACAACAAATGAACTAAATACACACATGCATATACCATGGATGCCAAAACTAGCTAGGAAATCATACATGCAACCTGTTACCTGTAAGTATTCCCATTGAAGCCGCTTGATCCAACATTTCCTTGCTTGATCCTTCCTTTCCTTGTTCTTTCTTTGCTTGCTTGCTTTCTCATCTTGGTGTTCTTCTCCTCTCTCAAAACCAATTCCAAACCTCAACTAAAAAAATGCCTCAAACTAATGCTCTGATGCATTTTTATTATTGATGCTTCTAATTTCTTCATTTTCCCTCTATTTTCCTTCATTTTCCTCCTCATATGTAACATGTGACTTTTCACCTTTCTTTTCTCCTAATTTCTTTTATTTTCATAAATAAAATTTCAATAATGTCTTTTTCTATTTTCAAAGCCTTTACCAATTTCATCGTAGCCATAATAAACAACAAGTGATGCCCATTAGGATGTTTTTCCCAACATTCAACTTGGAATACATGTCCCATGTCCTTGGTCTTATTTTTCCTTTATTAACTTTATTACATGAACTTTTAACATTGGGATGTTATACTCCAGCAGGACATATGAGACATACATGACATATGATTATGTGTTAGGCTTGAGATCTACCACGAAGCGAGACATATGTGAGCACTATATTACACATATAGACATACACGAATTTATGTTCAAAGGGTGTGTGTTCACATGTCGAATGATATATATATATATATATATATATATATATATATATATATATATATATATATATATATATAAGCTTACTCAAATAAATTTAGGAATTAAAAAAAAGAATAGAATAGAATTGGGTTTGCAAATGTTTGTTGATAGAAAACCACTTCTTTTGTAGCATTTGTATGAGGAGCATTTTAAGTTTTCACATACTTTGTCAATTACTGTATATAATTACATAAAGATATTATATGGGAGACTTTTTGTTTGCACTATTTGTCTGTGTCTTATTATATATAGGACAAAGCAATTGTATAGATGTAATTCATATTCTTTAGCCTTGATCACTAGACAATACATAATGTCATGTTTTCCAAGTCAGCAAAACACCATATTATTTTGTTAGCATTGTTGAATGGCCCATAGTTTATTGAAATGTGACCCCACTTGCCACATCCAAAATATTGGATTACAATTAAACAACCTTGTTTGAGAATCAAGTACTCTATGCACTATTTCAAATTATTCCTTGATCATGTTTTATAAACATATATATTAACTTGACAAGGGGGGACAACATTATTGTAACCTAGTTTTGGATGCTAACTCATAGGTTTAGGAGTGATATTAAATTAGGATCATGGAATAGATTGTGTGGAAGATATGATATCTAAAGTAAGTTGCTAAGCTACAATAAATACTTCTCAAAAGGAGATTACAATAAAATAGATCATAATAACTTCTTGTGTCTATACACTAATCAAACAAATAAGCTTGTGCAACCATTAAAGCATAACAATTATTGAAACTGTTCTTTCATAATTTATGCAACCATTACAATGCAACAGTTATTCTAGTTGTGCTTTCATAAATTATGTTTCTAAGCCCCTCCCAACCAATCATAATCCACATTCCTTCAATCATAATCCACATTCCTTCAATCAATAGTTAAGAAAATAATTTATAAAACATTACATACCAGACACTTTATTGATCTAAATTTTATTTTTGAGATATAAATCTTAATATAATAATATATGGTAACCTTACTTTAAATCAATAAGGCATAGATATAAATATAGTTAAAATATATCTCATTTTAAAACATATCATATATCAATATAAAATGTCTAAAACACAATTTTACCTATAAATACAATTAAAATATATCTCAAATTTAAAACATATCATATATTAATGTAAAATATCTAAAACATATTTTTTTACATATAAATACAATTAAAATATATCTCAAATTTAAAACATATCATATATTAATGTAAAATATCTAAAACATATTTTTTTATAAATATAAGTGAAATAAATTCTAAATCATGAATTAAATATTAAACTATATTAATAAAAATACAATACCTTCCAATAAACTACCTAACCCCAAACTCAAACACAATTTTTTTTTACAAATATCAATAATTTTTTTTTACAAATATCAATAAAATCAATTCTAAATCATGAATTAAAAGCTTAAACAATAATGAATATAATACCATCAATATTACATTTTAGTACCTTTCCATACAATAAACTAACCCACCCCTAACCAAGCTACAGTGAACCAATCAATATTACATTTTAGTACCTTTCCCTACAATAAACTAACTAACCCCTAACCAAGCTCAGCCCAGTGAACCCCGACTTCAGCTCACCCTAGTAAGAGAGAACATTAATTACGCACATCCATCCTTTGCGGAGCATGCACCATATTTCAAACTTTATGCACAGCGAAGCTCAATATACTTCAGTTTCCCTACTATGCTCTGGACCATCCTCATTAAAGATGCATGTCCACTGCATATGCTGGGCTCCACACAAGGAACCAGGGCTCAACAATATCTACCAGAGCACCATAATCAAGCAAAATTCTCAGAGCACAGGTAGCATTGGCAATCCCATAAGCATGGCTTTTGTCTATGTCTAATTTACCAAACAAATTTAAATAAAGTCGAGAATTAGCAGACTCATATAAGGATTTACAGTCATCCCTTGCTATGACGTCTATACTTCTGACAAATAACAGGAAAGCAGACACTGTACATACACACTGTATATATATTCATTGCAGTCTTTACACACAACCATAGATCTCTCTTTTCCTGTCAAATCACTTCTTCCTGCGAAGTGCGTCGAACGCTTGAGAGCTCATTCGCTCGGACCTACATTTTCGAAGCACGAAATTGGAATGTTCTTCAGCTTGATGACAATTACAGCGCTTGCCAGTTTCGATCCCTTGACCTCTATGTTCAAAAGTTTTCCTATGGAAAACCCTCATCAACAATTTCTTCACATGCCGAGATAACTTGCCTTTTTTGTTCGAATCTGAGCAGCTCGCAGCTTTTTAATCGGTATTGTGAATATAACAGTGCATCGACTCTATCAAAAATCGGGTTGCGTCTGTCCCTGGAGTGGACAAACTACGAAAGCATCCAGCACCAGGTCGTGGGTAGCTGTCAGGAGTCGAACTCGAGACCTCCGCTAGCGCCTGGTTGAGCAGAGAAAGAAAGGATTGTAATTCGAATGAGTCGTAGAGGCTACTTTCGCAATCCCATGCCGAGGATTTTTGTTTAGTTTGAGCGAATTTGTGAGCATACTTGTTTAAATCAGCTGTTCCACTCTTTGGGAAATTCATGGTGGTGCAGTAACCAAAATCGATCTAAAATCCCACTTTAGTGGAGTTTTATAGAAGAAAGGAACATAGACCCTTCGGCCAACGCACAAAACCCTGTAACAAATTATGAACATAAAGAAATTTCAGCCATTCAACAATGGCATTGCCCATTGTCTCATCTTGTAACTGTATAGCAAACAAAAAATGTTAACTACTTACCAATAGCTTGCCTATTACAGGAAAAGAGAGTGACATCAAGCACTTTGTATTGAATCTGATTATCAGAACAGTCTCTGCAATGAAGAAAATGGTTGTCTCTGAACTGAACAAACCATGAATCATCGATGGCCGATCGTAATCTCTACAGCAGGAAGAGGGGGAGAAGATGGGTGGGTGGATTGTTGTGAGAGGAAAATATTGATGTGAACCAGAAAAGAAAGATGTGGAGGCCTGTCCTTTGGGCGCACATAATTCTGGCGATTTCAAATTTGAGCTTTATTCGCCCGCGCACAACCTCATGTATGCCATAACCTCCAAACGCATGGCATGCGATTTCAAATTTGAATTTTATTCGCCCGCGCACAACCTCATGTATGCTCCATGCCATAACCTCCAAACGCATGGCGTACTGTCAACGCATACTGTGGTATCGACATAATCATGTGTATGGTGGATCATGTGGCATCGACATAAGCCATGGTTGATGAACGCGGAATCGGAATTCGTTAGCCGGAGAAATGATGCACACGGCTGACCGCCAAAGCCGATGTCAGAACCCGTTTCCCAACACTGTACTTAAGGTCTCTTAAGAGTGCATTTATAATGCTATAGTGGTGGAAATAGGAGTTGCCTCGTTTTCTACCCTAGCTATTCTCGATAAAGTGCCTATAGCCACTCGCTCGCTGGATTCGCAAGTGAGGTTTGTACTTGGGCATTTAAGGGTCTCCATTCAAAAGCTTCAAATAACACCTATAAGGGAGGACAAGCATCTATATGAACTTTGATGGGAAATGAACTCTAACTTCTTAAATTCAAGGTAATCAAGATATTTGTTTCAATATTGTTAGAATCTATAATTGGTGATTATTTCATTCATTTAATGTAGATTGATTCCATAGTAACCAAAGTGCGCTCCTGTAAACAAATTTAAGTTGGTAGGGCTACAAAATGAGAAGAAGAATCCATACGTTGATAAAATGTTTTTTATTTAATTGTTTTAATTTGTTCTATGTAATTTGATAAGATGATTTCATTTAATTGTTTTCGTTTGTTCTATGGATTAAGTTTAAATAAGGATAGATTTTTCCCCAAAACACATAATTGGTCAAAAATAAATTTGCACAAATTATGTTATTTTTAAAAAAATATGTGTAATGAGGAAGTTGCATGTGCATGAGTGCAAAGGTAGGTTTTTTCTGTGCACTCTTCCTTCACAAAAGTGCAAATCGCATTAGATAAAACACCTCGAAGGAAGTAGCAGAGTGATTCATATGCATACGCGAGGGATGTCATGTAATTGATTCCAGTTGCTTCCACGTGTCAAAATTCAACAACGATGGTTAGTATTTATTTGGGGAGTTTAAGGAATTGCTTTGATGACCAAAAGATATTGGAATTTGGGTAAAAAAAAATTCAAAAAATCTTGTAAAGATAGTGTTTGAATCATTTTTTGATAGCGAAAATGAATTCAGCGATATCAAAAATGTTTAGATCATCTAAAATTTTGAATTTTAACAATTGTAATTTGGATTTACAAAAATCCCTGCCAGATTTTTTCAAAATTTAACCAAAATTTATATGACTTTCAAGAAAATAATCTAATTAGACTATGACTTTATTAAAAATTAATCATGGACAAAAACACACCGCCCCGTAAGTCTGATAAGATCCATCAAACTTCAACATATAACTCAATCTATTAGTAATGAAAAATTCAAGCTTTGTAAAACAGAAAAAAGAGCATACGACATGAACTTAATGTTGAGATAAATAGAATGTCACCCAAACCATGAACTACCTCTTTCCTTGCGGGTTTCTCCTGCTCATGCCAAAAAATCAGATATGAACTGGGGCCCCACCTTTTCATTCAATGATGGCGTGCTTTCTTTGTTCGTGTCAGGAGTTGTAATAGGGGTAGAGTAGTTATGGATACTTCGACGAATCTTGTGAATGTCTCTTGCTCTCAACTAGCTTGGAAGTCGACCAATGTATTTACTACTTCTGCTCCCACAACAAAATGCTCGAGGAAATGTCTATAAAGTGTACCCGCAACGAAAGAACCAACAAAGTATTTAACCTTAAACAATTAAATGAGACAATTAAAACTTATGACAGAGAAACATTGGGGGAGAGGTTGGGGTTGCGTTGCTGACAAGTAGTTGATAGTGGGAAGCCCTGTCACTGCGTAGGACGTCACCCAAGTTTTGTGGAAAAACATGTCAAATATGACATTTTCCAATGGTCTGAGACACTAAGCCAATTGGTTTTCTCTCCTTCCCAAACTATTCCCATTCCTTCACCTTGATTCTATTGCTAAGTAATGTTTGTAATCGAAACAAATGCCAAATTTATTTTGTAGTATTTCACATTAGAAATCGCGATTCACCAAAACAGAGTAGGATTCGAACTGAGTGGTAGGTAGTCATTGGTCATTATTAGAGGCCGTCATAAGCTTTTTAACGACCATGCAAGAGGAATTCTCCAACTGCAACGAAGGGATGGATATTTTGTTTACCGTAAGCGGAAAATAATTAGAAAAGCACAGTGGACATTGTCAATATTCTTATAGTTGGCGATACTTCGATAAAGAAATTATAACCTGAAACGTTAATACATTGTGCGTAGTGCGAAGGAGCTTTGGGAGTGGGGCTCCTTTACACCGGCGCAATGTATCTACATTATGATTTTTTTATATACGTAAAGGACTGGAACTCTGTAAATTTTGGTATCATCGGGAATGGTGGTAGTATTAGTGTTAAGCATAACAATGTCAGTGTTAGAGAATTTACTGACAAAATGACCATAACAATGTCAGTGTTAGAGAATTTACTGACAAAATGACCATATAGAAAATTAGTTTGTTTTTTTTTTTTCTTGTTTTTTTTTTTTTAATTATTTTCGAGGCACTGAAAATACCAAAAATAAAATGTGTTCCATTAAGGGAATTATATCCATCATAGCTTGCTCAGCCAATTGAAAATCAGAAATAAGATTTCTAGAAAATTAAAAAACTATTTTTGAACTTACAAGAAAATAGAAATATTCAACATTTTCCCTAAATTTTGGTTAAAATTACAAATTCAATGCACTTTTACCACAAAGTAAATGCTATAGTTCCTATAGTTCTTTAAATCAACTTTATCCCGTGAAAATAAAATATAAAAATAATTAGATTATTATTAATTTAGTTATATAAATTAAATAATTAGTAAACATAGAGAAGTATAAATTTATTATAAAATTATAATACTTATTTCTTAATACATTTTTTTATTTATATAATTAACTAAATTATAACATTATTATTATTAAAAAATAATATATAAGTTAGTTATATATCTATATATATATATATATAGATAGATAAAAGTCATATATAGATATATATAGTTTATATGGAAATTCATTATATTTTATCATGGAGATTTTAACAAGTAAATAGACTTTGCTACAATACTATGGACCAATACCATTCTTTATCAATACCACATGCCTAACCTTCTACACCTTCTTAATTTAAAAAACCCCTACTTTCACTAGATATTGCAGGTATCCTTTCTTTCATTAACATTTTTAATACCCTTTTATATTGTTTCATTAACCTTGAGCTCCATTTTTCATAACTGCCAATATAAAAACCCTTTACCCCCTATTATATGCTCAATATATTATGTCACATTTTCCTCAATATATATCCCCCAATATGAACCCACGGGTATGGTATTGCTCCCCTAGTGAAGCCCTCATGCTAAAAAACCATAACTCATTTCATACTACACTTGTTCATATGATATTTTTTTAATTAATCATTTAATTAAAAAAAGTAGAAATTGCATAATTGATTTTGAGAAAAATTTCAGCCTTTGATTTGTGACTACTATTAACTAATAGACATGTTTATCAACCTAATAGAAAACATAAAATAATTTGAAACTAAAAATATTTATTAATAATAAACAATTTGTTTCTTTTATCAATCACTTTTAATATGAAATGTTTTATGAATTCTTAAATACCAATAAATAGAGGTAGCTTTACTATAAACAAGTCAAGAAGGATGATTCGACTCAATGCCATTTTGCTTACTATGACTCTAAATATGAAAATTAATAAGGCAAGTCCATCATGCTATAATTTTCACTAATAACTTATTGCTAAGATCACAAACTGAGAGAAGTGGGGGTGTCTAAATAAATCGTTGTTGGGATCCCATTAGTAAGGAAAAAAATATATTTGGATTCTTTCTACTTTTAAATAGGTTAAATTAGATATGAATACCATGGGAAAAATCATGTGCTATTATAAACTTCAAGCTCAAAAATTGCTGGTCACTTGGCTGAGTTTATGCAAACCACATTAAAAAATCCCCCCCCCTTAAACTTGACTCAGAGAGGTTAATCTGATCTCATCCATTCATCAACCATCTCACCTAGGTTATTCGTTCACCTACCACCCTGGTACCTATCCATGTGGTCCATTCCACAACTTTATGACTCCATGTACAACTGCACTAGATGTATTACTGGTCAAAGTATTAAGGCCTTACAACAATCTGTGCTCCTACGCAACATGTATGCTTGAACAACAAGTCTTACAACTTCTTGGGAAATTACACCTTCCTTGGACCAAAACCCTTAGGGTGTTTACACACCACTATTGTTATCACACCATTGTGGCTTTGATCACACATTCGTTCCTTCACTATCCTTAAATCGTTGAGTACTCGATCTCCATTGTCATGTCCATACAACAACTCTCCCATTGCATCTCTTGCTTTGTTGAGCAGTACCTTGACCTATCCTTTCTTGCTACTTGAACTCTCTCTCCAACCCCATGTTATTCATCCTTATTATCATAGAGTATCATTTTCCTAATTTTTCTTTCTACTGTCAAAACTACTACACACTTACCTCCTTACATAACTATCTATCAATTTCATCATAGGCTCATCCACTAACACGTTGTCCTCATTGTTCAACTCAATATCTTTACTCAAGTTTCAACTATTAAACCTCGCCATTTCCATATTGATTCTCTCCTTGGCTTAGCCTTCCATGCTATTCACTATAACGCCTCATACAATCACTTTTAGGACATAGCCTCAAACAATTATGGCCACCATTCTATGAATGTTTCCATTACATGAATGTACCACCGAGCTAGTTTGTCTATTTTTAACCTTTTAATGAACTTAGTGCTCCTAATCATGGTCTATCTCTAACTCTACTACTTAGCAACTGCTCTGCATCCAAACTGTATTCTTTCACTATATCTCCATGTTTTTTAAGCACGAATTTGAGGACCTCTACAAGCTCATCTTTGTTGAAACTTCCCAAGATTTTATCAGCCTCTTCTTTGGTGAAAACATGGTCATCAACAAATTCATTTTTGGGCTCCATTTTTTTATTTTTCTTCAGCACATTCGATCTCTTATTCACATTATTCTTTCATCGCCTACAACAAAACTTGTTTTAGAGTTGCATCCACCTACTCCCCCTCTCCCCTATAACTGATATCATTCTCTCATATTTCTCTGCTCCATGGACATGAACATCTGCTCTTCCATGTGCTCTCTCTACTCTCCATACATTGGCATCTCTTTCACACAGTATTTTTCTTTCATGTACTCCTCCTACTCTTTCATGTGCACCTTTTTCTCTCTACTATGTTTCTACTTCATCTTCATCATCATAAAGCTCCTCCTTTGATTCTTTCAACTCTGTCTATCTCGGCTTCCCTGTTGACATGCCACTCACAACCTCCAACTTTTGCTGCATCATTTAGTTGTAGTCACTCATCGTGACTACTCATATCTATGGTGTTGAGCCACTACCTCAACAACACCACTTGCTCCCCAACTTTGTTGGATGCTTCTCTAATATATATGAGATGACATCATTCACATTCTTATGACTCAAAAATGAAATAGTTTGTCACTTTCCAAATATTTCATCTCTCTTTACACTTACTACCTCATGCGATTCACATGTGGATTCATTGGCATTCACATTGACCTAATTAGGACATCTCTTAAGGACTCCATTGCGTCCTACATCTTCTTGAGCCTTTTCTCTTAATCATTGACTTCAATCTCACCTCATTGATTTGATATTAATTAGGATCTAATACCAATTGTTAAGATCATGAAATACTTAGGGAAGTAACTATTGTTCTTGTGATTCCACTAATCATAAAAATCAATTTACTTAGAGTTTTCCTGATTTTAAATAAATTATATTACAGATGAATATCATGAAAAAAACCATATGTTCTCATTAACCTAAAATTTAAAAACTAATAATAATTTAACCAATTCAATTTTAAACAAACCACCCTAAAGAAACCATAATTTAATAAATTATTATTTTATTATAGAAAAATATTTTAAATTAATCGTAACTATTATATTGTTACAAAAAGGTAATCTGAATCGGTTGTAGTTGCTAACTTGGTAAGATATACAATTAAGAAATTGTATGCTAACATGATTTCGTGGAGTAGGCATAAGAAACTTTGGCTGGCACGGAAGAAGGTTTGAACTAGCCAGGTGTGAAATTTTGTGGTTGATAATAGTTAATAAATAAGGAACGACTAACAAATTTGTTTCTCATGCTATAGAAATAATTGGGAAGATGGATTTTTATGTTCATAACTTTATACAAGCACAACGGATTTTTCAAAGAGAAATTAGGAACAACTTAGTGGAGGGATCAATATTTATCTAGTTAGTAAAGAATAATAAAGAAGTTCGTGTTGAAAATACATATAGGTTATGAATGGCATAATATTCTATATATGGTTTGATGTTTAAGTATAAATTAAAAAATATATATGTTACAAAGAATCCTAATCTGATCGATAAAAGGTGTTAAAAAAATTATACTAAAAAAGTTTAATCCTATGAATGAAATGGCGTTGAAAAAGATGAATTAATTGTGTTGTGAAAGATGGAGGATTACATTGATATTTTTTATTATACTCATTAGCATAAAGAATATGAGCAAGGGTGAGAAATTAAAGACATTGGCATTGGATGTTTTTATTATTTGAGAAACTAATTGTATCTCGAAATTAATGGAGAAATCTAGTTTTTCTATATTAATGTATTTGGTTCGTTGTTGTACATGAGGATTGAGATACTCTATTTACGTCTAAGATTCTATTGTTTAGGTAGTGGTTCAAACCATCTAGCTAATGTATGATTTTATATGTACGATACATTGGTTGAATGAATAGTGTGGAGTGCTCACGCATTCTCCATGTGAAGGTTGACTCACTTGGAGAGCCTTTTGATTTTATCTTATATTATGTTTTCTCGTTTTTAACATGGTATCAGAGCCGATCGATAGCTCAACAGTGTTGTGTGGGGCCAGGGTGAACTAGGTCAACTATTTTGCTGTGAAAGAGGCGAGGAGTTGTACTACAGAAGGTTAGTCGTTGGAGTTGTGAGGCGATTTTATTTGCGCAGAATTGTTGTCGCATCAGGAGGTGTGTGTGGAGTCTCGAAAAGGAATTTGGAGTGAAATAAGTGGTGTTATCAATATGTCTATATTTTCAGATGTCTTTGACATGGATCTTTTCGATGATGTCTTTTTCATGTGGCCATTTGGAGGCATTTCTGGCTTGGGTAGTATTTTTGAGTCAGAAGAATTTTCTGACAAACAATATGGTTTTATTCATAATGATCATGAGCCTCAATATGTTCAACAAGACCTTGTAGTAGAAGAGTTATCAATTGTTTATGAGGAAGGGCGTAAACACTTGAGTCATGAACATATTGTTCAAGATCTAGATGATGATGAGGGAAACACAAAACTAAGAACACAACAGAGACAGAAAGGAAACAAAGGTGCCTTCAATGTAACTAACAATTCTTATCAAATCCAATCATCATCTCAAGCTTTTCCATCTCAAAGCTCCAAAGTAATCTACAGGGGACAAAATAAATTATATTATACATCCTTAATAATAAGGAGAATGGAGCACATGGAATCAGATAAAACCGTGTGTGGGTGGAAAGATTCTCACGCTCAGAGGATTGATACTAGAAGTAGTGCTTCAAGTAAGCCTACACTTCGTGAAGAGTTATCTATCACCAATGATCAAGACAAACCACATCAAGTGGCCTATGTTAAGCCAAGGAAGGAAAAATATGACTTTGGGTGAATTTCTCCATTAAGGGGGAGTGTTGAAATTAATGGAGAAATCTAATTTTTCTATATTAATGTATTTGGTTGTTTGTTGTTGTACGTGAGGATTGAGATCCTCTATTTAGGTCTAAGATCCTATTATTTAGGGAGTGGTTCAAACCACCCAACTAATGTATGATTTTATATGTACAAGACTTTTATTGAATGAATAGTGTGGAGTGCTTAGGCATTCTCCAAGTGAAAGTTGACTCACCTGGAAAGCCTCTTGATTTTATCTCATATTTTGTAGTTTCAACATTGCACACCAAAAACATATTTTACATTAGATTAATCACACATATAAATATATCAATTGTTGGTTGAAGATAAAAAATCTCTCTTAACCACACAATCGCTCAACCAAACATTAATCTAGAAACTATTTTAATTAAAGTAAATATCACATATCAAGCTAATTAACAAATATATTTAATGATGAGAAACGTCATTTAATATGCACAAAATAAGTAAAAGTTAATTATTCCAATTTACCTTGCTGGCATGTATAAACTAATCCTCCCTTAAGTAAACTTATATTCATGACATCATAACACATGTATTTTTTAGTAGAAAGTGGATAGAAAAATTAATTAATTAATTAATTTCATAGATACGTCAGTGATTTGTCCATTTATAACGGAAAATTTTCCAAACAAAGTACGGAAGAAAAGCATATTTATACTCTATATTGGTATTTCATATTAAAGTAGTGTTAATTGTGAATGTTATCTAATGTACTTTTTACGGTTGCCTTTTCTTTTTATTTAAAGCTTACATGATAGATAAACTCCAATAAGATAGCAAAGGGACAATTTTAATAACAAGAACAGGGTTATTGTAAACAATCTAGTCTAAAATGCAAGTTCTTGTTTTACGTTTTATTTTAGAGGCTAGTTTGACACTAATATAATGTTAATAAGAAACATTATTTGTCATGTGGCCAGCCTAGGTATCTCCGTCCCTTTGGATTATTGGTTTTGACACACCATCTTTCGTTCCCTTCGACTCTTTGTGGAAGTTTTAAACCATTCTACAACAATGCGTGTATAAACCCAAAATCTGAAGACTCTTAGCTTTTGAGCTTTCTAACACTTAAGCATATGACGAAGGTGTTAGAACCAAAGCTTAAGCCAAGGTGCTTAGCATTTAACTCCTTGTTGGGTTTTTTACGTTATAAATGTTAAAGTATTAAATTATAAGTCAATGGTTTTTAGCTTAGTTGGTTGGGATTGTGGCTTGTCATCTCACTTACCCAAATTCAAACCCATCCAAATTCAAGTGTCATGAAGCATACTATAACTTGTATTGATTATTGATTAGGCTCAAAGAATAAGCGACATAAAATTACTACAACTCCTGGTACTCTCGATTAGATTCAACTTATTTACATAACTTTGTTTGTTTGGTCCACCTCAGATATAAATTGTGCTAACTTCGATATGTTGGATGTGTATAACACTCAGTCTTCCGTTGGATTGCACACATGTTCTTGATTGGAAATTTGGAATCTGGGTTGAGTCTAGTGGTTGCATTGTTGTGTGCCCCAGATAGCTGGACTATCGGGTACAAAGAAACTTGCTACAAAACAAATGGACCTGGATGGAACCTTGAGTTGACAACAATTTTACCTCAGTTTGCGAGAAATTCTATGATAGGTATTCTAGTTAACTATTTGATATGTTTTCCTCAGCTCTATCAAAGGTCGAACTCTTCTTTTCCCATAGTCAAGAGAGTTACACTAGACTTAATGAAACCATATAGATTCACAGTAAATGAGATCATGGTCGCTCTATTTCGTCTCCACAATCTCTGCAAAGTATGTCTGTCGATTGACCTTGAGCTTATCTTGATTGTCAGTTCCCTAAATATTCACAATCGGACGGATATGAGCGTGGTCTAAAATTTGATTGCGTCCATGTCCGTTTGATTGCCAAATATTCAGTAAGTCGGCAATCGAGCTAATGATGCCCATCGATTGAGCCGCAATGATCTCATGCTCGATACAAACATGTAAACCAACCTAAATATTCAACTCTATAATTAACATTCAAACGTAGAGGATTAACACATAGTCGTAGAGACAGAGGATTCAACAATCCATTACAATGTATTAACTCAAAATCTAGATATCGATTATAGACATGGAGGATAATTACAGACACTGTCTCACACATATTTGACCTTATTATAGAATCATTACAAGGTATTAACTCAAAACCCAGATACCAATTATACAGATGGAGGATAATTACAGAAACCGTTTCACACATATTATATAATTATTATCAGCACTCCTCTCTCATACCTATCTCATTCTCTTTCCACTTCCTTAGTTCTTTGGCCTCTCCTCTCTGTGAGTTCTGCTCTAGAGCTATTTTTTCTTTTCACTAATTATTTCTTTAAGGCTCTCAAGCCGATAGAATTCTTAAAAATATATATATATATATAATTCCATTAATTAGCCGATAGATTCCTAACTATATATAACTCTATTAATTAGAAAATATCCCAATAAAAAGACAATTTTCAAATGTCCTTACAACCTGACATCTCAACCTTGCACTTGATAAATTTATAAAGACTCATTTGGCTATAACACCATCGAACTAACAATCTCCATTTTTTTAAAGGGTTTAGATACTTGTAACTGCAAGCAATTTCCTAATCTTATACCAATTAAAATTGAGAGAATTTTACCTATTTAGAAATATAAAGACTCATTTAGCTATAACACCATCAAACTAACAATCTCCATTTTTTAAAGGGTCTAGAAACTTGTAACCGCAAGCAATTTCCTAATCTTATACAAATTAAAATTGAGAGAATTTTACCTATTTAGAAAAAAAAAAAAACGCGTTAGGTATAATCATAAGTAGTTTGTCTAAAATTGATGCTCTGCATCAATTTGGCTCAATAATACTACCTCAATAATACTGTAAGAGTTTAAAGTAAATAGACAAAAATGAAATTTAATCATTAGAGAACTAACTTTTAAAGAATTTAAAAATATTTTCTAGATAAAGGAGTTTAATATTTGATCAACATATTGTGAATGGTGATAAAGGATGACTACTAAGAATAAGTAGGTTCAAAAATATATACGTAGAACCAGTTTGGTGGAGCTCCCATTTTGATAAAGGTATTCATAAAATATCTTTTTGTGTTTTTAGTGAAGTGTAGAGAGTAAATCATAGAGCAAGTAAATCATGTTATTAATCTCATTTACAGTTTATTAAGAAAATTTACTACAAGAATAAAAATATATGCTTCGGCTGATGATTAAAGTTTTATTGAAATGAGTAAAGTATATAAGATAAGATATAACATCTTATTGATGTCTTTATTATGCATACCGAATTTTAATGAAAAATCATAATAAAGAAACAATTAATATTTAAATGATACTACATAATATTTTTAGTATTTCATGAGAATATCACACAACTTTTTATACGAGTGATCCTAAACTAATTAAACTAACGAGAGAATACCCATGTACTAGATGGGTTGTTTAATGGTCTTTCGGGCCTGCAAAATGTAGTATTTGTTAATGATTTCTTATGTATTTGTTAATGTATTCTGGCTATTTTTTTTTGTCTCTGCTTTGCTAGTAACTATAGGATTCATTTCAGGGTCAAAGTGTATTAAATTTGCATTATTTTGTTATGTTTTTATAATTAGGATTCATGTATTAAATTTGTATTGTTTTGTTATGTTTTTATAATTTTAATTAAAGTGTAGAGAAAATGTTAAATATTTTTATTTTTTCTGTAAATTAAAAAATATTTTTCAAATTTTTTGGAAATATTATTTTTTATTGGTTAAGTGAGTTTTGATAAGACATAATTTTCATATTGGATGGTGTTTCATTTACAGTATTTTTAAGTGGTTGACAAATAATTTTAAAATAAAAAAAAGCTAACATTCTTAGTGGTCATTCTGTCGATGAGTGCTCGACACTAACACTGTTATGTTTGACACTGCTACTATTGTGGCCAATGATGCCAAAACTAACGGAGTTCCATATCCCTTAGGTAAGAGAGGGGGAGAGAGACATAACATTGATACATTGTGCGAAGTGTAGAGGAGTGGAGGGGACCCCACTCTTAAAACTCCTCACTTTTGCATTCCACACAATGTATTAATGTTTTAGGTTTAATTAACAAAGTATTAATGTTTCAGGTTTAATTAACAAGTATTAGACAACAAAAAGCATTATGGAAGTTGTGGCAATTAAGGGTCTTGACAAACAAAGTAAAGAGGAGGAATACGATGATGATGCGATTTGTTCCAGTTTTGACATCTTTGAGCTGGAGAATTTGACAGAAATTAACATGAATATGAGCTTGTACCAAAAAGAGCTTCCCGCATATGAGACTACTCATTTGTGGGCCAATAAAGCCATTGAAAGGGGATTGACTGTATGATGAAGCAATAGTGCTTTGCAACCCCTAATACAATACTATTTTCTTTGGTAATGTAGTGTCCGATAAGGTTGCAAATTTTATGAAAATTTCAAATTTTTAGAAACTCGTATGCATAAATTGCATAAGCTTGGTAAATAACAATCATCGATTATACTGTGCACCGAGCATGTAATATATGAATAAAAAACATATGCTTCTTATTAGTGGATGACATTTAGCCATCTAAGCTCATGGAACTTGCCATAGTCTTATGGCTGGTCTGAGGTAAGGCTGCTTATTTCTAAGCTAACAAAGGGTCTGGAAGGCGATCGAACCCTGGATTTCATGGAAAATTGGTATTTCCATCGAATATATCATAATTCGCACAATGGGCAGCACCACCATCGACATTGCCACCATCATCCCAGAAATCAATCTTTATCTTATGCCCCGCGTCACGCAATTTATAATTCAACTAAAGATGAGGGAGGAATTATGGCGCAAAAAAATGAGTAGAAATTGACAAGATACGAGAAATATGGTGGCTGATAATTATACGCTTACGAATAATTATACTTATAAACACATTGTTGAAATCGAAAGCCAATAGGACAAGGGTCCATGGTGGAATAGGGTGAACTCTATGTGTGGGAGATCTTCCGAGATGGGCACTTGTAATGTTGAAATAAATGAAGTTGAGAGCTTGATATTTTCGTTAATTTTTCGGGAGTGTGGAGCTCTAAACAATGATTTAAGTTCATTGCGCCCTCTCACACAATGAGCTTCTTTCGCATTAAAAAAATAATATTGAACAGATTAAATGAAATGACACTAACCTAATATTTGTCATACTTTAATACTTTAATATTGTACGAGAGTGTGGATCTTTACATAATGATCTAAGTTCTTTGTGTGGATCTACGCACTCCCGCATAATCATAGCCGAGAAGGATGATCAAAGAAGGTGGAGTATGAAGATCCACCTCCTGCTATACTTTTAGACACAAATGAATTTTATCTTTGGTCATTCTAGAGAGCCATCATAACGGAGTTCATGGCCACGCTTTTGTTTTTGTATGTGATAGTACAAGTAAAATGGAGGAGCAGACATAGTGCACAGATTGCTCAAAAAAAAAATTGTATTCTTCATACAAAGCCAAAGTAAAGGTCACATAAATAGTGCTCATGAGATCCAACAGATTCCAAACAAGGAGAATATTGTTGAGAAAATCTCTCAACAAAACTCCAACAACCAACAACCCAATCCTACCTATATACTAATGTAAGCATTATTCCAAGTCCCCCCTTTAATGTTGACATTACATTATTACAAAAATGAGAGATTACAATTCACATGTCACATTTGTTTGACTGCTCTTCCTCGACACTTATCCCCACTCTGAAGTCTCCCAGACAACGCTCTTTTCACCACCACAATATTCGAGCTTCCCATTCAACTCATTTAAGACATAATCACCTCTAACCATCTTTGATGAACTTTTTATAATTGACGTTTCTAGATATCCCAAAGGGCAATCTCGATATTGGACTGTATCCAACACTCAATTATGCATCTGACCTTTCTACGCACATGGATATCATAACATAACCTGTAACTGATGTTCTTGAAGCCCGAAGCACAACAAGACCATCAACATATAACCGACTCACACGATTAAATTAGTGATATGTTCTCTCAGCACCGAAGAACGTCAAGAACAACTAATTTAATTATATTTCTCCATTCGTTAATTGGTTCTACACCTTTTTTTACACAGGTTTACAAAATGCAGCAACAAACTATTTAACAAAGTAAGACAACATAACCCATAACAACAAAACCAATAACTACTCTCCACTAAATAGAAATGAATCTTCCATGGAATCTATCATATGGATGACCTGCTTCTCCTCCACTACCATAAGAATCCATGCAGAGTCATTTGTATAGTAATTTTTCTGGCCCATAGTTGAACACTGAATCAAAACGTTAAGGTGGCCATAATATTTTCAAAGTGCTTCCCTCTATGTCTGGAACTCTTAACTTTGACATCAGAATCCAGTGAGGCATGGAAGAGTGGGAATATCCTTATCAAGTACCGCCAGTAAGACCCACCCATACCTCACATCTTCAAAAGAATTGTTGACATAAGTATCAGTACCAAGACTATTCATCCAAAAGCGGAAAGCTCTTTCCTCCCTAGAGACTTCATCATATTTCACAGGTCTCTGCGATTGATTCCTTTCTAGAATCCAATGATAATCCTTTCCTTTGGTGGAAAAGATGAGCAACAATAGCAATCTTCAAATTGGTAGAGCCCTCGATAATGTCCTTTGGCATCAAATATCTTTTACAATTTCTTTTTCTGCTTGCAACAAAATCAATTTGGACCTTTCCATGAGGTCCTTGAACTCCATAAGGGAAGGATTACAACACTTTGGTGCAATGGTATTTAGAAAAACAACATATTCCTCTCCATCCTTCAGACTTGAATAAAAATTTGAAACAAATTCCATGAAACTTGCTTCCTCAATACGTCTTCTAAATAATCTTCTTTACTTGCAACAAGTTGCAACTTACTAAAATCGAAATTAAAATTATGGAATAGATGTCTGATTTCTTAACTTTTGATCCATGATATTTTTGAACTCATGTTACTCGACAGGTTAGCATGTTTATCCCTGAAAAAATCGATGGAGGAACTCACCATACTAATTCCACAAACTCTAGGTGTTCTAGGCGACGATTACTACTGCAAATCATCGTTGATGCATTTGGGAGTGTTCAAATGTGCGGTGCTTGACATAAGACAATCATTTAGAAGCGAATGATTTAATTTTTAGTCCAATTCTTCCAACTATTCATGACCCACAAAGAGCCAGCAGCATTCACCGTCGCAGTACAGAAGCAATTATGGACCTTCACGATTCTCCTTTGCTCACAACTCCACAAATTTTCTCGACAACCTGGCAACGATGACAATGCTTTGTTGCAGTTACACAGTGAAACACACAAGAAATTATGAAATTCAACACTCCAACGGAAAATAAACACTCTCATATACTACCTAAACTATGTACAAATGATTTAGAAATTTACAACTTGCCATCTCGTGGGCCTCCCTTGAGGGAGTCAGGCCCATATGGGCTCTGATACCAACAAAAAAAATGGAGGCGCAGACATAATGAACAAATTTATTAAAAACCAATTCGTATTCTTTATGCAAATCCAAATTACATGCTACATAAATATTGCTCATGAGATCTAACAGATTCCAAAAAAGGAGAATATTGTTGAGAAAATCTCTCAACAAAACTCCAACAACCAACAACCCAATCCTACCTATATATTAATGTAAGCATTACTCCAATTATATTTCCACCGTCATAAAAAATGCTAACGATAAGAGTCCATGTGAAGGTGTGGGGACCCTAGGTATCGACTAATTCTTAAGAAACATGATCTTTTTCCTCGTGTATTTCAACACTCGCATTTCAGGTGATCATATTATTATATTTATTTGTGAATTTTTCTTCCCTGAATTCAATGATATTTGATTTGAGAAAACCATATAATGTTGGTGCAGGTTGGCATATAAGTGTCGAAGTCTTATCCTAAAGAATATCCTAAACAATTTGGAAAAGCGAAAGTGCACACATTATAAATTGCATATCTATGTCTGTGATCGCTAGATGAAAAGCAAGAGTGCGAAAGATACCTTGTTCACATTGGTGTCACTCTTTGTTGATGGGCTTCTTTCATGATCGCACTCCATAACACCCTTCTCTACATGAACTATGATAATGAGGAGGTTGATGGAATTGACATTAGGATAGAAGTCAGAGGCATTGTCAGTAGTGATCAAAAAGATATTCAACATCATCAACATGTCATTGTTAGGACCTGCAATCAGAAGGAGCGAGATCATAATCAAGAGTACCATTATATTTCTCTTCATCACAAATTTTAGTAAGAGAAGAGAAACGATATTATATGAGAACAAAGTACACTATTAGCCAATGATCAATATGATATATGATGGGGTTGTGAAGTAGAGAAATTCAGTATAGAAAAGAGATAAATCTGAGATTTTTGAGGAGTTTGAATGGTGAAAGTTATGAGGAAATGTGAGTAATTATAAAGAAATGAAGAGTATGAATCAAAAAACTCATTGTTCAATCCTCAACCACTAGAATCTCCATCCTTCGTGTGTTTTTACTACACTATTACATACCCAAAGCATTGCTTTGATATCTGATGTTTGAAATTTCTTATTTTTTCCACAAGTTGATAGCTCTAAGGAGTGTTGAGCTATTGCAATGGTTTTCCCATGTTTGAAATAATGATTAGGTTCCTAGTGGAAAATTTTGATATCTTAATGTCAACAAATCCATAGTTAGAACTCGCATTGTCAACATTAGCCTGGTGGTGAGAAATTTACCATGGGTATTTAACAGACAGTTAGTGACTTTATTCTTAGACAAGTACACACATGTAGTGGTCATCAAGGCTTCTTGAATATCAACTTTATTAACTCGACTGTAACATGGATGTAAATGTTTCCATGTTTGGGTGATCTAGAAATTTTTTAGTGTATCCTCTCAAACAAAAATCTCCATTTGCAGAACCTTTTATGGACACTTATATTTTCATGTGAAACATGAGAAATAGATTCTCTAAATAGTACTTCAACAATATATCAACATAAACAAGAAGCAAATAGATATGAAGCAATCATAAAAAACACATGATAGTGGAGTTTTTCTAGTGTGGACTACGTCTCCGATGTTTGGGTCAAGAGTGGGAAGGTCGCTTCATTAGTCACTGTAGAAGATGATGAGTACATGAAAAAATCTCTATCAACACAAGGATGAAACTATTATCTCAAGTGGAATTTCTCTCCAAAGAGTCGTTCTCCTACAAAGAACTCCCAGTCACAAGACATGTTCCCTCAGTATGACAAAGAAATGATTTCTCACAAAAAGTGGCATAAATGGACTTTCTCACATAAGTGGAAATAGGTCCTCTAGAATCTATTGATTAGATTCAAATCATACTTATCATCATCATCATTTCAAAACTCTGAGACCAATGGTTGTAAACATGACTACTTTCCAAAAAAGTGTCAAGATGGTCTTCTTTGAGCGTTGCACCATTTCGGTTTATGACCAAAGGATAAGAAGATGACTTTCCTACAATGATTTAGATCTTGCTATCCTACTGCAGCATACATATATCACCATAACCTGAAGCATACATCCATATTTTTGCCAAAACAAAAACACGAGAAATGGCCAAAATATATCATTATACCACCAAAACTAGAAATGGTCTAAAAATTGACTACTCAAATGCCAAAACGGTCCACACCATCATGATCCTTATGAAAAATCATTTAATTTGAGCATAAAATCAACCCCATTCTGAAAGTATCAAATATGGGCCTCCAGGGAATCTAAAAAATTCTTTGCACATTCCTACATCAAGGTTTCACGCTCAAAGTTTTGCATCTAGAAAATCGGTTTCTCAAATTAGAAAATTGGTTTGCACCATCAAAATCCTAGAGAAATTCTGAACAATTTGACTATAAAGTTGACCCCATTTTCGTAACTATGAATTTTGGGCCTCCAAGGAATCTAAAAGGTTCCTCCATGATTCCTCCAAATCATGTTTCCCATGGTCATAGCTCCATAGCTAATTGTTTTTTCCACCTGTGTCGAGGTTCCACTCAACATTTTTCCTTGTGATCTTAGCTATCTCTATGTTCCACTCATATGGAAACAAGGGTTTAAATAAATTTTGGTGGCGAAGTTAACTTAAGCACCCCACGATGGTTAATATGGTTAAGCATAGGTCTCATGGTCAAGTCCACTGGCCTGCCCCATATGGCTATTTGTTGGCATTTTTTATTAAAATGCAGTTGTCGTTGGCAACACGAGATTGAATGCCGCCGAACCATTTAATAGTGTTCCACCGTTTGGAGGTTGCGTTGGCAAGTCTACCAATGGTGGCCCACTCCCATATATATAATGTGGTTATACGATGGTTGGAGGATTGGCCCACCCAGCCAAAATTATATATATATATATATAAAACAAAAACAAACCAAAGAAACCGTTCATTGGATTTTTTAAGGGTCGCTGGAAAAATTAAACAGATGGAAAATTGAGGAGTACCAGTGGGAATTTAGTTCCAAATTTTCTCTTGGTTAGTTTCCTCCAAATTTAACAGTGCTTCTAGATTTAGCGAGATTGCAAATTTTAGTGAGCCTCTAAATTTAGCTAGTGACAAAAGTCTTGCTTCTTTGACTTAAAACTTTGGCTGCCAATAACTTGCACTATGAAGTCAAATTTGAGTGTTGCACTTTTGGATTCAAAATGACGAGCTCTTCTATATAGTCCTCATTTCTATGAAATCCAAAGATTTTGATCTTTAAACCTCTGCAGAACCACCTAGATCATTGGGCAGTTGGTGTCATAATACGAATGGTAATCAAATTTATGATGATAATGTTACCATGTTAAGGCCAACTAATCCAAAACAACTTGTTGCTGCATAGTCAAAGAAAACATTTTCTACTCCAAGTAAAACAAGCAAGCAAAACTTCTTCGAACATGACTCTTGAGAAGACTGTATTTTCGTTGCCTCGTAGACCATCAAAATCATTTTTTCCATTCAAAGTCAATTTCCAAATTAGAATTCTATTAATTAATTTAGTGTTAAGACAAAAGGAAATTTATTAAAATGGAAAGAGGAAGCAAAAAATGTTCTCATATAACTTGGAAGAAAGCACCATAATTTCAAACTGTCATAATGAGGCAACGGAGAAAAATGTGAACTTTGAAACTCATATGTATAGATTGCGTAAGCTTGGTAAATACAGGTTTTTAGCAACAACCATTGATTATATTATGCACCCATTATGTAAGATATGAATAAACGGCATTTGCTTGTTATCATTGGATGACATTTATGCATTAAAGCTCATGGAAATCGACATAATCTTATGGCTGGTCTGAGGGAAGTCTGATTATTTCTAAGCTGACATTGAAGCTTAGAAATATTGAAATTGAAGCTTGGAGTTCATGGAAAACTAGGATTTCCATCGAACGAACCATAATTCACACAGTGAGCATCATCCAAGAAATCGATCTGTCTGGTATGCCCTGCTTATGCAATTTGTAACTCAACTGAAGACAAGGGAGGAATTATTGCGCACAAAGAGAGTAGAAATCGACCAGACACGAGAAGTTTGGAGGATGAGAATTTTACAATCATTAATAATTCTAGTTATAAACGCGTTGTCGAAATCGAAAGCCAATGGGACAAGGTTCCATGGCAAAAACAAGGAGAACTCTATGCGTGGGATATCAGCGAAGATGAGTGTTTTCAACGCTGAAAGAAATGAAGCTGAGAGTGAGTGAGATTTCGATGCAAGTCCAATCAATTACAAGATTCACAACACGACTAATTGCAAAGCTAAATTCAAACAAAAACGAGTTTGATATTATCGTTCATTGTGCGGGAGTGCGGAGCTCCACGCAATGATCGAAGTTCACTAACAGACCGCTCAAACAAAAATGAGTTTGACATTATCGTTATTTTGTGGGAGTGCGGAGCACTCCACAATGAGCTAAGTTCACTATGCAGAGCTCCACATATCGCTCAAACAAAAACGAGTTTGATTTTATCGTTTATTGTGGGAGAGTGCGGAGCTCCACACTCTTGCACAATGAGCTTCCATTACATTAAAAAATTAATATTGAAATTATCATGTATTAGTATTGTGTGGGAGTGCAGAGCTCCGCACAATGAGTTATGGTCTAGAGCAAAATTCATATCATAATTGGTAACTAAATTGTTAAGGTCGGATTATATGGTTAATTTAATTATTTTCCAAGTGTTTCAAATATGTGCAGGTAGTTTTGAAATGGCGTATTGTGTGCCGACAATAAATATGTGTGAAGAAAAAGTAGAAAAGCACTTTGTCCAATAAAAATTTCAATTCTATCTTTTCACTATGCAATAACAACAAAGTATTGTGTATAAAGATAATAGAGTATAGAGAAGCACTACACGCAATAAAAACTTTGACTCTATTTCCACACTCTGCAGTAATCCTCTCGTGGTCAAAGTCCATTGACTTTGAATAATTTTGATGTAAATGTTAAATATTTATATTTTCCCCTAAATTCAAAAATAATTTTAAATTTTCTGGAAATCTTAATTCTGATTTCCAATTGGTTATTCTAGTGGACATAATTCCCTGAGGTAGAGCATTTTATCCCAATAATTTGAGAATAAAAGAAAAACTAATTTTATGAATGTCGATTGTGAGTGTGTGCTCTGACAATAACACTACTATGCCTAACCCTGATATTGCTCTTCCCGAAAATTCCGTAACTGATAGAGTTCGAAGTCGCTTACATTGAGGGGGATAACATTAATACATTGTGAGGAGTTCCCATTCCTCCTCACCTTTCAACTTTGCACAACGTATTAATGTTTCATGTTTAATTAGCAAATATTAGAAAATAAAGAGCATTATGGAAGCTCTGGCAGTTAAGGGTCTTGACAAACAAGGAAAAGAGGAGGAAGACGATGATGATGCGAGTTGTTCAAGTTACGACTTGTTTGAGTTGCAGGTTCTATAGAAATTTCAAATTTTTAGAAACTGATATTCATAAATTGCGTAAGCTTCGTAAATAGACGCTTTTAGTCACAACCACTGATTATACTACACACCCATTATGCAAGATATAAATAAACAGCATATGCCTGTTGTTAATGGATGACATATAGTCATCTGAGCTCTTGGAACTTGCCATAATATTACGGCTGGTTTGAGGGAAGGCTGCTTAATTTGAAGCTGACACTGAAAGTGTCTGGCCGGTGACCGAAGCCTGGAGTTCATGGAAAACGAGGATTGCCATCGTCCCAGAAATTAGTCTTTCTCCTATGCCCTGTTTTATGCAATTTTTAACTCGACTGAAGATGAGGGAGGAACTATGGCGCACAAAAAGAGTAGCAGTCGGCAAGATATGAGAAATATGGATGAAAATTATATAGTCATGAACAATTCTAGCTATAAGTGCGTTGTCAAAGTCGAAAGCCAATGGTAGAAGAGGGTCCATGGTAGAATAGGGAGAACTATATGCATGGTAGATCTTTCAAGATGGGCATTTTCAATGCTGAAACAAAAGGAAGTTGAGAGCAAGATTTCGATGCGATTCCAATCAATTACAAGATTCGCAACACAGCTGCTTGCAAAGCGGAACACCCATATGTGTTGCATACCGATCAAACCACAACCAGTTCGATGTTATCGTTCATTCTGCGGGAGTGCGGAGCTATGGACGATGAGCTAAATTCATTGTGCCAGCTCCGAACTCCCGCACAATGAGCTTCCTCACATTAAAAAAAGTAATATTAATTAATTAGTTCAAATAAAATGACACTAACCTGATATTTGTCGTACATTAATATTGTGTGGGAGTTCGGAGCTCTCCTAAAGAACTAAGGTCCATTGTGTATCTCCGCACTCTCTCAGTCCTATCATGGTTGAGAAGGAAGATCAGAGAAGGCGGAGTATGACCATCCCCCTATTTCTTCGCTTTTAGATGCAAAAGAATTCTATCTCTGGTCGTTCTACAGAGCCATGTTAGCCAAGTTCGTGGCCACGCTTTTGTTTCTGTATGACAGTTGCTACCGTCATCTGGACTGCTAATGATAAGAGTCCATCTGGAGGCATGGGCACCCTTGGTATCTCCTGACGCTCCGGCGACATGATCTTTTCCCTCGTGTATTGCACCATTGGAATTTTAGGTGGTCATATTATTATATTGACTCGTGATTTTTTTCCTTGAATTCATTTATATTTGATCATAGAAAACCATAAAATGTTCTTCACTTTTAGATGCAAAAGAATTCTATCTCTGGTCGTTCTACAGAGCCATGTTAGCCAAGTTCATGGCCACGCTTTTGTTTCTGTATGACAGTTGCTACCGTCATCTGGACTGCTAATGATAAGAGTCCATGTGGAGGCATGGGCACCCTTGGTATGTCCCGACGCTCCGGCGACATGATCTTTTTCCTCGTGTATTGCACCATTGGAATTTTAGGTGGTCATATTATTATATTGACTTGTGATTTTTTTTTCTTGAATTCATATATATTTGATCATAGAAAACCATAAAATGTTCTTGAATTCATTTATATTTGATCATAGAAAACCATAAAATGTTGGTGCACGTGGGCATATAGGTGTCGAAGTCTTACCCTAATATCCTAAACATTTTGGGAAAGAAGAAGTGCCAACACTATAGATTACGTCTTTGTGTTTGTCATTGCTCGATAAAAAGCAAGATTACCAATAGTACCTTCTGACTTAGTTACCAGAGAATCCATAGTAAAAACCATTTTTCATCAATGTTTCAAATCCAAACTGGGACCTATTATCGGGACTTCATGAATGCTTGATAGAAGAAGAGCTCAATTGAGGGAATGAGATTATTGTCACGACAGTTCTTAAGAAATTGCAGGTTTGCAGCGTGTGGAGGTTTGTTGTTACACCAAAACCCGCAGGTGTTGGTAAACATTACAAATCAGCAACTAGGATTCCCAGGGTGGAAATTACAGATTCCATAGAGGTGCAGTTATTCTTCCAACACCTCCCCTCAAACTCAACTCGGGGGATTGAACTTGGGTCCAAGCTCTGATACCATGTAAATGTATTAGAAAACCTGTAGAGATGAATCTAGCTAGTAAAGGTTGAACACATGGCTTTGTAGAGCAAAAACACTAAAAGAAAATCGAAAGAACAAAAAAATGATTCATTAGAAAATAGGTTACAATGCACATGATATAGCATTACTGGGTGAAGATCCCAAGGTAATGCACCATAGTGGTGATCAATGAGAAGACTCAACACCTACAACAAGTTCCGGAGAGAACTAGCCAGTTTCGGAGTGAAAGAAGGAGCAAATCAGGGAGTAAATCATGCAGAATAACTAACCAGTTGCGGAGTTAAAGAAGGAGTAAATCATGCAGAAGAAATAACCAATTGCGGAGTTAAAGAAGGATCAAATCAAAGAGTAAATCATGCAAAAGGAATCTTGCATGTAGTCCCATGCTCTAACTAAGAGTCCGCATGTAGGTGTGTAGTAGTTCCAACACAGCTCTCCTTGCTATCTTCATTCTAAATTTTTCCAGTAAAATGATTTCACTCCATGTATCCCCTCCGTATAGGGAAATGATTTTGGATTTAAGACATCTGTGGTTTATATCTTCTAACTTAGTTACCAGAGAATCCACAGTAAAAACCATTTTTCGTCAATGTTTCAAATCCCAACTGGGATCCATCATCAGGACTTCATGAATGCTTGATAGAAGAAGAGCTCAATTGAGGTTGCAGGTCTGCAGCTCTCCTTGCTATCTTCATTCTAAATTTTTCCAGTAAAATGATTTCACTCCATGTATCCCCTCCATATAAGGAAATGACTTTGGATTTAAGATGTGTGTGGTTTATATCGTTTGACTTAGTTACCGGAGAATCCACAGTAAAAACCATTTTTCGTCAATGTTTAAAATCCCAACTGGAATCCATCATCAGGACTTCATGAATGCTTGATAGAAGAAGAGCTCAATTGAGAGAATGAGATTATTGTCCTGACAGTTCTTAAGAAATTGCAGGTCTGCAGCTCTTTTTGCTATCTTCATTCTAAATTTTTCGAGTAAAATGATGTATCCCCTCTGTATAGGGAAATGATTTTGGATTTAAGACATCTGTGGTTTATATCTTCTGATTTAGTTACCAGAGGATCCACAGTAAAAACCATTTTTCATCAACGTTTCAAATCCTAACTGGGATCCATCATCAGGACTTTATGAATGCTTGATAGAAGAAGAGTTCAATTGAGGGAATGAGATTATTGTCACGACAGTTCTTAAGAAATTGCAGGTCTGCATTGGTGGCACTCTTTGCCGATGGGCTTCACTCTTCATCACACTCCATAACACCCTTCTCCACATGAACTTCAGTAGTGTGGAGGCCAATGGAACTGACATTAGGATCAAAGTCAAAGGGAATTTCAGTAGTGATCAAAGGAATATTCAACATCATCAAAATGCCATTACTATGGCTTGCAATCAGCATGAACGAGATCATAATCAATAATGCCATTGTAGTGCTCTTCATCACAAATTTCAGTGAGAGAAGATAAATGATATTGTAGGGGAATGAACTTACGAAGTTCACTATTAGTAGATGAGTGATATGATATCTGATGGAGTTAGGCAGTAGAGCAAGTCAGTATAGCAAAGAGAGAACTCCTAGAGTTTCGAGGAGTTCGAATGGTGAAGGTTGCATTGCACTGCAAGTACTTATAAAGCAGTGAAGAGTACGAGTAAATGTGCTCACCGTTCACCGTTCAATCCTTGGTTCACCGCAATCTCCATCATTCAAGCACTTTGACTACAATATTGCATATCCAAAGCATTGCTTTGATATGTGAAGTTTGAACTCTCTTGTTTTTTTCCACAAGTTGATAACATGAGGAGTGTTGAGCTATTGCAATGGTTTCCATAGGATTGAAATAGTGATAAGATGTACTTCATTGTCAACATTGTACAGTAAGTTAGTTACTTTATTTTTTAATAAGTACATATTTGTATTGGTCACTAGCATAGATTTATCTTAAATACTGATTTAATATGAGTCGAGAGGGATCAAATTTCTTCATGTGCAATTTTTTTAGAGTGCAAAATACAATGTGTTATTTTTCATTGTTTAAATTGTATTTTGGAATGATAAATAGAATATATATAGAACCAAATAAAAATTTTAATAGTGAAAACTTATTTTATTTCTATATATAAATATATATGAAGTTGAAATAGTTTATTTAAATCTTTTGTTGAAATATTTTTGAAAAGTATAACATTTAAACATTTGATTCACCCATTTTTTTACTTTTAATTACTTTGCAAAATATATGTATATAGGTGGTATTATTTTTCAATTTATAACATTTTTTTTATTTCTATTTTTATTTTAAAGGAACACTGACAGAAATACAAACTTACACATCACCTCGGTTGTAGAATAAGCCTCTTGGCTCAATAAAAAATTCACGAACTTCAACATTATTGACGTCCCTAGCTGCCATGTTTAGGCCTTCGGTGCCATAGTCCTAGTGGTACTCAAGTAATCTAGAATAGCTTGTTGTTGCAGAGTCAACTAAAACAATTTCTACTCCAAGTAAAACAAGAGGAAACTTCTTCAGACACTACTATTGAGAAGATTATTTTCGTTTCCGAAATACCATCAATATCATTTTTCCATTCGAAGTCAATTTCCAAATTATAGTTCTATGAAGTGATTCAATGTTAAGACCAAAGACAAAATTTATTAAAATGGAAAGAGGAATGAACAAATGTTCTCATATGAGTGGGAAGAAAGAACTATAATTTCAATTTGTCATGATGGGGCGGCAGAGAAAAATGTGAAAGTCGAAACTCATATGCATGGATTGTGTAAGATTGGTAAATAGAGGCTTTTAATGACAACCATCGATTATATTATGCACCCATTGCGTAAGATATGAATAAACAACATTTGCTTGTTGTTAGTGGATGACATTTACCGATCTGAGCTCATGGAACTTGCCATAATCGAATGGCTGGTCTGGGGGCAGGCTAGTTATTTCTAAGATGACAATGAAATTCTCTGGCAGGTGACCGAAGTTTCGAGTTCATGGAAAACTGGGATTTCCATCGAACAGATTATAATTCTCACAATGGGCATCATCGCCATGCTACCATCATCCAAGAAATCGGTTTCTCATGCCCTGCTTGATGCAATTTGTAACTCAATTGAAGCCAAGGGAGGAATTATGGCGCACAAAAAGAGTAGCCATCGACCAGCTATGAGAAATATGGAGGCTGAGAATTATACAGAAGTGAATGCTTCCAATTATAAACGTGTTGTCAAAATCAAAATCCAATCGGACGAGGGTCCACGGAAGAATAGGGAGAACAGTATGCATGGGAGATCTGCCAAAATGAGCGTTTTCAATGTTGAGAGAAACAAAACTTAAGAGTGAGATTTCGATTGGCGTCCAATCAATTCCAAGATTCGCAACTTGGCTATCTGCAAAGCGGATAACCCATCCGTACTGCATAGCTCTCAAACCAAACTGATTTTGATATGCATACCTCTCAAACCAAACTTATTGGAGTGCGAAGCTCCCCATAATGAGCAAAGTCAGTTGTACGGAGGGCCGCATTCCCACAATGAGCCTCTTACACATTAAAAAATTAATATCGAAGAGATTAAATGAAATGACAATAACTTAATATTTGTCATACACTCAATAAGCTCTTCCACGTTACAAAATTAATATTGAAGAGACTAAATGAAATGACACTAACCAAATATGTGTCAGACATTAATATTGTGGGCCAGTGTGGAGCTCTGTAGAATGAGCTATTGCTTATATTTTTAAATTCAGATCGTAATTGGTAGACGAATTGTTAAGGTCAGATTACATGGTTAATTTAATTATTTGCGAATGGTTCGAAATATGTCGGAAGAAGTGGTCTTGATATGGTGTATTGTGGGTTGAGAATGGGTATGCGTCGAAAAGTGACATTGATATCAGTGATGAAAATTTTGAACAGTATTAGCAGGAGAAACATTTCTTCCCAGATTCTTATATTTGAAAAATGACGTTTGCAATTTTTAGCTGTAAGTTCACATTCCTATAAACAAAGTTCAAATTATTGTCAGTAAAGTTCAGATTCTTGTAAGTAAAGTCGAAATTCCTACAAATTAAATACTGATTTCCTATAAAATCCGTCTCAACAGAAGAAGATAGTTGCACCAAAAAGTTCTTTGTTACATCATGGTAGCAACACTGAAGGTACCAATTCATCTGATATTAATACAAAATCGTGCTTTTTTTGGTACTGAAAACACTGAAGCTACCAATAAGATCACATTTTGTACTTCTTGCAAGAGAATGAAGAGGAAACTAATTTATTTATATCTATTTATTAAATTGAAAAGACTTTAGAAACAAGTGATTTTATTTTTAAATACATCCTACGCTACTTTCCATAACTTAACATTATTATCATGATTCATACCCTTTTGTGTAATTATTGCTATCGTGACCACTTGTCCCTTATGAAATTATTATAATGTAATGTGTACTAGACATTCTGAAATCATAAGTGTTGTGAGCCTACTCCTCATTTTGTTAAATTTTTTTATGGCAAGTGATTATAAAAAGTGATATTTGTACTTTTACTTACAAATATCACTTTTACTTGAAATCAAACCATTTTTGTTCTACAATATAACCAACAACCATTTTCAAATTAACAGCTCCTTTAAAACTTAGTGAAATTACTCTATCTTATACCCTGTATACCCGAACCGAGTTTAAGCCTTTTGACCTAGAGACAAGATTGAGAATGGCGACCACAGGGGTGGTACGCACCGAACCCTATGGCATTTCTATCATGGAACCTTTCCCAAGCTATAAGATATATTTTCTTAGAGGCTTGTTACTCCCATTTTTTGAAAGGTTTCAAGGGCATAATGTTACAATCACAGAACAATTTGATAATACATTCAACGGGGAAATTGGAAGGGTTAGTGATCTCATGTTCATAGTCTTGGAGGAAACCCTAGCCAGGGTTACAGTACTAACACAAACTGGTGAGAAGTGGTTTAAAGCGTAGAGGATAGCGAAGGGAGCAACTCCGTAGTTTTTGAAGAGAGCATACAGGAACGTCCACTGAACCAAAGGTGTATCAAGACCATGGCTATAAGAACCTTGGGCCTAAATTTCTTATTTCTTGTAGAAATACGTGATTTGTGAAGGCAGGTACAACATTATATTCCTCTACCATATTGATCTGGATTTAAAAAGGAACACAATAGATTACAGAGATAACCATAAATACAGAGATGCAGCGGAAATAATACTTCATTTCATTAATGTAAAATACTGAAATATGCTTACAAACATAAATGGAAATAAACCAACTAGGGCGATGGTAGCTTATCTCTGAGAAGACATGTGGTCGCTACATGCCTCTAAACTATGTTACAATGAGGCTCGAAGGCCTATTTATTGTTGAGAAACAATGGAAAACCCTAAATATCCAAAAACCTAACCCTCGAAGATGAAATGCCAAACTGTGGGCCCGGTTTCAGGTAAATTGGTACATCAACTTCCCGGGGTCGTAACATTGGCATACAATCTTCATTTGGCACGCACATAGCTCGTTAGAAAGATCTATCCGAGGAATACAACTCTAAGGAGAAAAACATCGGTACAAGGACCCATGTTGCTCCCAGATTTCCCAAAAAACATCATTTAGGGCCTCAAAACGACTCCGAAAGTTCATGACCCCAAAAACTACTAAAAATAGTAAATTGTGATACAAATAAGGAAACTAAAAACTGAAAGAGACAGTTGTGGGGGTCCAAGTGGGATAGGTGGGTGGCCACCAACATGCACCTGGGTCATTCCTCCCCCCTTAGGAAGCAATGGTCCCCATTGCATTGATTTCCTCCATTTGCTGAACTTGGTCCTTGGTGAGTTGTTCTACAATCTCTGATGTGTCCAGTAATGGTGGGAAGCATGGTCGAGGGCGTTCCACATTGAACACTCGGTGCAAGCGAAAGAATCATGGAGGAATGTTGTGCTCCAAAGCATTGTTTCCCACACCCTTGGTAATGCTGTAAGTACCATGTCGGAGTGGTCTGAGGTTCTGATGGGCTCTTGTAATGTGTTCTTTCTACAGATGTAACCAAACTTTGTCGGCCATCTGAAATTTGTGTGGTAACCCTGTGGATGAAGAGAAGTTGTTCCTTTATTCTTTCATGACCGTATCCCTTTGTTGTTGCTGCTACGTGGAGGAACCCTTCGCAGGGGTCATGGATGTGGTGATGATCTTCCCCTTACTTTGGGAGTGAACCAGACAGAAAATGAATTTCCTAGTCTGGGAGATGAGCTTGTTGCCTTTCTTAGTAGTGATCAAATAGGTGGTGGTAGGTGGGGCTACCTCCGGTATCTTGTATAATGAATTACCCAAAGAAATAATAACAGTGCGAGGCCTTGACTCATACACAGCATGTCGCTTCCACAAGTATGGTTGGCCTAATAATACATCAAAAACATCCAGAGGTGCAACATCACACAATACCTCGTCTATGAAGGGTTTGATGTTGTAGGGAAGGCGACACTGCTGGCGAACTTGGAGATCTCGTCCTTGGTGAAGCCACCCGATACTGTACGACTGCGGGTGTGGTGTAGTCGGTAGGCCCAACCGCTTCACGACCTCTACTGAAATGAGGTTCTTTTGGTTGCCACTATTGACAATGAATTGCAGTGGCGAACCCTTCACCCACATTTGTGAGTGGAAAAGACGCTCCCCCTCCTCTGGATCTTCAGGCTCATTCTTCTAGATCTTGGTGGTGGCAACAGTGGCGCTGGGCTCCGCATCAATGATCTGCTTCCCTTTGCCATTCCCCTTGTCGGGTTCTGACTCAGGGTCAGAACATGCATTTGATTCTGAAGCCTTCAACTTGGCCACCAGCGACTGCTTGGTCCAACGCTCACTTGTGTTGTGAGTGGCGCTTTTATGGAACTCGCACCACTTTCTTGTGTCCTTCTTCGACTTTGTGGTGTTGTTCTTTTCTTGTAGCTTCGACGGGTTGTCTTGGGTTGCCCTATCTTGGCTTTGTCTTTGGTTCTTCGATTTGGGGAAGCCTTTCCCTTGCTTTGGATTCATAGATACAAAGTCTCTCTTCTTCTGTTTAAACTTTTTCTCAATTTTGACAGCGTATCGGTATGCCATGCCGAGCGAGGAGATGTTCAGGAACTCCATCTCTTCCTGGATGTACCTATGTAGGCAGCCGCGGTATTTGAGTACCAAATGTAGCTCAAAATCCTTGATACCCAACTGTGTGCGAAGTGTATGAAAAATGTTTGTCAACTCCACACATCTTGGTCCCTTCCCTGCCGCAGTGTGGTCCACCTTATGTATTTGTCCTCATAGCTTTTGACAGGGTAGTACTACTCCTTGATGGCATCCTGGAAGGAATTCCAAGTGGGTGCGGCTGAAAATAGTGAGCCCGTACTTTCATCCTTCTGCTCGCAATAGGTTTCCCACCAGTCCTTGATGTGGGGGGCTGCTTTGAGAAGATCGAAAATAATATTTTCCCGATTGGAAAAATCATGAACAGAAAAATGCCCATCTAGCATATTTAACCATTTATCTACGGCATCTGCGTCTATTTGACCCTCAAATATGGGGATTTCAACGTTAACTTGTACCTTAAAGGGTGTGGCATTTTTAGAGTAGCTGTTGGAAGTTGATGCGTCGCCTCTGGGTAGCCGCTAAAGGATCTGGGCAAAGTTGTCCATCATCACATTCCTTTGCCGCTCAAGAGTTTCTTCAAGCAAGATTTTGATAGAATCTCCTACCCCCTCATCCTTCTTTTATTCTGCCATGGGAGGCTGTCGAGATTCGCGAGGCTGGTCTTGCAAAGATTCGATTAGTTCATGACCTAACTCTTTATATCCCGACCTCGTTGGGGACATGCAAAGAAAAACAGAGAAAGAGTAGACCGCTCTGATACCACCGATCTGGATTTAAATAGGAATGCAACAAATTACAGAGATAACCATAAATAGAGAGATGCAACAGAAATAATACTTCATTTCATTAATGTAAAATACTGAAATATGCTTACAAACAGAAATGGAAATAAACCAGCTAGGGCGATGGTTGCTTATCTCTGAGAAGAGATGTGGTGGCTACATGCTTCTGAACTGTGTTACAATGGGGCTCGAAGGCCTATTTATTATTGAAAAATAATGGAAAACCCTAAACATCCAAAAACATAACCCTAGAAGATGAAAAGCCAAACTGTGGGCCTCGTTTCATGTAAATTGGTACATCAACTTCTTGGGGTCGTAACTTTGGCATACGATCTCCATTTGACGTGCACAATAGCTCGTTAGAAAGATCTATCTGAGGAATACAACTTTGGGAAGAGAAACATCCGTCCATGGACCCATGTTGCTCCCATATTTCCCAAAAATCGTCGTTTAGGGCCTCAAAACGGCTCCGGAAGTTCAGGACCCAAAAAATTGCTAAAAATAGTAAATTGTGCTACAAATAAGGAAATTGAAAAACTGAAAGAGATAATTGTTGGGGTCCAAGTGATCCAGGTGGATCTTCAAGATACAATGGCATTGAAAAGCTCCAAAATCAAAGTGCTCAGAATGAAGTCGACCCAGGACCAGAGTATAGATCTCGTCGTCCTGATTCCAATGGCGCGAACAGTACTTCAATCCAAGTCCGGATGATGAAGTTATCGTGAAAAGAAGGTTTCTTTGTTCCTTAGGAAAATGAGGCATTTTCCTTTCAAAATGGACTTTTAAGCTTTAAAGGGCAAAATCGCAATCGGCACATCCAAAGGGGTGGACTTAAGGAGCGCAGCGGAACCCTCGATTAGCGATCTCCGATTAGATTGGTTCGGCAATCAAAGGGCGATCGGATCGGCAGAATCAGTATCGGCGATATCGGGGTAATCGGCATTAGCGATCAAAGGTACGATAGGTCGACACCGATATCAGCAATCGACGATCGGCGGACGGCAAAATTCCCTGATATACAGGGCCTTAGACCTCAGCGACTTGCGATTGCGGTATTAGGCTCGGACCTAATAAGTATATATGCCCGATTTAATAATTTTTGAAATCTGGGTTAACAGTTTTTGGTCGGGTTTTAGTGTTTCACGGGGTTTCTAGTGTATTATCGCTTCAACGATAAAAAGACTATTTTGAAGGCTTCGTTGCACCTACCGACCCTTCCATTCAAATAGCCTCTATTTTATGCCAAACAACCCCAATTTCAGATGGATTTGTCCTAACAGAAGTACTATAGTCCGATGATTGGAAAAAAAGCAAGGAGGAGAGGATTTTCAGCACGCTGCCTCGAGGCAGGAGAGATTTTAGGTGGCCAATAGTGCATTTTGTCTATTTTGGACAAGTTTTAGATGTTCTCAACCCCTCTCAATGCCACGGATGCATTGGTGCTGCCCACTTCTCCATCGGAGTTCTTCTGTTCTCAGCCATCTTTTAGAATGGAGGTATAAGCCTCTTTTGATGTATCAGATGATTGCATTCTCTTCTTTTTTATGCCATTTAATATAAATGCCTCCCCATTGATAGAGCAGGGCCCGGAGACGTAGTCCAAGTTGGATGAACTCCGTTATCAAGTCTTTGTGTCTTCCTTCATGCTTTTTATGCATTTCTTCTTTTCTTGTGTGCACCTTATAATTCTGTGTTAAGCTGCAATTTTTCTACATGTGATTCTTTTCATACATCTATAAGAGAAAGTATCATGGATCAAGTGGTATCAGAGAAGGTCTTTTTAGATGTGAATTGCATGTTTGTATGCTAACAAGAGACAGAATCCGAAGAGGCGAAGGTGAATTAGAGCCTTTCGATCCCGAAACAGGGCATGCACATTGAAGGAGAAACATGGCAGAAGATGAAGCTCATCTTGAAGAGGAGTGCAATTTCTGCAAGACTTTCTATTCAATGGAAGAGAATATCAGTCAGCTAGTTTTAAGGCTAGAGAAAGCAGAGGAGAGAAACCCACCATAATCGTAGAAATTCAAAGGATGGATCTAAGAAGCCTCTCTTTAAATTAGATGTTAAATTTGATCTTCCCATGTTTAATGGTGAAGGAAATGCAGAAAAGCTTAACAATTGGATTAGGCAGATTGAGGTCTACTACAGGATTCAGTAGATCATGGAGGATGAGGCAAAGATTCACTTGACCTCTCTACGGCTGAGAAGCACTGCTCTCGTTTGGTGGGAGAGCAAATTGCAGTGCAGTAGGAATGTGGGTAACCTCTTTTCCTCATGGCCTAATTTTATTTTTGCGTTAAAGGAACAATTTTTATCCCTTATGATACAAGCAAAAAGCATTAATGAATTGGAAGTATTTAAGGCAACGCAAAGGTCAGGATGTTCAGAGTTTTACAAAGGATTTTAGAAAGCAAGCACTGAATTTGGGTATTTCACTTGATACACCTGAAGTTGTAACTAAGTATATTGGCTCATTGCATAGCTATATTAGGCATTCATTGTTGTTGTTTAAGCCAACCACTATTGACTCAGCCAGTGTAAAGGCAATTGATATTGAGAACAAGGGCAAAAATGAAAGAGACGATCATTCCAGAAATCCACCGCTCAAACCTCCCAATGCTAAATCAAAAGCGAAATGGAAAGGAAAGGAGATGAAAATGGCAGCAGCCAAAGAGGGAGAACGACCGTATTGCAATAATTGAAAAAATGAAGGCCACGATGACGATCACTGTTGGAAACATCACCCAGAAAAGCGTCCAAAGAAGTATGGAGGAAAAGGGAAGCAGAAGACAGTGGCAACGGTGCAGCAAGACCTTGGATCAGATTCTGGAGATGAAGCATTGATCACAACAACGAGAGCAAAAGGTACTCTTACACCTCATGTTAATTCTAAATCGCATGAAGGCACCAGTTCTGTAAATGAGTCCCTTCCTAATGATCGAAAGAGAATTGAACTGTTTCATATCAGAGTTGTTGTAAATCACACCAAAGTTGAAACTTTGTTTGATATTGGGTCCCAAGCAAACTTAATTGCAGAATCCTTGGTAAAAAAACTTGGCTTAGAAACAAAACCACACACGAAATCTTACCCGCTTGGATGGATACATGATAAAGCAAAACTGAATGTAACCAAACAATGTAAGGTCAAATTTGTAATTGCTTCTAAGCTAGTAGACGAAGTAGAACTGGATGTAATACCACTGGATATTTGTGGCATGGTGTTAGGGAGCCCATACCTGTATGATAGAAAGGCAGTCTTCTTTCATCATGAAAACAAATACCAAATCACAAAAGATGGGGTAGAATATATAGTAAGGGCTCATCAAAATAAAATCAATGCCAGCCTTGTAAGCACTGGACAAATGAAAACACTGGTGAATTCTAGTAAGGGTTGCATGTTTATGGTTGTAAGGGAAAAAGAGGCAGAATTCGCTGATGCTTTCCAGGGCTGCGATCAAGAACATAAATAGGAATTATCTGAATTAATTTCTAATTATGATGAGATGTTTCAGGAACCAAAGGGATTACCTCCAAAGAGGGAAATCCAACACGAGATCCATTTGCAGCATGACGCTCCTTTGCCAAATATTGGCATGTATACGATGTCGACTATTGAGATGGAGGAAATCAAGAAACAAGTGCAGGAATTGCTAGACTAAGGGGTCATCAAGCCGAGCACCTCTCTGTGTGGCTCACCGATTGTTTTAGTGCCAAAGAAAGACAACACATGGAGGATGTGCATGGATTACCGCGCTCTAAACAAAATTATGGTGAAAAATCACTACCCCCTTCTATGCATAGATGATTTATTAGATCAATTAAAGAATGCTGTTTATTTCACCAAGTTGGATTTGCGCAGTGGTTATCACCAGGTCCGAATCGCAGAATAGGATGTGTGGAAAACCGCCTTCAAGACCAAACAGGGGCTGTTTGAATGGATAGTGATGCCATTCGGACTTTGCAACGCTCCAGCCACTTTTATGAGGGTCATGAATGATCTTTTTCGGCCTTTCATTGATGAATTTGTTCTTGTATATTTAGATGATATACTTGTCTTTAGTAAAAGCTGGGTTGAGCATGTATGTCATGTAAAGAAAGTGCTTGATGTACTGAAAAAAGAAAAACTCTTTGTAAAATTGTCAAAGTGTGAATTCGGGAAAACCTCTTTGGTTTACCTAGATCATATTGTTGGTCACAGTCAGTTAAAAATTCATCCTTCTAAAGTTGAAGCAATTTTAAATTGGCCTAAGCCTACTAGTGTAACCGAGGTCCGTAGCTTTTTAGGTGTAGTCCAGTATTGGAGGAGATTTATTGCTAATTTCTCTGTTATTGCAGCACCTTTGCACACATTGACAAGTGTGAAACAGGTCTTCCAATGGGGAGGAAGAAAACAGAAATCCTTTGAAACATTGAAGGAAAAGATCAGCACCGCACCAGTCTTAGCCTTACCCGATCTCCAATAGCCATTCGAGATCAAAATTAATGCTAGCGGTTATGCCATGGGAGCTGTACTGATGCAGCAAAAGAAGTCGATTTGTTACCATTCTGAGAAGTTTTCTCAAGCTGTGATAAACTATCCCACTTATGACAAGGAGCTTTATGCCTTGGTGCAGAGTGTGAAAAAGTGGAAACACTACCTGATCGGCAAGGAGACCATCATCCATACAGATCATCAGCCCTTGCAGTACCTTCAGTCACAAACCAAGTTGCAGCAATCTCGTCATTTCAGGTGGATGGGTTTTCTTCAACAGTTTCATCTGGTAATAAAGTATAAGAAGGGCACTAGCAACAAGGTGGCCGATATGCTATCTCGCCCTCCTATTTCCGTTTCTGTTATTTTGCATAATGCTTTGTTGTCTTTTGAGAGTTATGCTGAACAATATGCTGATGATGATGACTTTAAAGAAATTTATGCAAAACTAACCCATGGTTCATAGGTGGACAACTGTCACTTGCAAGGGAAACTATTGTATCACCTTGGTAAATTGTGTATTCCCATAGGGGAAAGAGTACATGTAATTCAAGAGGCTCACACCTCTCTTGTGTCTGGACACTTTCGTGTTGAAAAGACTTTATGTCATGTACAAAGATTTTGCTTTTGGCCTCATATGAAAAACATTGTGACTCTCTATGTAAAGGGGTGTGTGATGTGTTCTCTTTCAAAACCCGAGCTCTACACACCACTCCCTATCTCGATTCATCCATGGGAAAGTGTGTCAATGGAATTTGTAGGAGGCTTACCTTTGTCTAAAAAAAATCACGACTATTTGTATGTTGTCGTAGACCGTTTTAGCAAGATGTGTATTCTTATGCCTTGTTAAAAGCAGATTATTGCAGAGCAGACTGCTTCTCTTTTCTTTCAGCATGTTTGGGTCCATTTTGGATTACCCACATCTATTGTGTCAGATCGGGACTCTCGCTTTCTCGGGGAGTTTTGGACCAGTTTGTGGAAGAGGATGGACACCAAATTGAAAAGAAGCATGGCATTTCATCTGTAAACTGATGGACAGACAGAGGTTGTAAATAATACTGTGGTACACTTTTTACGAGGCTATTGTGTGAAACATCCCAAGTTATGGGATGAACATCTCCCCTATACACAACATTCCTACAACCGATCAGTGCATTCATCTACGCAACGTTCACCGTTTGAGACATACTTGCCAAAGGACCCTTTTGATATGGTCTTTGGAAGGGAAGATGGCTCCAGTGGACGTAATTATAGGGAAAAATTTCAGCAGTTCATTCAACGAATCCAATTGATTCACTAAGTAGTACAAGAGCAGTTGGAGAAAAGTCAAACCCGTTACAAGGCTCGACATGACAAACACCGAGTCGACCACCAATTCCAAGTGGGCGACAAAGTGTGGTTCCACATCAGCAAGGACAGGATGAAGGGAGAAGGGAAGAAGTTGCGACCCATCCGATATGGTCCATTCACCATATTTGAGAAGATTGGAAACAATGCCTTTCATCTTGATTTGCCGATGTATATGCAAATGTACTCAGTAGTGAATGTAGAGAACCTAAATCTGTGTGAACCACCATTGATCATGGACACAGATGAGGTGGGCACAGTTCCTACAGTCAATGATTTTGCACCAGAATATCTCGATGAGTTACCGGAGGACATCATCCTTGACAGAAGGACTAGGACTTCACAGCGAGGAGATGTGGAATACGTTCGAGTGGGTTTTAAGGGAATGCACCCCAGAAAGACAAAATGGCTAGAGAAGGAAAAGGTGAGGGAACAATTCCATCACTTGCCAATTGACTAGTGAAAGCTTTTGGCGGTCCAAAAGCTCCTCAATGGGGAGGATTGATCCAGGTGGATCTTCAATATACAATGGCATGGAAAATATCCAAAATCAAAGTGCTCAGAATGAAGTCAACCCAAGACCAGAGCGTAGATCTCATTGTCCTAATTCCAACGACGTGAACGGTACTTCAATCAAGGTCCAGATGATGAAGTTATCACGAAAAGAAGGTTGCTTTGTTCCTTAGGAAAATGAGGAATTTTCCTTTCAAAATGGACTTTTAAGCTTTAAATGGAAAAATTGCAATCGACACATCCAAAGAGGCAGACTTAAGGAGTGCAGTGGAACCCCCGATCAGCGATCTCCGATTAGATTGGATCGACGGAATCAGTATTGGTGATATTGGGGTAATCGACATCAGCGATCAGAGGTACGATTGGCTGATGCCGATATCGGCGATCGGTAATCTGTGGACGGTAAAGTTCCCTGAAATACAGGGCCTTGGACCTCAGCGATTTGCAATCACAATATCGAGCCCGGACCCGATAAGTATATATGCCCGATTTAATAATTTTTGAAATCCGGGTAAATAGTTTTTGGTCAGGTTTTAGTGTTTCACAGGGTTTCTAGTGTATTATCACTTCAACGATAAAAAGACTATTTTGAAGGCTTCATTGCATCCACTGACCCTTCCATTCAAACGGCCTCTATTTTATGCCAAACAACCCCAATTTTAGAGGGATTTGTCCTAATAGAGGTACTATAAAGTCCGACGATTGGAAAAAAAAGTGAGGAGAGGATTTTCAGCACGCTGTCTCAAGGCAGGAGAGCTTTTAGGTGGCTGATAGTGCATTTTGTCTATTTTGGAAAAGTTTTAGATGTTCTCAGCCCCTCTCAACGCCACAGACGCACTGGTGCTGCCCACTTCTCCATTGGAGTTCTTCTGTTCTCAGCCATCTTTCAGAATGGAGGTATAAGCCTCTTTTGATGTATCAGATGATTGCATTCTCTTCTTTTTTATGCCATTTAATATAAAGGCCTCCCCATTGACAGAGCAGGGTACGGAGACGTAGTCCGAGTTGGACGAACTCCGTTATCAAGTCTTTGTGTCTTCTGTTAGTTCCTAGATTTACCTTAGGCTGAAAAATTAGGATCCAGGGCCAGCATCAAGCCACGCTCAGCTTGGTAGCTAGCCCTACCAGGTCAGGAGAGGGCTCTCTCCAGGTCAATCTCAGCAAATTATGATCGATGATTGCTTGAGATGACTGATAGGAACACTGATATTAGGCTAGGTATGAGTGCAAGAAAGTTTGATTGAATAAAAAGAGTTTTGTTGGCTCAGAGGGAAAGGCACATTTTGGGTTGCGGGGATTGAGGCTCAGTTCAGCAGAGATCTCAATGGGGCAAGGTAGGCAATCCTTTTGACACTTAAATTTGAGTGGGATGGAAAGAATAGATAGGTGAGGTGTTGAAGAGGGCAAGAGAAATCATGGATCCTCCCCAAACAGCTGAAAACATCAAATAACTAAAGCAAACTTCAAGTAGAGCACTGCACTTTCAATGTATTCTACTTACACTCTTGTTTGTTTAGTTTAGAAGAAAATAAGATAGATAATGGCATGCAATCCCATAAAAAAATTCACAATTACAGAGAGAAGCACTGTACCAAGACAAGTTGCCACATGAATCCCAAAGAGTGCTGCAAATCCTGGTCTCAATTCCTTAGCCAAAATGCTGATATGAATGTACAATGAAGCTCCTTACTTTCTCAAGAGTCCAACCATGCTAATGACTAAAAAATAACATAATATAGACAAACATAGCTCATCCTTGCCTCTAGGGGTCGAGCTCACATGTTTAGGAGTTGATACAACTGATTCTAAACTGAGAACTAGAAACTAGGCAACATAACAGCATGCCTCTAGAAACAAGGGAACTGATTCATTCAGTTTCAAACAACCTCTAAACTGATGAATCTACCTCTACAAGTGAAAATCTAACATATTTACATCATAATCCATCAATGTTCATCAAATTACATCATAAATTTTCCATTAGGAAAGTGAAAAAGTCAAACTAGGCGAAGCTGGGCAAAAAACAGAGCAAAACTTGGTCAAACTGGCAATTTTTCCTCTATGCGCCGTGCTTGATTCTCTATGCGTAGCGCTTGTTTGGACCCACGTTTGGAGGCCTTCCCAATGTCCAAATGAGCTCCAGGTGTGCTTGATGGAAAGGTACGTCTGTCTACTTTCCAACCCAAGTAGAATTTTTCAATTTTTCCTCCATTTGACCCTCCAAAACTCAGTTCTCCCATTACTACTTCTTGTGTGTCAAAATGGGGGCAGAAAGGCCATTTTTTGAGTGTTCTTGACCTTTTTGAGGGCTCAAAACCTGCCCAAATTTCTTGGCCATAGGTAGGAAAGCATAATTTTTCATGCAAAATCCAAAAACGCTGAGTTTTTGTGATTTGTAGGCTCCTAGCAAAAGCGAGCGCCACGTGGTGCAACGCATAGGGCAGAAAAACCTGTTTTTTGTGCCAAAAATTTCCAAAATGCAAAAATTGCTCCAAATTTCTTGACATTTGGGCTGAGTCTTCTCTATCAAGAGCTATGTTGGGCCAAGGAATCCTCAACGAATATGATCCAAGCATATTGCGCAATTTTGAATGAATTGGTGAAGATTTTGGGCTTGGTAGCTCTACACACCATGCCTCAAACCCAATGCACCATGCCTTCTCTATGCGCCGCGCCAGTGTAAATTTGCACTGGAAATTGCAGCCCAATGGGCCGCGCCAGTTGCACAATGCGCCGTGCCACCACCCAGTGCGTAGTGCTTTTTGTAGGAGACTTTTGGAGGCCTTCCCGGTGTCCAAATTGGGTACAGGATAGCTTGTTGGAAATTTATTTGAGTCTAATTTCCAGCCCAACTATAATTTTTCAATTTGGAGTTCATTTGCCCTGTCAAAAATCAAATCTTCCAAGACTGTTCAAAATGTGCCAATTGAGGTTGCCTAAAGGCAGAGTGTTGTTGAAGTCAACTTGTGAAGGTCTTTCTCAACTCCAAATTGAGCTCATGATAGCTCATTGGAAAGATCTTTGTGTCTAGTTATCATTTGAATCATCAAGCAAGTCATTTGGCCAACCAAGCTAGGAGAAAACTTGATTTTCCCAAGGTCACTTCAGAGGTGCATCAATTCTCCCGAGGCAACTGTATTTTTGACATTTCTCTAAAACCATGATACCTGTGTAAAAAGTGAAGGAAGGTTTTTCTTCCTTGGCCTATTTTGGACAAAAAAACTCTCTTAGTTTTCCCAAATTCATCTTTTATTGCTCAGAAACATCATTGGAGTAAAACCTATCCCAATGTGTGGAACAGGGGATTTGTCGAAATGAAGCGAAATGAAGGGGATAAGGGGCTTTTAAATTCTTGAGAAAATTTTGGGAAGTAGGGAGGGATGTTAAGAAGCAGGAGAAATTGGAATTTCAAAGATTGAATGAGGGGAAGGGGTCCAAAAGGGTTAAACATAGGCCCAATCTAGAAAATTTCCAGGTTGTAGCAAGAAACTAGGGTTTGTGGAAAAATGAGGAATTTGGGTGATCTCAGTGATGGGAAGTGTTTAATAAGGTACATTAAGGATAGGGGAAGGTGTATGAACATCAGGATACAAGTTTTGCTAATGATTTGACCATCCAAGAGAAATTACCTTCAAAACCCTATGAGAGGGAAATGAACCTTACCTAGGTGCAACTAAAGCATGAACAAGGCGTAAAATGACCCAGTGGAACTTGACATGATGATGAAAACCCTCTGAATGATGGAACACTCATATGAATGGTGACATGGACCGACATTTTGACAACTTTGAAAGGAGTAAAAGCAAACCCTAGACCTAATACCTAGTGACCAAATTTTGCTTGAAGACTCACTGAAATGAGAAAATTTGACCTTGACACCTTAAAATCACTTTGCAAGAGCACGTTAGATCACTGGAGGAAGGCTGCAAAGACTGACACTAACATTGGCTCCAATGGGGATGGTAGCTCCTTGTAGGTGCCAAGAACTACAGATCTTTGGAAGAGCAGACAAGTGCCTTCATCCATTGGGCAATGGAGTCAGAAACTCAAGCTGAAATGCATGACTAAAAATTGATGACTTGACGAAACAAACTGACTCTCACTCAACTGACTCAATACTTAAACACAACTGAAAAAATGGAAATGATGTTCAAAGTAGAGCTTATTCATCAAAACCTACTCTAACAGTTTCATTCATCACTTGATCAAGCAAAATGAAACAACCAATGCAACCAAGTAAGCATTCCGGCTGCTGTTTGAATTCTCTGCAAGTGCTTGCTTATGAACAACAAAAGAGAATTACTGAAAGGCAACTCCCATGAAAACTTGGAAATAGATCCGTTGAATGATATGGATTCTCTATCTGCCTCCAAAAACATTGCATAAGGATCTCGAAATTCATGCACACAGGGACTTAGCTTATCCAATGGATTACTTCTCTTCTCTTCATACCATGAATGCAAACATTTATCTGAGCTTTGTGACGAGACTCCTGCTAAAAATGACAAAGAAACCAGCTGCGAGATCAAGTTTATATCAGCACACGTTTCAAGCTCACATGTAGTCAATGGAGAAGGACTTTGACTGCAGACATCATCCAACACATCAGCTATTGGATCGTGAAAAACATGAAAAGATTGCTGCAACCCATTTTCTATTGGTTCCGATGAGATTACATGATTTCCTACAGGCTGCTCATCCTTTACTGAAAATGTACTATGCAAATTTTCCTTCAAAAACTGAAATGATTCAAAACAGAAAGGTATGGAATCATGTTGCTTCATTTGATCATATGTGCCAGCTTCCAAGTCTTCATTTCCAACTTGACAATCAATGGCATTTGGGGGCTACAAATCTGGATATGAGAAGTCTTGAACAAGGTTTTCATTGCTCTCAATATGGTCCAGATCAAGACTTATCGACGATTGACTTCTGATTGCATGAATGTTATCTCTGATGAACTGAAACGAAGAAAAACAAAAAGGCAAAGATCCTTTACTTACTTCAAAATTTGTTGCACTTTCCTCCTCACTTCCACAACTGATATGCAACGGTTGATCACTGTATTCGAGCTGCTGAAAGTGAACTTCTTCCTCCCACAAACTAGCTGCTAATTTGTCTGCAAGATCAGCTTCTATTTGGAGAACATAATCATCATCATACTGATCAAACTGAGGCAAATCATCAGTATAAAACATATCATCAAGCATACATGTCATATCAATAGATATCTCTTCTCCAAGATGATCTATAAAACAATCATTATAAGATCTATGACAACTGGGATAAGAAACAAAATGTTTTGGATCAACAACTTGTTCTTCTTCAATCAGTGAGCCATGGGCTTGAACATCATACTCATTCCTTTTGGTGATCCTTTGCATCATCTCTTCCATTGCACTTACCAGAATGTTGAGCTTTACCTCTAGAGATGTCGATTCCTCCGGATCTATGTTTTTCATCTCTTCTTCCTTCAACTTTTCCCTTCGAATCAGCAAATGAGCCTCTACATCTACTGCACTATTTTGCATCTCTTCAAGTGTTGCAAGATTCCTTTCTCTCAGCTGAAACTCCATTTCCGGATCAAAGGCACTCGGGTAGTGCAAAAGAGCGGATCCAGGAGGAGGTCTTATGTTAACAGGCATCGAAAAGTAGACTTGATTAAATCTGGCAGAAAACTATTGTATTGTCTCCCCTGGCAATCTTTTCAGCTGGTTATACTCTTCTATAATCAAGAAAGGGTTTTGTCTTACCACCCACTTGTCAAGGAAAACTTTGACGAACTGCTGTAAATCTGAGATGCTTGCATCAAGCAGGGTTTTGAACCAACTCTCGACTTTGCTTTGCAAAGAAAGAGAAAAAAGCCTTATACTGACATCTTCTTCATCAACTTCAAAAAGGTCGAGAAAAGACTCAAAATTCAATACATGTCTCTCAGCAGTAATATTGTCGCATTCACCATCAAATCTTGGTAGATATAAGTCATGATTTTTAGGGAAATCATGGAATATAGGAGGTAAAATCAGAGGTTTGTATCGATCTGGAATTTTACAAGGTATAGGGGTATGTACAGAAGGTATATAATCATTCTTTTTCTCTTGAGGCTCATCAGTTTGAAGACGGTCATCACAAGATTCAGAAGAAGGGTCTTGATCAAGCTCAAAGGCATGCAAATATTTGGTTTATACAATCTTCAAGGGGAGGGAATCAAATGCAGGCTGACGATCTCTTCTCAAAAATAATATACTTTGCAAAGCTTTCTTGACATTCTAGGGAAAGGAGAAGAAATAATTTAGAACAAAGAACAAAATGTCTTGGATGAAATTCCAACTTGAATACCTGATCTGTCCATATTGTTCTTTCATGTTTCTGTTGGTCAGGTTCATCCTCCAGTGGAGTCTTTGGATATAATATCGAAAATGATTTGAATCGCCAGGTGAATGATTTTAGCCTTGCTGTGTCTGATTGTTGTCCACCATCAACAATCAGATCTGAACTTGATACATGTTACTGGGGCAATTTGCAAGTCAGATGTTCAGCTTATAAGACTAGACCAGAGATTGAATGAAGCAGCTTTTATCTACTTGTGCTAATGCAAAGCAAAAGCGTTTCGAAGGCTACCTGGATAACTTTAGGCTCCATCTGTAGTCTACAATGCCAAACAATGAAAATAAACTTTCTTCCCCAGTGTTATCACTCAGGTTGTCCTTAAGCTCCCGAAAGGATACGGCCGAGGTAACCACAAACCAACTTTGGGCTGCAGGTTCTAGCCCACCTGCAGTCAGAGAGGGCTCTCTCTTTTTGATTTAGCTTTGTTGATGACGATTTTAGGCTAGCTATTAGTTTCAGGGGTTTTGTTTGTATTCTGGTGGGAAGGATGGTGCTTCCAAGTAGAGAGGCAAAATACTATCTGGTCGTTTTCAAACCATTGGGCATGGAGTCAAAGAACAGGACTGCTGAGGTGTTTTCTTGGTCATAAGATAATCATGGAGCAAGGTAGCTGTATATGAAACAACCTTTCAAGCTAAAAGAATGGAGTGAAAGCTAAGGCATGAGAGGCAATTAAGAATCTCTCAAACATGTTTAGCAGAGGGAAATTGAATGAACCTTGCCCAGGAGCAATAAAGAATTCCTAGCTAACAGTCCATCATATGTGAAAAAGGTTAAACATGAGCCATAAAGGAATTCATATTCATCCCTAATTCAAGAGGAAAACATTAAGAAACCACAGAAACTGAGCATAGAGTGCAAGCATGCAAATTCTAGACCAATCTTTCTTTCTGTGATTTGAGCATATATGAGATGAAAATAACAGAGATGAAGAAGACTTATTGATTCATATAGCAGCGCGAGAATTCCACATTCACATCTTCAACCATTTAAACACAACGTAGACAGTTGTCCTCCAAACTTTGAGCAGTCTTTGATTATAGAAAAGTTTCAGAAATACAGTGCAAGTCTCCCTTTGGATACATTAGCCGATCAACCCTTTTAACAATGCAGAGGGCGGTATTTATACAAAAATTGAATACAAAAATATCTAGACAAGAAGTTAATAGCTAATAACTTTTCCACCAACTCTAGAGGAGTGGTCGATGAAAAGTAAATGTTGAAATAAATACATATGCAACAGTTGTTCTTTTGTGCCAGGGAATATTGACTTTTGACTATGCTTAAGTCGGCTGCATTGTACTTTTTTTTAAATCCGCGCTCCTAGGTTTATCTTTCCATCATTATTTCTTTGCAACCGCTTCAGCCGGTTCATCTTGCTTTTTAACTGTTCTGTCAGTGCCCTTGCGCTTTAACCTGTGCTTGATGATGACCTGTAGCTGACTGTGATGCTGCAATAAACAAAAAGGGAAGAACTGACGCTTACCTGGGCAAGACCGCCAGCATTGCCCGCCACCAGTTCTCAGAAGGTAACTGATGCCTTTGTATTTTGACCAGTGTTTCATCGGCCTCTGTGTATTTGTAGTAGCTGGGCGGCATCTCAAACAGATGATTGACCTCATGTTCGAGGTAAAACAAGATCTCCAGCTTGTTGTAAAGTGTCTGCCCTGTAGGTGGTCCTGTCTCTGTTGCAGAACTTGATGCAGCAGTAAGCTGATTAGTGACAAAAGTATTGAGTCTGGTAGTATATTGGTCACATGTTAATAATCTCCCAGCACTGGTCAGTAGGCTGGGTAGTCCTCTAATCTGTAGCGCTGCAATCTTTACGTCAAAATTGTCCAGATCCCTTTGTATATCCCGACACCTTGCCTCCAGAGTTTGCACAAAGCCTCTTAGTGTGAGCACACTCTTTGCCGTCAGTATGGCATCTGTTCTGTTCATGATATTGAGTGCTGCCAGCTCTTCTCTAGTCTGATGATTCAGAAAATTGATCATTTTATTGGCCTGATCAGGCATATTACCTAATGCTGCCTTGGCTCTCTGGATTTCATGTTTAGCACGACCAACCAGTTCCACCTGCTCATATATTGCCTGAATTGACCTCCATTGGCTAGCGATTGACTGATTTATTTTGGCCCACAGGAGCTTTTTTATTTCAGCAAAGGCCTTGTCCAACGATAACTCTTTCTCCAATGATTTGATTCTATCCTTTAGGGCCTTGATTTGTCTTGATTGCTCACCCACTGTCATTTTGGACTTGTCATACTTTGTTTCTACTTCAGCCAATTTTTCTCTGGCTTGTCTGATCTCTGTTGCCTGAAGCTCTACCTCTTTGATAGATCTTTTTAATTCATCCATGCTCATGCTGGCCTCAGGAATTGTTGTTGTTTCCGATGTGGTTCCTGTAGTTGCTGTAATAATTGGAGGGGTTACTGTTGCTGAAGGTGAAGCAACAGTTGGGATTGTTTAAGGTGGCTGGGAGGCCAATTCTCCCTGCCTGCTTTGTAGTGCCTTCTGCAAATCTCCCTCCAAATCAAGTACTCTCTGGTTTAATTTCATTATCAAATCCCATTGATCCTCAGCTTCTTTTTCCTTTTGTAGTTCACCTGTTTGAGGATGCTCAGTAGGTTGCAGCCTCAATCTCTTTTTTAGTGCAGCAATGTCATCATCTTTCTTTTTCATAAGGGTTCTCACACCCTTAGGATCCTTTGGATCATGACCCAAATCCACAATGATCTCCTCCAATGTTTTGATTCTATTATCCTTAGCTGTGGAGGACAATCTTTCAAAATCTAGCTGAGTGTTGGTATTCTTCAAAGATTCTCCTAACTCATGGGCCAATGTGGCCTTTTCTGCAAGGGTAGCATAAAGCATTTCAGCTGTCTGCTTGTGTAGCTCTATTTGGTCCATAGGGTGAATATTTTTGGACAGGACCTCTAGCCTTGTCTTAACAAAATCTGCAGCTGACTGCGGCTGCTGAATCTTGGGTTTGAAGTGGGTCAAAAATATCTTTTCTTGTTTTATATCATATGCTGCCATTAATCTTTCCTGTTTGGCAGGTGTTGCTTTTAGGAATTGTTCATAAAGTTGCACCCTTAGTAGCTCATTTTGAGCTTTGATCTCTTTAAAGCTGGTCTTGGTGCTGACTGGCTTCTTGCTCCTTTGTGTGGAGGAAGATACCTCCATACCGCGCTGTATATCTTGCTCTTGCCGTGTCTGCTGCTCTTGCTGAAAAGAGGTTGTTGGTGTATGCAGGCTTTCTTCCCTTCTTGGGCTCTCTAGAACTTCTTCACTGATGTCCTCCTCAACCGGGGAGCCAACCCTTTGCCTCTTTAATTCAGGCTGCTGTGTAGACCCACTAGTAGGTGTAGAGTCTTGCCGGTCTCACTTTCTGCCTCTTTCTTCATTTAGAGGAGTTTGCAAAGGTGGCACCTGCAGTGTTTCTGTTTGCTGTGGGGGGGCTTGCACTTGAGTCTCCCCTGTTGAGGTAATCGGCTGCTCCCTGACCGTTTGCTCTGTCTCCATCGGTTCCTTCCCTTTGGTTGTACCTGTTGCTGAAGTAGATGGCCCTTGGGCAGCTTTTAAAGCTGCAGCTGTAGATATGCCCTCTTCAATTTGGTAGGGCAGCTTGAAATTTACCTGGTCATCAGAATCTAAGTCAAGAGTTTTTTCAAGGTCTTTAGCAGTTTGTTCCAAAATTTCCTCTTGAGTTAATTCTTCAATTAAAGTTCCATGTGCCCATGCATCCTGATTGGCATATTTTTCAATTTCTGGCTTTTTGGAGTGGTCATAGGGTGTTAGCCTATATTTGACTCTTCTGGCATTAATAAAACCAAGCGGGTCATAAGGGGCCCACCAGAAACTCTTTTTCAACTTGAAATGATCACTGAGTACCAGGTCAGCCTCTTGCCAACCATCCTTTTTATTCATGATGAAGGGGCCTAGGCGGTCTCTGAATTTTAGTTGCGCCCTTTTCTTAGTGCTGTGGAAGTGAGTCAAATCTGAATTAATAAGCTGCCTGTAGTATTCTAATGCAAACAGCCTCATTGGCACATACCTTGGAAGCTTGTAAGGACACAGCTCACAGCCATACATTCTGATGACACTATGGTTTTCATATAGGTACCAATCACCTAATTTGAAATTCTTAGACAGCTGCAAGATCTTTTGCATTTCGTAGGTTATTTTGGGAGGAGGAACTTTCATCAAGAGGCAAGACACAGGATAGACAAACTGGTCAATGAACTCACAGTATGAATAAGGGGAGTTTTGAACTTGGTGGAAAATTGTTGACCAGAAGATGACAAACCTCTTCTCTCCCCTAGCATCCAACTTCTTGATGGGGCATTGAAAAACTTCAGACTGATAGAACATGAGTAGATGATAGATGTAGGAGGAATATTTGAAGTTTCCCTGCCTATCTAGTCTAGTGAGCTGGTCATGGATTCTATCTGATATGAACCTGGCATAATTGTACTTGACAGCAGGAGGCTGTCCCGGGCTGAAAGAAGACAATATAATCAGGACTGTCTCATCTACAAGTTCTGTTGATGTGAAACCCAGCACATATGATATCATATCTATCAGTAACTTGCCCACCTCATTAAAATGGTCATAAGGATATGGAGGTGTTTCCTTTGGCTGGAAATCTGGCTTCATGAATGTCTCTGTGATCATTTCCATCTTGGTAGCAAGTAACCAAGAGGTCTCTTGGAGTAAAATATTTATGGAGAAGGGCAATAAAGTGTGATTTGTTCCGAAGTTCAGCATCTGGTTGATGGAGTCAGGAGTAGTGTAGAAAAGTATGCTTCCAGATGAAGACTTAACGGCCCTTTGGCTTGGTTCATAATTTGCAGCACAGAGATGAATAATCTCAGGAAAAACATTCACAGAAGGGAGGAAATAATGAGGCAGATTGGACTCCCATATTCGATACTTGTCAGATTTATTCAAGAAGCTGTTCCTTAGTTGGCAGTAGGTGCGTAGATGATTTCTTTTGGCAACAAAGTCTTGGATGAGATAATCTGTATCGGCCAAGGGCATGGACTCCAATTCTTTACTTGGTGGGTTTACGGGAGTGACGTCCAGAGTAGATGGGGCAGCCATTATGCAATTCTTTGAAGGTTTAAGCTAAAAAGGGCTCACAGCACAACTGGCGAACGGATTCGCTATGCAGTAACCAACAGGAGTAGGCAAACTACACTCAAATGCAATAGTGGTTGGATAGCTCAGAAGCTTACGTTGTACGAGACCTACTTTGCAGAGTCTTTGTGTCGATTTCCCTTTTTCAGCGAACTTCTCTGAGATTAGAAGCTATGAAGAACAATGTAGAGGAGCAATGGGTAATTATGGTTTTAGTGGAGGCTATGAACAGCGAAAATAGGGTAGAGCGGGGCAATGTGGGACCGCCGCGGGATTTCTTGCTAGGGGCCGAGTTTAAACAAGATTTTTCCAGTAAAATTGCAGATGGGCACCAGGTTTCTGAGATGTTTCTGGTGAAAAAGGGTTTGCAGTGGGTTTAATGGAGTTTCAGGCGCAGCAAGGACAGCAATTGGGTATTATACAAGTTTACAGTCATGTACAGTGGATAAACATGAAGAACAGGTGTGAAAAGAGGAGGATATGGCGAATACCTGGTTTAAAACAGCGCCAAAGAGGACGAACTGGTGCGCCGGTAGACTATAAACCCGAATTGGAGATCGCAGCAGCTGGCTTAGTCACTTTGAAGCTTTGAGAGTGAGCAGGTGAATGAAACAGGGGAGCCGAGCGTTCAAATGAGGCGATAAAATGAAAGGTAACGGTCGTTAGCGCGCTCTTTTTATGCAAAAATATGACATTTGGGCGATTTGGCGCTCTTTGGGGATGACGCGCTTTTTCCGGATGACGTCAGCATGACGTCATCGGCGGGTCCCGGTGTACGGATGGATAACGTGGCGGGATGACGTCAGCGGACGACGTCATCATGTACGGATGGGTGACGTGGCAATGCCACGGAGGCAGGGCGCAGGTACAAGAGGGTGAGGTGGCAGCAACGTGTCAGGGCAACGGAGCATAGAAGGTAACGTCAGCAGATAAGATGTGGCACTGACGTCATGCAGGAGAGGGCGGTAAGTGGTTTCTGGGCGCACCGCTTATAAACAAAAGTGGTTTTGGGAGGAGGGGCCCCGCCACACTCCAAAGCCTGACGCGTGGCGGGAGTACGGCGGTAAAACCACCGAACTCCCGGACGCTAAAGCTCTGGCACTTTGTGTATAGGAAAGCCCGCCCACCGTAGATCTGGGTCGAGCCAGATCTAACGGCTGGCGGGATTTTTGATGTGGTGGAGGGTTAGGGCAGGGACCCGCCCATCATTTAAATTAATTAAAACGCGTAGCGGGGGGGTTTAACATTAATAAAGGGTTTATGTGTTTATATGCCGGCGGGAGGTCAAAAACTTTGGGAAAGTGGGTTTTTTGGGGTTTGAATTTATGAGGGTTAATACGCCATGATGTTTAACAAACACATTTGAACATTTCAGAATGGGGTTTAACTGCGAGGGGTAAATGGCAAGGGTTCTTAGTCCTAACCAGAGGTTAGACTAATCCCGGGGAAAGAACACAGAAGGGCTGACCATAGCCCCAGATGGGCTAATATCTCCCTTGACCATAATACTTAGCTATAGTGCTAAAAGGGGGGATATTCGATATATTTTTTGGGAATTTGCATCAAATGTTATAATAGTAGGGGAAGGGGAAACTTAGGGATTTAAATAATAAAGTCAGAAGTCAATATGAGGTGGGAATGTGAAAGAGGAACAGAGAACTAAGTTTAAAGAGTAAACTCAGATTTAGAAGCAGATGAAACTGAGACATGATTTTACACAAGAAATGTGGCTTCTTTCAAAGAAGAAGGTCACAACTTGTCATGACTTGCTTAAGGGAGAAATGTAAGAAGGATTGTTTAGGCAGATCCTAAAGCCTTCAAGGGGATATTAGTAAGAAAACTTTTGAAAGGAATGAGGGGAGTTAGACATGCTTCTCAATTTCTGCCATTGGACCACTGCTTTGCTACCTTTGCCACTGATATGATGAGTCTGCTTTGTAAGGGCAGAGCTGAAGATGACCTTATTTCTGCAACCCCAAGCTACCTACCCTTTTACACTGCCTAGCATTTTTTGTTACTTCAGGAAGGGTGCATTTAGGCTTGCAAACCCTGATCTCTCTTTCTTTTGAACTGGCTTCCTATCTAAAAACTACCCTTATATCTGCCAGGGGCTCAGCTTAAACTGTTGAGTCCCCAAGATTCTCTACCTATCTGCACATCTGCCAAGCTTAAACTATCTGGACAAATTTATTCTCTATATTCTAAAGCAAAAATTTAAACCTAGGGAAACCAAGCTTAGGCTCTTTGGCTTTCCCTTAACTGAGGCATCATTCAAAAATGGAACTTTTGTAGCATGGAAAAGATGATCATTTTTGGTACTTCCACTGTCAATCATGAAATATGAAACCTGTTGCAACAGGAGGCTAACAGTGGCTCCACTTGGGGATGGCTTTTCCTTGTGAAAAGTCAAGAACAGCAGGTCAGACTGCCTTGATTTTCAACTGCTTCTTTACTCCAAAACTTTCCTTTTGCTGGCTGCTTTATTTATACACATGGTAGCATACTTGAGGAGCCTCAGGGCCTTCACTTCGGGCATCAACTGCATCAAGATGCTATCAAACAGAAAATTGAAATCCTACCTACTTACCCTAATCAGCACTTGTTTGCTGGTTAGGTAAAATGAAACAACCAGTGCAACCATTTTAACATTTGTAGAAGAAAACAAACTGCTTGACTGATAGTTGGTGAAATCAAAGATCTTGTCAGGTCATGTGGTCTCACAATCCAGATTGTAACATATGAAGGTATTTGCGGATTATCTTGGTTTTCATAGAGAATCTTTGTTGGAGACTTGGAGCATAGAAAATCCTCCATGTACTCTGCTACAGGATCTATGAAAACATGATGTGTGAGAGTTTCTTGTAGACTTTCTTTGTTTGATGGAACAACTGCATCCTCAGGACCTACCTCTGCAGCCAGTACATCTTTCTTTCTCTTGAGAGCATGATCCACATTAATCTGTAAGCTAACAGGTAACATAATTTCCTTATGACTAGGAGAAGGAAGATTTTGGAAGAACTCTTTAGGACTAGGCAAATCATATGGCTGAATTTGAGAATGCAACAATTCAATTTCATTTTCATGTTCTTCAACAACCAGGTCCAGTAAACACATTCTGATTTGAGGCTGTTCTATTGTTTTGACCTTTATCAGCACAGCTCTAACAAAATCTTGATCAAGCTCATATTGGGATAATAGCTTCCTGAATTCATCTAAAGCTTGCTCTGTTGCAAGGTCTGCCACAGATCTTGTCATCCTCTCTCACTATTAGCTTTTGGAAGTGGAATAACTTGGCTGAACTGGTGTTCTGAAACCTTGAAACTTTAGATCCTTTTTTTTTTTTTTTTTTAAAATTTTTTTTTTTTTTTTTTTTAGAGCATTCCCTTTTCAGGTTCGCTCCTCTAGCGGAGTCATGTTTGAAAATAAGATGGAGTCGCCAGGTGGATGACTCAGCTCTAAAGTGCCTGATCTCTGTCCACCATCATAGATCAGAACTGAACTTATAATAATACTTCTGAAGGTCTGGTTTTCTCAGTGGAGCTTTCCAACTTTCTTTGTGCAACTTTGTGAAATTTATCTGAGGATGGTCCCCAGTTGAGTCGCCATTATGTTATCACTCAGGTTGTCCTTAAGCTCCCGAAAGGATACGGCCGAGGTAACCACAAACCAACTTTGGGCTGCAGGTTCTAGCCCACCTGCAGTCAGAGAGGGCTCTCTCTTTTTGATTTAGCTTTGTTGATGACGATTCTATGCTAGCTATTAGTTTCAGGGGTTTTGTTTGTATTCTGGTGGGAAGGATGGTGCTTCCAAGTAGAGAGGCAAAATACTATCTGGTCGTTTTTAAACCATTGGGCATGGATTCAAAGAACAGGACTGCTGAGGTGTTTTCTTGGTCATAAGATAATCATGGAGCAAGGTAGTTGTATATGAAACAACCTTTCAAGCTAAAAGAATGGAGTGAAAGCTAAGGCATGAGAGGCAATTAAGAATCTCTCAAACATGTTTAGCAGAGGGAAATTGAATGAACCTTGCCCAGGAGCAATAAAGAATTCCTAGCTAACAGTCCATCATATGTGAAAAAGGTTAAACATGAGCCATAAAGGAATTCATATTCATCCCTAATTCAAGAGGAAAACATTAAGAAACCACAGAAACTGAGCATAGAGTGCAAGCATGCAAATTCTAGACCAATCTTTCTTTCTGTGATTTGAGCATATATGAGATGAAAATAACAGAGATGAAGAAGACTTATTGATTCATATAGCAGCGCGAGAATTCCACATTCACATCTTCAACCATTTAAACACAGCGCAGACAGTTGTCCTCCAAACTTTGAGCAGTCTTTGATTATAGAAAAGTTTCAGACATACAGTGCGAGTCTCCCTTTGGATACATTAGCCGACCAACCCTTTTAACAATGCAGAGGGCGGTATTTATACAAAAATTGAATACAAAAATATCTAGACAAGAAGTTAATAGCTAATAAATTTTACACCAACTCTAGAGGAGTGGTCGATGAAAAGTAAATGTTGAAATAAATACATATGCAACAGTTGTTCTTTTGTGCCAGGGAATATTGACTTTTGACTATGCTTAAGTCGACTGCATTATACTTTTTTTTTTTTAAATCTGCGCTCCTAGGTTTATCTTTCCATCATTATTTCTTTGCAATCGCTTCAGCTGGTTCATCTTGCTCTTTAACTGTTCTGTCAGTGCCCTTGCACTTTAACCTGTAGCTGACTGTGATGCTGCAATAAACAAAAAGGGAAGAACTGACGCTTACCTGGGCAAGACCGCCAGCATTGCCCGCCACCAGTTCTCAGAAGGTAACTGATGCCTTTGTATTTTGACCAGTGTTTCATCGGCCTTTGTGTATTTGTAGTAGCTGGGCAGCATCTCAAACAGATGATTGACCTCATGTTCAAGGTAAAACAAGCTCTCCAGCTTGTCGTAAAGTTTCTGCCCTGTAGGTGGTCCTGTCTCTGTTGCAGAACTTGATGCAGCAGTAAGCTAATTAGTGACAAAAGTATTGAGTCTAGTAGTATATTGGTCACATGTTAATAATCTCCCAGCACTGGTCAGTAGGCTGGGTAGTCCTCTAATCTGTAGCGCTGCAATCTTTACGTCAAAATTGTCCAGATCCCTTTGTATATCCCGACACCTTGCCTCCAGAGTTTGCACAAAGCCTCTTAGTGTGAGCACACTCTTTGCCGTCAGTATGGCATCTGTTCTGTTCATGATATTGAGTGCTGCCAGCTCTTCTCTAGTCTGATGATTCAGAAAATTGATCATTTTATTGGCCTGATCAGGCATATTACCTAATGCTGCCTTGGCTATCTGGATTTCATGTTTAGCACGGCCAACCAGTTCCACCTGCTCATATATTGCCTGAATTGACCTCCATTGGCTAGCGATTGACTGATTTATTTTGGCCCACAGGAGCTTTTTTATTTCAGCAAAGGCCTTGTCCAACGATAACTCTTTCTCCAATGATTTGATTCTATCCTTTAGGGCCTTGATTTCTCTTGATTGCTCACCCACTGTCATTTTGGACTTGTCATACTTTGTTTCTACTTCAGCCAATTTTTCTCTGGCTTGTCTGATCTTTGTTGCCTGAAGCTCTACCTCTTTGATAGCTCTTTTTAATTCGTCCATGCTCATGCTGGCCTCAGGAATTGTTGTTGTTGCCGCTGTGGTTCCTGTAGTTGCTGTAATAATTGGAGGGGTTACTGTTGCTGAAGGGGCAGCAACAGTTGGGATTGTTTGAGGTGGCTGGGAGGCCGATTCTCCCTGCCTGCTTTGTAGTGCCTTCTCCAAATCTCCCTCCAAATCAAGTACTCTCTGGTTTAATTTCATTATCAAATCCCATTGATCCTCAGCTTCTTTTTCCTTTTGCAGTTCACCTGTTTGAGGATGCTCAGTAGGTTGCAGCCTCAATCTCTTTTTTAGTGCAGCAATGTCATCATCTTTCTTTTTCATAAGGGTTCTCACACCCTTAGGATCCTTTGGATCATGACCCAAATCCACAATGATCTCCTCCAATGTTTTGATTCTATTATCCTTAGCTGTGGAGGACAATCTTTCAAAATCTAGCTGAGTGTTGGTATTCTTCAAAGATTCTCCTAACTCATGGGCCAATGTGGCCTTTTCTGCAAGGGTGGCATAGAGCATTTCATCTGTCTGCTTGTGTAGCTCTATTTGGTCCATAGGGTGAATATTTTTGGATAGGACCTCTAGCCTTGTCTTAACAAAATCGGCAGCTGACTGCGGCTGCTGAATCTTGGGTTTGAAGTGGGTCAAAAATATCTTTTCTTGTTTTATATCATATGCTGCCATTAATATTTCCTGTTTGGCAGGTGTTGCTTTTAGGAATTGTTCATAAAGTTGCACCCTTAGTAGCTCATTTTGAGCTTTGATCTCTTTAAAGCTGGTCTTGGTGCGGACTGGCTTCTTGCTCCTTTTTGTGGAGGAAGATACCTCCATACCGCGCTGTATATCTTGCTCTTGCCGTGTCTGCTTCTCTTGCTGAAAAGAGGTTGTTGGTGTATGCAGGCTTTCTTCCCTTCTTGGGCTCTCTAGAACTTCTTCATTGATGTCCTCCTCAACTGGGGAGCCAACCCTTTGCCTCTTTAATTCAGGCTGCTGTGTAGACCCACTAGCAGGTGTAGAGTCTTGCCGGTCTCGCTTTCTGCCTCTTTCTTCATTTAGAGGAGTTTGCAAAGGTGGCACCTGCAGTGTTTCTGTTTGCTGTGGGGGGGCTTGCACTTGAGTCTCCCCTATTGAGGTAATCGGCTGCTCCCTGATCGTTTGCTCTGTCTCGGTCGGTTCCTTCCCTTTGGTTGTACCTGTTGCTGAAGTAGATGGCCCTTGGGCAGCTTTTAAAGCTGTAGCTGTAGATATGCCCTCTTCAATTTGGTAGGGCAGCTTGAAATTTACCTGGTCATCAGAATCTATGTCAAGAGTTTTTTCAAGGTCTTTAGCAGTTTGTTCCAAAATTTCCTCTTGAGTTAATTCTTCAATTAAAGTTCCATGTGCCCATGAATCTTGATTGGCATATTTTTCAATTTCTGGCTTTTTGGAGTGGTCATAGGGTGTTAGCCTATATTTGACTCTTCTGGCATTAATAAAACCAAGCAGGTCATAAGGGGCCCACCAGAAACTCTTCTTCAACTTGAAATGGTCACTGAGTACCAGGTCAGCGTCTTGCCAACCATCCTTTTTATTCATGATGAAGGGGCCTAGGCGGTCTCTGAATTTTAGTTGCGCCCTTTTCTCAGTGCTGTGAAAGTGAGTCAAATCTGAATTAATAAGCTGCCTGTAGTATTCTAATGCAAACAGCCTCATTGGCACATACCTTGGAAGCTTGTAAGGACACAGCTCATAGCCATACATTCTGATGACACTATGGTTTTCATATAGGTACCAATCACCTAATTTGAAATTCTTAGACAGCTGCAAGATCTTTTGCATTTCATAGGTTATTCTGGGAGGAGGAACTTTCATCAAGAGGCAAGACACAGGATAGACAAACTGGTCAATGAACTCACAGTATGAATAAGGGGAGTTTTGAACTTGGTGGAAAATTGCTGACCAAAAGACGACAGACCTCTTCTCTCCCCTAGCATCCAACTTCTTGATGGGGCATTGAAAGACTTTAGACTGATAGAACATGAGTAGATGATAGATGTAGGAGGAATATTTGAAGATTCCCTGCCTATCTAGTCTAGTGAGCTGGTCATGGATTCTATCTGATATGAACCTGGCATAATTGTACTTGACAGCAGGAGGCTGTCTCGGGCTGAAAGAAGACAATATAATCATGACTGTCTCATCTACAAGTTCTATTGATGTGAAACCCAGCACATATGATATCATATCTATCAGTAACTTGCCCACCTCATTAAAATGGTCATAAGGATATGGAGGTGTTTCCTTTGGCTGGAAATCTGGCTTCATGAATGTCTCTGTGATCATTTCCATCTTGGTAGCAAGTAACCAAGAGGTCTCTTGGAGTAAAGTATTTATGGAGAAGGGCAATAAAGTGTGATTTGTTCCGAAGTTCAGCATCTGGTTGATGGAGTCAGGAGTAGTGTAGAAAAGTATGCTTCCAGATGAAGACTTAACGGCCCTTTGGCTTGGTTCATAATTTGCAGCACAGAGATGAATAATCTCGGGAAAAACATTCACAGAAGGGAGAAAATAATGAGGCAGATTGGACTCCCATATTCGATACTTGTCGGATTTATTCAAGAAGTTGTTCCTCAGTTGGCAGTAGGTGCGTAGATGATTTCTTTTGCCAACAAAGTCTTGGATGAGATAATCTGTATCGACCAAGGGCATGGACTCCAATTCTTTACTTGGTGGGTTTACGGGAGTGACGTCCAGAGTAGATGGGGCAGCCATTATGCAATTCTTTGAAGGTTTAAGCTAAAAAAGGGCTCACAACACAACTGGCGAACAGATTCGCTATGCAGTAACCAACAGGAGTAGGCAAACTACACTCAAATGCAATAGTGGCTAGATAGTTCAGAAGCTTACGTTGTACGGGACCTACTTTGCAGAGTCTTTGTGTCGATTTCCATTTTTCAGCGAACTTCTCTGAGATTAGAAGCTATGAAGAACAATGCAGAGGAGCAATGGGTAATTATGGTTTCAGTGGAGGCTATGAACAGCGAAAATAGGGTAGAGCGGGGCAATGTGGGACCGCCGCGGGATTTCTTGCTAGGGGCCGAGTTTAAACAAGATTTTGCCAGTAAAATTGCAGATGGGCACCAGGTTTCTGAGATGTTTCTGGTGAAAAAGGGTTTGCAGTGGGTTTAATGGAGTTTCAGGCGCAGCAAGGACAACAATTGGGTATTATACAAGTTTACAGTCATGTACAGTGGATAAACATGAAGAACAGGTGTGAAAAGAGGAGGATGTGGCGAATACTTGGTTTAAAATACCGCCAAAGAGGACGAACTGGTGTGCCGGTAGACTATAAATCCAAATTGGAGATCGCAGCAGCTGGCTTAGTCACTTTGAAGCTTTGAGAGTGAGCAGGTGAATGAAACAGGGGAGCCGAGCGTTCAAATGAGGCGATAAAATGAAAGGTAACGGTCGTTAGCGCGCTCTTTTTATGCAAAAATATGACATTTGGGCGATTTGGCGCTCTTTGGGGATGATGCGCTTTTTCCGGATGACGTCAGCATGACGTCATCGGTGGGTCCCGGTGTACGGATGGATAACGTGGCGGGATGACGTCAGCGGACGACGTCATCATGTACGGATGGGTGACGTGGCAATGCCACGGAGGCAGGGCGCAGGTACAAGAGGGTGAGGTGGCGGCAACGTGTCAGGGCAACGGAGCACAGAAGGTAACGTCAGCAGATAAGATGTGGCGCTGACGTCACGCAGGAGAGGGCGGTAAGCGGTTTCTGGGCGCACCGCTTATAAACACAAGTGGTTTTGGGAGGAGGGGCTCCGCCACACTCCAAAGCCTGACGCGTGGCGGGAGTACGGCGGCAAAACCACCGAACTCCCGGACGCTAAAGCTCTGGCACTTTGTGTATAGGAAAGCCCGCCCACCGTAGATCTGGGTCGAGCCAGATCTAACGGCTGGCGGGATTTTTGATGTGGCGGAGGGTTAGGGCGGGGACCCGCCCATCATTTAATTTAATTAAAACGCGTAGCGGGGGGGTTTAACATTAATAAAGGGTTTATGTGTTTATATGCCGGCGGGAGGTTAAAAACTTTGGGAAAGTGGGTTTTTTGGGGTTCGAATTTATGAGGGTTAATACGCCAAGATGTTTAACAAACACATTTGAACATTTCAGAATGGGGTTTAACTGCGAGGGGTAAATGGCAAGGGTTCTTAGTCCTAACCAGAGGTTAGACTAATCCTGGGGAAAGAACGCAGAAGGGTTGACTATAGCCCCAGATGGGCTAATATCTCCCTTGACCATAATACTTAGCTATAGTGCTAAAAGGGGGGATATTCAATATATCTTTTTGGGAATTTGCATCAAATGTTATAATAGTAGGGGAAGGGGAACACTTAGGGAATTAAATAATAAGGTTAGAAGTCAATATGAAGTGGGGATGTGAAAGAGGAACAGAGAACTAAGTTTAAGGAGTAAACTCAGATTTAGAAGCAGATGAAAGTGAGACATGATTTTACACAAGAAATGTGGCTTCTTTCAAAGAAGAAGGTCACAACTTGTCATGACTTGCTTAAGGGAGAAATGTAAGAAGGATTGTTTAGGCAGATCCTAAAGCCTTCAAGGGGATATTAGTAAGAAAACTTTTGAAAGGAATGAGGGGAGTTAGACATGCTTCTCAATTTCTGCCATTGGACCACTACTTTGCTACCTTTGCCACTGATATGATGAGTCTGCTTTGTAAGGGCAGATCTGAAGATAACCTTATTTCTGCAACCCCAAGCTACCTACCCTTTTACACTGCCTAGCATTTTTTGTTACTTCAGGAAGGGTGCATTTAGGCTTGCAAACCCTGATCTCTCTTTCTTTTGAACTGGCTTCCTATCTAAAAACTACCCTTATATCTGCCAGGGGCTCAGCTTAAACTGTTGAGTCCCCAAGATTCTCTACCTATCTGCACATCTGCCAAGCTTAAACTGTCTAGACAGATTTATTCTCTATATTCTAAAGCAAAAATTTAAACCTAGGGAAACCAAGCTTAGGCTGTTTGGCTTTCCCTTAACTGAGGCATCATTCAAAAATGGAACTTTTGTAGCATGGAAAAGATGATCATTTTTGGTACTTCCACTGTCAATCATGAAATATGAAACCTGTTGCAACAGGAGGCTAACACCCAGTATGGTCGCCACTATGTTAGTGCCTAGATTTACCTCAAGCTAAAAAATTAGGATCCAGGGCCAACATCAAACCACGCTCAGCGTGGTAGCTGGCCCTACTAGGTCAGGAGAGGGCTCTCTCCGAGTCAATCTCAGCAAATTATGATCGATGAGGGCTTGAGATGACTGATAGGAACACTGATCTTAGGCTAGGTATGAGTGCAAGAAAGTTTGGTTGAATAAAAAGAGTTTTGTTGGCTCAGAGGGAAAGGCACATTTTGAGTTGCGGGGATTGAGGCTCAGTTCTGTAGAGATCTCAATGGGGCAAGGTAGGTAACCATTTTGGAACTTAAATTTGAGTGGGATGGAAAGAATAGACAGGTGAGGTGTTGAAGAGGGCAAGAGCAATCATGAATCCTCCCCAAACAGCTGAAAACATCAAATAACTAAAGCAAACTTCAAGTAGAGCACTGCACTTTCAATGTATTCTACTTACACTCTTGTTTGTTTAGTTTAGAAGAAAATAAGATATATAATGGCATGCAATCACATAAACAAATTCGCAATTATAGAGAGAAGCACTGTACCAAGACAAGTTGCCACATGAATCCCAAAGAGTGCTGCAAATCCTGGTCTCAATTCCTTAGCCAAAATGCTGATATGAATGTACAATGAAGCTCCTTACTTTCTCAAGAGTCCAATCATGCTAATGACTGAAAAATAACATAATATAGACAAACATAGCTCATCCTTGCCTCTAGGGGTCAAGCTCACATGTTTAGGAGCTGATCCAACTGATTCTAAACTGAGAACTAGAAACTAGGCAACATAACAACATGCCTCTAGAAACAAGGGAACTGATTCATTCAGTTTCAAACAACCTCTAAACTGATGAATCTACCTCTACAAGTGAAAATCTAACATATTTAAATAATAATCCATCAATGTTCATCAAATTACATCATACATTTGCCATTAGGAAAGTGAAAAAGTAAAACTAGGCGAAGCTGAGTGAAAAACAGAGCAAAACTTGGTCAAACTCGCAATTTTTCCTCTATGCACCACGCTTGATTCTCTATGCGTAGCGCCTGTTTGGACCCACTTTTAGAGGCCTTCCCGATGTCAAAATGAGCTCCAGGTGTACTTTCTGGAAAGGTCTCTCTATCTACTTTCTAACCCAAATGAAATTTTTCAATTTGGCCTCTATTTGCCCCTCCAAAACTCAGTTCTCCCAACACTACTTCCTGTGTGTCAAAATAGGGGCAGAAAGGCCATTTTTTGAGTGTTTTTTACCTTTTTGAGGGCTCAAAACCTGCCCAAATTTCTTGGCCATAGGTAGGAAAGCATAATTTTTCATGCCAAATCCAAAACTGCTGAGTTTTTGTGATTTAGAGGCTCATAGCAAAAGTGAGCACCACGTGGCGCGCGCATAGGGCAGAAAAACCTGTTTTTTGTGCCAAAAATTTCCAAAATGCAAAAATTGCTCCAATTTTTTTGAAATTTGGGCTGAGTATTCTATATCAAGAGCTATGTTGGGCCAAGGAAGCCTCAGCCAATATCTAAAGTCGATCATGCTCCTTTTGCCTCTTTGATGCCTTCTTCAATTTTGCTTTCAAATTCTTGATTCTCACCTTGCAAACTTTGTTCCTTGCCATGTAATGAATAGCCATGTGTCTCAACAAGTTTTTCTCCTTGTTAGCCTTCTCAAACAATCTCTCTAAGTGGATGTTGGCTCTTTCAAGCCATGACTCCCGATCGGCATTGATCTCTCGTTCAAGTGAAGTGAACTCCACCCTCCTCCTTTGGGAAGCTTGGCGATTTTCCCGTATGTTTTGTAACTCCATGATTGCTTGCTGATCTTCAAGCTACTTATTTCTTTGCTCCAGTGTATGTCTCTTCATCATGGTCATATGAAGGATTAGATGCCATCTCTGCTAGTGGATGAACTATCTTGGAGCTGCCTTGATGAGAAGTAAGTGATTGTGATGTTTCTTGACTTTTTCCACCAAGGGAAAAGTGAGATAAGGGATTGTGGAGGGAGAAAACAGTGAGGGATTTAGGGATTGTTGGGGTAGGGTTTAGTTAAGGGAATAGGGAATTAGAGAATAGTTTGGGAGTTTTTAGTATAGGACTAGGGTTTGGGAATTTTCATGTGGGATTTTGGGAAATGGGAATGGGGATATGGGATTAGTGATTTTAGGGGGTAGGAAAGCTTAAGGAATAAGGAAATCAATGGAAAAAAGGAGTAAGGGACTGATGGAGGAATTTAAAGGATGGACTTGGTAGCAAAACAGTCAATCAAAACCCTAGCAGCAATCTCCTTTGAAAATTTTGAAGAGATAGGGTTTGTTTTCTTTAAAGAATCACCATTCATCAACCACCATGAAACAAGCACCAAACTTGGATAAAAAGCAATGATGGAGGCTCTACCTACTTGCAAAAATGATGATCGAAGCATATTGGGAAATTTGGAATGAATTGGTGAAGATTTTGGGCTTGGCAGCTCTACGCGCCGCGCCTCAAACCCAATGTGTTGCGCCTTCTCTATGCGCCGCACCAGTGTAAATTTGCACTGGAAATTGCAGCCCAATGCGTCGCGCCAGTTATGTGCACTACGTAGTTGCCCAATGCGCCGCGCCACCACCCAGTGCGTAGTGCTTTTTGCAGGAGACCTTTGGAGGCCTTCCTGGTGTCCAAATTGGGTACGGGATAGCTCTTTGGAAATTTCTTTGAGTCTACTTTCCAACCCAACTGGAATTTTTGAATTTCAAGTTCATTTGCCATGTCAAAAATCAAATCTCCCAAGACTGGTCAAAATGTGCCAAATGAGGCTACCGAAAGGCAGAGTGTTGTTGCAGTCAACGTTTGAAGGTCTTCCTCAACTCCAAATTGAGCTCATGATAGCTCATTGGAAAGATATTTGTGTCGATTTATCTTTTGTCTCATCAAGCTGGTCATTTGGTGAACCAAGCTAGAAGAAAACTTGATTTTCTCAAGGTCACTTCAGAGGTGCATCAATTATCCCGAGGCAACTGTATTTTTGACATTTCTCTAAAACCATGATACCTGTGTAAAAAGTGAAGAAGGTTTTTCTTCCTTGGCCTATTGTGGAAAACAACCGCTCTCAGTTTTCCCAAATTCATCTTTTATTGCTCAGAAACATCATTGGAGTAAAACGTATCCCAATGTGTGGAACAGGGGATTTGTCGAAATGAAACGAAATGAAGGGGATAAGGGGATTTTAAATTCTTGAGAAAATTTTGGGAAGTAGGGAGGGATGTTAGGAAGCAGGGGAAAGTGGAATTTCAAAGATTGAATGAGGGGAAGGGGTCCAAAAGGGCTAAACACAGGCCCAACCTAGAAAATTGCCAAGTTGTAGCAAGAAACTAGGGTTTGTGGAAAAATGTGTAATTTGGGGGATCTCAGTGATGAGAAGTGTTTAATAAGGTACATTAAGGATAGGGGAAGGTGTATGAACATCAGGATACAAGTTTTTCTGATGATTTGACCATCCAAGAGAAATTACCTTCAAAACCTTAGGAGAGGGAAATGAACCTTACCTAGGTGCAACTGAAGCATGAACAAGGTGTAAAATGACCCAGTGGAACTTGACATGATGATGAAAACCCTCTGAATGATGGTACACTCAGCTGAATGGTGACATGGACCGACATTTTGACAACTTTGAAAGGAGTAAAAGTAAACCCTAGACCTAATACCTAGTGACCAAATTTTGCTTGAAGACTCACTGAAATGACAAAATTTGACCTTGACACCTTAAAATCACCTTGCAAGAGCATGTTTTATCACTAGAGGAAGGCTGCAAAGACTGACACTAAAATCTTCCTTCATGCTTTTTATGTGTTTCTTCTTTTCTTGTGTGCACCTTATAATTTTGTGTTAAGCTGAAATTTTTCTACATGTGATTCTTGTCATACATGTATGAGCGAAAGTATCCTGGATCACCAAGTGGGATAGGTGGGTGGCCACCAACATCCACCTGGATCACATATACGCTTGTTGGATGATATAAAAAAAAATGCTAAGAGGATAGATTTTCCATTTTTCTTGCATAAAAATATGTTGAAAATGTCATTCGATGTTAAAAAATGCTAAGAAAATAAAGAAAGTTTTTTGTATCATCATGGTTTAGTTAAATTTCTCATGCCTTACAAATTGGTTCTATTAAATTAAAAATGAACCGAATTTTTACAAAGGAATCAATTTGGAGTTGAAGAGGCAGGGCCTCCTGAAAACCCTAATGAAATCAATCTAGACCATGATGAGAGACAAATTTAAGCAAATATTCCGGAGGAACTATAAAACTCGATTCCTCAATTACATGAAAATTCAGAACCTCGGCAACAAAAGAAAATCAAAGAACATAGAGAAGGAGAACACGATATACAAGAGAAATCAGGAGAATGGGGATTATAGGAAAAGAAAAAGGAACAAGAATCTCCATTATCCCTAGAGGTTATTTGTTCCTCCTCCACTAGTAAGAAAGCAAGAGTTGGTTCTAGTCAAGTGCCAACATTTGGTAGCAGTCTTACTAGAGGACAGATGCAGTTGTTAAAAGAAACATATGGAGAAGAATACACCCTTGTCAAATCACAGGGACTTTCTAAGAAACCTAAAAATAAAGCCTAGATTTTATATGAGGAAACTGTCATGGAGGTGTTGGCTGAAAAAAATCAAAAACTTGAAAAGTAATAAGAAATAGATAGTGTAGGAGATTATACTGAGGATCCGTATACAAAATCGAGTCAATCACCTCAACAGGGACAAGAAGAATACTCACTGCAAAGTCAATCACCACAATAGGAACATGAGGGATATGAAGGAAATTCATCTGAGCAATTTCAAGAACAAAGAAGCCCTAAAAATCAGATAAACATTTTGTTGCATAAATTGAAGAAAAATAATAAGATTATTAAAAATTTGAAACAAAATTTACATGAGGAGATGGTTAATGAAATGATAAAATCATAGAATGAAATGTTGAAGGACAGGGCTTATAGAAACAAAGAAAAATGCAAAGCCCTCAAAAGGAAATACATAGATATGTATCAGGAAAATCTCCACAGTATTCAAATAAACAAAAGGTTGATGGTAAGGATCAAGGGATTAAAAGAAAAACTGAAAGACAAAGTTGATAAAGAAGAACCCTCTAATACCAGTCTTAATCTTCTTATTCAAGCAACTAGAGCAGTTTGAGACAGTCGTGAGGTCAAATTTTGACAGATAGGCAAGAGAAGAATTAATTTTGGCTAATGATCAAGGTATTGGAAGAAAGGTCTCCACTTTTGATTGCATAGGGTCATGCAAAAAGATAAGTTTGGGGGAAAATGTTGGGCTTAAATTTCAATATCTATGAACACCCCATTTTTTATGTAATACCTTCATCTGAAACTCTATCCTACACCATTTTACCTTTTTTGGCGTTTAAAGGATGAAGTTTAAGATAAAAAATCATTTGTAAAATTATTATTGTCTTTTTAATTGTTAAATGTTTTAAAAAAAGTTATTTTCATTAGTAATAAGGTTGAAAGGTACAAAACTTGTCAATACAGGAATTAAGCCACCAAATATGTTCCACATCAGTAAGGAGGATTCTTATACTAGAAGGTTGATCCATAAGTGAAGGCAAGGTGTATCAAATCAATGAGATTGAGAAAAATATAGTGGGACGGCCATAATCTTCTCCAACTTAGAACCAGAATATATATTGTAAGATTGAAGTAGATGTATTATGTCTTTTTTTAGCATAAAAACATTGAATTGACCCTGATTTTGGGTAGCTCGGTTAAGTAGTAATATCTTGTATAAAAGTAGATAGATGATACATAAGTGGGTTGGAGAGAAAGAGACTTTAAAAAAAAAGCATATATAATTTGTTGTATCGAACTTTTGTTTTCAGTAATACATGGAGGATTTATGTGAGTGATATATTTTTGCAGTAACTTTTCGTAGCTTTAATAGTAAAATAGACTAGGAGGCCCCCCTGGTACATGCTACTTATGTTTATTTTATGATTTCTTAAGTTTTTATATGGTTGTTTTGATATTTTTCCATGATGTATATAAGAAATGAATATGCTTTGCTTTTCCTATAAATATACAGGAATTCCTATAACTATGTGCTAGTAGTGCCTATAGTGGTTCTGTAATTATACAGGAATCCCCGTAATTGTGTGTTAGAATTTCTTGTAATGATCTTGCAATTATATAGGAATTACCATAATTATGTGTAAGAACTTCATGTAGTGATCTTATAATCACACAAGAATTCTTGCAACAATTACTGGATTTCCTGTAGTGATCCTATAATCATACAGGATTCTATAGAATTTCTGTAAATGAATAATTTATTTTCCTGAAATAATTTTGTGAGGTAGATTTATTTAGTTTCTATCTAAAGTACTAATAATTTGAATCAGTAGTATAATTATATTTTTATCATGCTTAAAAATAATAGTTAGGAGAGTGATTTACTTTGCATAAAGGAATTGTTATTTTCTTTGAATGGACTTTTTCTTACACAACCCATAACATTAATTCTATTTAAATTCATTTTCAGTACAGTCTTAGTTGATTTTGACCAATGATTAATTCAAATAAAGTATTTGGTGAGGAAGTGTGATGAATCTTGTTGAATCTGTAAACTTTATGAAAACAAATCAGAATTAAATTTAAGAAGCTGAAAATTTGTGCAAGTTGAATCAACTCTAGGATCTACCTGTACATGTTTTATGAGTAGTTTTGAATAGAAAAATTTTAGGAACTAGTTCACACATATTGTGTTTCACCTTGAAGTTTACCTACCTAAATTGAAAAGATAAGTCTTAATTCATTTATCCCACTTTATGACATGACTGGTCCCTTGCTAATTTAACACTACCATCCCTTCCTATCCACACGAATTCCATCATCACAAAAATAAATTTCCATATGCCTATATGAATATTATTTATCATTACACTAGATGAGGGGTGTTTCTAATGCTCGAGAAGATCAATTTTGATGTTTTGAGCATGCGAGCCAGGGGAAAATGGACATACATGACGAGGGAAGATATAAATGGACATGTATTGAGGAGAAATAATACCAATGATTATCCTTCCACATGCTTGAAGGAGATATATGCCATCCTTATTCAATGCAGATGTAAATTGGGGAGAGGAATTAATAAGGTTGAGAGACTTAATGGGATTGTAATTTTCCATTTCCCAATTCCAAGAACTGAGTGACATGTAATCCTATCTTATGATTTCATTAGATTCATTAGGGAATCAAACAACTGGATCTTTGCTCATTGATACTTAGCTCAATTTTTTTGATAGTGCAGTTCAAGTTTGCCATCATATTTCCTTCTCAATTATTGGATCTAAGGGTATTGTAAGAGTCCCAATAGTGGGATAATGTCATCAAACTTATGATTCTATGGAGAATTTTCACAAGGGAGCTATCTTTTGGGATCTTTTCAGAATTCATATGTTGGATTGTTATTAGAGAGACCCTTAAGATAATTAGATCTTCCACTCCTTTGCCCTTAGAAATATATAGACCTTGCAGCAGACCATACATATCTTCTTGGTTATCCGATCTTCTTTCTAGACCCCATGAAAACTTTGCTTCGATTATTTCCTCAAGATTGATCAAAATCCCTCCAGTTCCTACCACCCCTAAGAAGATTAATATTTTAAAATCCTACTAAGATTTTATTTCTGGATTTTCTCACAAATTTATTTGGTTATCGATAATTTTGTTCTCAATCAATTGAGTATAAATTAAACTCATGTAACCTTATTGTATAACATCTCCATTGTATAATATTGTATGAATTACTTTGTAGTTTTCTCCTTTTTAAATCAAATTCATATCGAACCCGAGTTAGGTTAGAGGACACACAATCATAACCATATAGTGAAGAGGTTATGGATCGAAAGGTTTTGAGTGAGCTATGGTTTTTTTTTTGTGAGCCATTGTCACCTTGAGCTAGAGTCATAGTTTACATAATTGATGTTGTTGGACAGAGAGAAAACCACACAATAATACAATACACAAATAAAGTTATTTATTTGTAATTCCAATGGATTCAATTAAATATGTTAATATTAGTTTATACATGTTTCACTAACTATTTCTAAACTTATAAAACCTATAATCTGTGGAATCTCTCACACACTATTGGCTCAATGGGAGGAAGTTGAAGTATTTAAGACGTTCTAACACTCCCCTAACACTCCCCTTTAATTACCACTACTTTCTGGTGGAATAAGTTTTAGTTAGACTTACAATGCTTGAGATCAATTCGAAAACTTGTTTTACTTCTACATACTGGTGTAGGTTGTCCTCATCCTTTTTTCTCTAAGGAAAAAATCTAACTTTTTATTAAGAAAATGAAACGTTACAGTAGTAGATGCCAAAAGAATTCTTGAAAATGAGATCCCACTTACAAAGAATAATAACAGTTAATAGAACTGAGAACAAGCAAAAAGAAAAAATATGCTAATCATGGTCAGTTTATCAAGATAAAACAAAATATCATAGTTGGGCCTCCCCATTGAGGAGAAAATGAACCATACATCAAAGTTACCAAATTTATAGAAACAGTGTATACATTAATCAACAAAAACTACAAACTGTTCCATTGCGATCATTATAAAAGCATAAGTATGTCAAAGACTAATACGAAGAACCAACAGATAAAGGGAAAAGTATAAGCATATATCGGACAAAACTTAACCAAAAAGAAAGATCATCTGATGTAAGGTTGTTGACCTGACACACTGACCCTTCCCTCTTCTTCTTCTATTATGCTCCATGCATCCACAATCTGTTGTAGACTCTCCCTAGAAAGGAGGTTTGCTTCTATGTTCCACTCTCTGTATATGTGGAAAACAAATATAGAATCAAAACCTAATTTGAAATGTACAATTTATTCTATGAGTAGAATCAAAATTTAGTTTTAACATCTCTTTAGTTCACTAAACCAACTAACAACATCAAAAGAGTCAACAAATATTTGAATAGTAAGAATCCCCATTTCTCAAAGCCAGCACATTAAGATTTTCAATGATTTCAGTTCTGCAAAATTATTTGTTCACTGTCTAAGGCTCACCGAAGCTTTGAAGTGTTTGTGTTCATTTATGTGAATAACCAAACCTACCCCACACCTATTCTGAGCATCAGATGCTCCATCGAAATATGCTCAAGGAATGTTGGGTCTGATAATTTATTCTCTTATGGTATTAGTAGACTGTTTGGGTGGAGACTTGGGTATTAAGGCAAAAATTATTGCGCATTCTGCAGATGTGGTACAAGTGTTTTAATTTTCTTCTCCCAAGTTTACATTCTGCATAAATTTTCTTGTTTTTTATCTTAATCTTTACTTTATTCTTCTTCTTCAATATGCCATTATCTTCTTTGTCTAATTCTTCTTCTACATTGTACTTTAACAATTTCTAATTAATTTTTTTTGTGAACCTTTGTAAAATCGACAATAATATCATTGATTTATTTCATTTCATTTTCCACTATCATAAAGTCTTCAACAACTCTCATGTTTGCTTTCATTTTTTCTCTGCCATCTCGTCATGTAGCTATGGTAGTCCTTATATACCAACATTCATCTTCATCATGCTTGGGCTTTGCAAGTCATTATTTGAGCCTCATAATCATATGGAACTATAATTATTAGGTTCTTCTCACCTATGACTATTGTTGAAAAGGTTGTTTCAATTTCATCATCAACAAGCATATCTACATAATCATGGTTTCAATTTTTTCACCATGTTCATACTCTCCATCTTGTAGAGAATTGCATTTTTTTCATCAAGCTTATTACTTATGAAAAATGAAGTGTACATGTATTGTATATCTTCTTCTACCTTGGTGTCTTCCACATCATCTCCTTTTACTTCTACATTATCAAAATATTATGTTTCTCCTACTATAATGGACATTTCATTAACAACTACAATTCTCTATGGCTTGGATTGATAGTGATCAATGTTACTCCTCATTTCATTGCATGTCATCTCTAGAATATATCAAGCTTCTTTAGACGTGGTTTCTTTTGCAATATTGGGAATAATGTTATCATTCAAACCTTGTTGAATCAGAAACAACCCTACTACTTCTTCATGTTGAATATAAGTTGATCCTCTTAAACTTATGTCATGGCCTCATAAGGTCTTTAATTTGGAAATTCTTCAAATCTATTCAAAACAATCTTCCATAAATCATCTATACCTAAGAACTCATAGTTTCTACCTATAAAATAAGAGGTTCATGGCTCAAAACTGATAATTTTTACACTATAAAATAGAAGGTCGAAGATAAAAACCGATTAAAAAAATGCATGATTATGGAAAACAAAAACTATAACTATGTGAATATGGAAACCACTCTATAACAATTTCGTGTTCTTGGAGGTGTCACCCATATGCCCGTAGTGTAGGGGGATACAAGAAATATGAAAGCAAGTCCCATCACCAATTCTGGCCTCTGAAATTTTGATGTTTGCAATCAATTTGCTACAGTCCCACCCGTGTTTTATATGGCAATTAAAAAAAAAAAGAATATCAACTTTTTTTTAATCAAAATATCCCCAAAATCGTTTACCGCTATCCAAAATATCCCTGAAAAATTCTCGGTAACTATAATATGAAGACGAACATCATGCATGATGTCTTACGGGTAATAATGATTCATTAGTAATATTGCAAATATCTACTTGGCAATTGAACAATATAGGGAACGAACTGAGATGTGATGAGGGAATGAGAGAAGTTCCTCAATCCATCAACGTTCACGGACAACCCTTCTCTGACTTTGTTTGGAGGCTTGATTCCTTTAGCTCTCTCCTCACATTAAGACCTTTCTAAGTCAGTCAATGTCTAATATCCTGATGTATGCATGACACTCTTAATCATTGTTGAACAAGTTGAATTTTTATTTTTTTTAGGTGCAAAATGCAATGGTTTAGACCGCTTGGAAAAAAACATGTTTACTAATTCGATATGCTCTATGTAGTGTTCAAATTTCAGCACGTCATAGCCCTTCTAGAGGGGTCTAGCACGTCTTAGAAGGGTGAGGTTAAAATTAGCCGTAAAAAAAATGCTAGTTTTTATTTCTACTGGTTTAAAATATATATATATATATATATATATATATATATATATATATATATATATGAGGAAATGCCCCCTGAAGGGCTGCCACAGGCCGGATAAGTTGCCGGATATGTCTGGACGCTGGACCCTGCTTGCACTTGCCTTTCTTTCCTTTCTGAAATCGTATGCAGCCATTGTTTCAATGGTTGGTTGCAGCAATTACTTCGAAAGTTCTAGGAGGGTTAAAGTCATTGAGCCATCGTTTCAACTGTCAGTTCCAACCATTACTTCCAAGTCATACGATTTTGTAATTAATAGCTATGACTCTCCAGCAACCTACTAAACCCTCGCTTCCCTGTACAGCCCTTCATTGTGTTGTGCTGCTAATTTCACAGAAAATCCAGTCAAAGTACTTGGTTCTGCCATTTTAGTGTGTTTCTTCATTGAAACAACCATTTCTTGAAGATCCAGAAGCGAAGTTAGGTTAGGTTTTTAAGATCTGTGCACAAATGGCGGCAACGACGATGTTGGAGTCATTGCCGGAGGAGAATGTATACATGGCGAAGATGGTTGAGTAGGCAGAGCACTATGAGGAGATGGCGGAGTTCGTGGAGAAAGTGACCAAAGGCGTGGAGGTGGAGGAGCTCACAGTGGAGGAGCACAACTTTCTATCTATCGCCTACAAGAACGTGATTCATGCCCGCATGGCCTCCTGGAGGATCATCTCCTCCATCGAGTAGAAGGAAGAAATCAGGGGCAATGATGAGCATGTGGTGGGAGTATTGGAACAAGGTGGAAGTAGAGCTTTCCAAGATCTGCGAGGGTATTCCCCGCCTCCTCGACTCCCATCTCATCACTTCTTCCACCGCTGCAGAGTCCAAGTTCTTCTATCTTAATATGAAGGACATAAAATTACACACACTCAATAATATTTCTATTAATTTGAATGAGGAAATTACACACATATTTATACAATCAATAGTCTCAAGATAGGAATGCTATCTTAGACGTACAGTAGTGTGGTTGAGAGATTCTCTCAACCACACACTAAACTAGGAGAAACTATATTCTAGCTTATTCCTATTATGTAGGAACAAACACCTCAAATAGAAAATTACAACCATAGACAGGTAGGAATTAATTATTTCTAACTACCCCCCTTAATGACTACTTGTCATGATAGTGATTCACAAAGTCTGGTTGTGGTCAAACATAAAAAAGAATATGTCGACATCCATATAAAGAGCAACCATCCACTGGAATGTATGGGTACCAATTGTTGCAACCGCTAGTCCTTGTGCATACATGATTCTGTCGACCATTATCACTGCATATATGTACCTACAAATCCACCACCATCGGGCGAATTGCATGTGCAGAACTTCCAAAAACAAAGAGAGATCAGTGTCTTTCTAATCCAAATATTCATGTCCAAATAACAATCGCAAACAGTTGCGCTGATTGCGCCTTTCGACGCAACTGTCAGATATAAAAGTGCACCAACCCTCTTATGCTTAGACACACCAATATCTAAGACCGTGATCCAGGTGTTACTGCAGTCCACCTGCTCCTACGAGCACAAAGCTCCCGTGTACACGCTAGCCACTCAGGCAATATGCCACCACTGGGCAAGTCCGATCTACCACCACCGGGCAAATTCACCAACTTCAATATGCCACCACCGGGCAAGTCCGATCTACCACCACCAGGCAAATCCGCCAACTTCAATATGCCACCACCGGGCAAGTCCGATCTACCACCACCGGGCAAATCCGGAACTTAAATGTGCCACCACCGGGCAAGTCCTGTAGCCACTAAGGCTCTGTATGTGGTTTCTGGCTCACCACAAACCATCACTTTATAGTGACAAAAGATGGTTTCAGGCTGACCATAAACCATTACAAAGTGGTTTTAAGATCACCACGAACTTTCAAATGCCTTTACAAGCTTACATTTCATACTTCAACATTTTGGAGTTTCTGGGTACATACAATGACCATTACAACAACTAGACTTGTTTATAACATGCTAGGGAGTCTATTCCACAAACCACACTAACTCAAGCAAACATCTATTTTGCTGTCCACCATAACCGTTGTTGCTGCTGCTTTACCTCATCTATTCATTGTTCACATCTTGGGCATCTTTGTCAAATAAATTCTTCGAACTTCCACGAACCTGTCATTTGTTAGAATAGCCAATTCTAACAAAATAACTTCATATTGAAGTGGCTAATCTCAATATGTATATCAATTTAAATTCCAAAAAAGAATAATTCACCAAAAAAAACATTTACCCAAGTATGCACAAACAACAATGCTTTTTCCTTCAAATCTACCACAAAGTTGTTCTCTTCATTGAATGAAGAATGCAGCTACTGCTAGGTTTCTTTCCTCAGCAACAGAAACCCTATCGCGGTGCGATTTCCCATCAACTGATTTGCGCTAGCTACCTCATAATTGATTGCTCAAACTCCTTACAACATGCTATGTGCTGGAAACCTCTTGAAGAAATTCGCCTTGCTGCGGCGCATGCTCCACATATGAGAATCCACATCTATCATATACTCCACCACCTCTTTCCGCAGCGGAGGCTCGGCCCTGCTTAGCCTCATTGCCACTATGTTCATCGCTTGATACCGCAGGCTCTCCAGCTGACCCACAGACAGGGGATGCAGGTAATGCATCTTGGGCAACAGAGGGGTAGTATAAATGTGCATCATGTTCACCAGAGATGAGCAAGTGAACCGCACTGCAAGCTGAAGCTCACCCATTTTCTTCACACCAGAGGGATGCAGAACTAGCAAAGGATAAGCATGAGTATAAACCCGATCAGTTTCAAGAGTTGAGAGCAGAATACGTGCCTTGCCATGACACTGGCTCCTAGAAGCCAAAAACTCGCTTGAAAGGCCATTTTCCATGATATTTTACAGGCTTCTGTCCAAGACTCTCCCTGTCTGCATCTCTTTTGACCATACAGTGGTAGCGACAGTCTCTCTTATAGTCCCATTCTTTCCAACACAAGTACAGAGGTTCTTGCATAAACCAGGCACCTTCCACAGAAGCACCGTTTACAGGCAGTTTGCAATACTTGAAACAAGTTTTTTCGACATAGCTAGTTTTCTCGCAGTTCTCTACACATGACCTGTAAAGAGGATTGGCATCGCTAGCGCTTGCGTAGGAAGCCACCACCGAGCTGAGGAGGAGTACCAGCACGAGAACCATCAAACTTGGCAGGTCCCGATCTGCCATCGCTAATGCTTTCAAATCTCCCACTGCCTCCTGATCGGATCTTTCTCTCTCGACTGGCAGAAACACCACGGTTGGTTGCAGGTCACCAGATCCATGGCAACGTTTCACAGCTCCTCTGCTGCAAAAATTCGATGCTCACCACTCCACGCTGCTTCTGTTCATCAATCCAGCATCCGGAGGGAGAGCGAACACGCTTTCTGTCAATCTGGCTCAGCACTAGATTCAATTGTCAAAGAAACGCACTCGATTGGATCTCCCTTATGCTTCCTATAGAATGGATCCTTTGACCCAATCAAATCCAATCTGGATCCTCACAGGGAAATGGCGCGGCTGCAAAACGTCGGTTGCAAAAACGCCCTCACACAGAGAACGATGGATAGCTATTCCGCAGATCCAAAAAAAACCACAAAATTTTAAAACAGTCAGCGCGCTGAGTTAATTTGACAGTCGCGAAGTGTCGCAGCTGTACATCTCTGACTCGCGCCGGTCAACCAAGGACTCGCGACGGGCCGAGAAGAAAGAAACCACGAAGCACCAACAGATCGGATTGACCTGCAGCACGATTTGAATGATCTAATGCATGTTGAACCTCATGCAGTACTCTTATGAATCCGATTGTGGGCAATTGGCTTTCACCATGATCTACGACCTATGCCTATCCTACGATCCGCGAACAACATATCTACCTCTGCTCAGATCCAAACACTGCTCCTCTTCAGGTGATCCATTTCAGTCTCTGCAACTCCTCCACAGGTCCCGCAACAGAGATGCCATGCGCACGGATGATGGACAAACTTAAAAAAAAAAATAAAGCAATACACTTTTTTATTTTCCCTCAGCCCAGGAGAGGCCAAGCCCAGGAGGGGCCAGGCCCTCACAGGCTCTGATACCAAGATAAAATTACAGACACTCAATAATATATTCTATTAATTTGAATGAGGAAATTACACACATATTTATACAATCAATAGTCTCAAGATAGGAATGCTATCTTAGACGTACAGTAGTGTGGTTGAGAGATTCTCTCAACCACACACTAAACTAGGAGAAACTATATTCTAGCTTATTCCTATTATGTAGGAACAAACTCCTCAAATAGAAAATTACAACCATAGACAAGTAGGAATTAATTATTTCTAACTAAAGGGTGATTACCATCAATGCATTATGGAGTTTAAGATAGGCGTCGAAAGGAAGGAGGCTACCGAGAACACTTTTATTGCTTACAAGTCTACTTACGATATTGCTGCAGCAGAGCTGACTCCAACACATCCTATTAGGCTAGTGTTGGCTCATAACTTCTCTGTATTTTACTATAAGATTTTGAACTCACCAGAGCCTGTAATCTATTAAAACAGACATTTGATGAGTTGATTGCGGAGTTTGATACATTAGGTGAAGATTCTTCCAAGGACAACACTCTCGTCATGGTTCGTGACAATCTAACATTGTGGACTACAAGACATTGTTGAGGGTGGGAGAGAATATTGGAAGAGGGATGTGAATGTTTATGTATGGAGGCACCAAGGTGACCGCTCTGATCGCATGGAGTTCATTCCTGTATATAACTCTTCTGAGGGGCCTCTTGGGCACAATGGAACTCCACATACTACCTATCCAGGCTTTGGTTATTTGCGCAGCACTATCGTCAAGAATAACACCTCCATGTCAGAGGTATGATCAACCAGGTGTGCTCTTCAGTCACTCACACCATGTCATTTTTTTTAATTTTCTAGTGAAACCATGGAGGAACTATGAAGCTCTTTTATCGTGTACAACAACATCTTGAATGTGGCCTCTTTCTAGTTTTACATGCTGGATAAATAGGGAATAAAATGCACCATTTTCGGAAGAGACTTTGCTCTATTCTAGCGAGCCAAATCCAACCCAAATCACTAGAAAATTGGTTTAAATGCATGTAGCCGATGCCACAGATCAAGTGGGAGACACCAAAAATCCAAAAAACATGCAACCTCAACCACTAGATTTCACCATTACATCAATGAAAAACCTAATTTTTGTTTTTAAATTTAAATATTTATTTTATGTTTACATATTAAAGATGTTGATATATTTGTGATGAAATTTAATCAAAGGATTTTTGTATTTTTCAATTTATTAATATAATTTTTTATTTTTATATTTTTGGAAAAAATCATGGTTTAACTCTGATTATGCTATAAAAGGTCTTATAAACCAAATATGTTTTAAAAGAACGTAAAAAACAAAAAAAAATCAAAAGTGATTACAATAGAGAAGAACCAGACTTACTTGGTCATTTAAGTTTTTGGGACACATTTATAATATAATAAAAATTCAAGATAGATGGTTTAAAAGCCATGGTTGGAATAAATTTGATTGAAAATGAAATGTATAAATAATATATTATTGTCGTTTAAAATGCATCAACATGAATATATGCCCTTCTAATTAAAATTAGACCAGCACTTCAAATTTAATCACCAGCTCTCTGCACTCTAATCGTATATACCCTCCCAATTAAAATTACGACCAGCCCTTCAAATTTAATCACCGGCTCTCTGCACTCTAGTCGTATATAGTATATACTATGTTTGCAAACGAACTTGGCTAAGACTGCTGGTGTCACGCCCCTACACCTGCGGTAGTCTTTCAACCGCTTATAGCGAGGTGCGGAACCACCGAACACTTTCTTTTCACCAATACTTATGTTCGTGGACTACGCCTAATTCACTTTCTCCTACTTAGTTTGTGTTTCGCAACCAAGTATTATTATGTGTTTAGCTTTTATACCAATGAACACCCATACTCATTCATTATCAACAGCAATTATAAATAAAGACAATTGCACAGTATAAAGGGAGGGGCAACTCCCTGCAATATGAGTCTTCCCGAATCAATATATAATATAAACTTCACTTTTACAATGTACAAGCTAAATCTTGGGAAACCCCAAATTTACACTTAGTCAATTTTCACAACTTCGGCAAACTCGGTTGCCCAGCTCGTCGGCACCTTCGCACGGTCACTGCACGACTCTCCAACCCGTCGTTCACCTCGTCGCACGTCTTCGCCGGTTCGCTCTTCGTTTGGTCGCAAATGCCCAAAGCGTGTACACCTACTCACACGCAGTCCCACTTTCCAACCGTGACAAATGCCCAAATCGTGTGAATAGCACGTAGTACCACCTACCCAACTCTACGACATCTGGTTCCAACCTTCGTCTCACCTTCGTGCACACTTGCACGGTGGGCGGGCACTCACCCGAGTCGCCAAGACACCCACGCCAAGTCGTCGCACAATACGGACGCCACACGTTCACTGTGCACGCCACACCCGATCACCGGGTGCACCTTCGCCCAACACCAAGTGCAATGTTCTTCCACCGTGCGATCAGCCCAAGAATGGGCGCATAAGAACTGCACCTTCTCCTCTTGTCTTTGTGCACTTAGAACTGCGCACTCTTCACTTGTGCGAAGATGAGAAGTGATCTGCGATGATGCCAAATGCTCTTCAAACACACTTTACTTATATCCATCGCAAGTGTGGGTGGTGGCTCGCCCAGCCGACCACCCAACACCCACACTTCACCGCAAAGAGCCCCTTGTTATGGTCGGCCTTCGCTCCAAGTGTGGTCGGTCTTTAAACAAATCACTCCACGCTCCAATCACCATATAAATGCTACCGCACTTCTATTATTGTCGCATGATCGTCGCAACCGCAGCTCGCCCGTGTGCGCGTGCCCGGGTCGTGCAGCCCAACTCGCCGTGCACGCCCGCGCGTCCGTGCCCAGTTCACTCACGCACCCGAGGACCTTACATCCTCCTCCACCTGAAATCGTTGTCGTCCTCGACAACATATCATCTCGGTAGCCATCCACCAAGATCATCAATTTCCATGATGTCAACTCCTCCACATACTGCAACCATCACTGCAACATATGTAGAACCACTATCTCCACCATGTCTCACCCCGGCAACCATCTGTCACCAAGATCACCATACCAAGGTATACACCTCATCGGTATGTCATCCATCAGAGATCATCTCAATCCATGATCATCGATCACCCTGTCACAATCTCCACATGCTGCTCTCCATCACGGAAGGCTGGTCCCTCCATCCAAGCTACATGCCCTACTGCAACATCCCGTGTCGACCTCATCATGTGTCATCATGTGAACTGCTGCCATGATACTCCAACATAATGCTAACACATCTCTTTACACTACTAGTCCCCATGTTTGAACTAGTTGGATAGCTAATCCAACCGTCACGCCCAAACCATGAGAGTGAACATCCTCATGCCACCATCAGTCGTCTCTCATAACATCCTGTCACATCCCCAACTTGATCAAGAATCCATCCAATCTAAATAAACCATGCTCAGGTCCATGAAGTAGTCCTCATCTCATCTGCAACATGTCATCCATGATGTTTGGTGTCAATGTGCTACACGAAGTTAGCCACATCTATCCCAACATCATCCATATGTGTGCCTCCTCCATATGAAGAGACCATCTCATCAAACTCCAACTCTCAGTATGCCACATCCAAGTCCATGAAGCTACCTCCATCACATCTGCAATGTGTCAACCCTCAAGTCTCCATAGAAACAAGTATACACCTGCCTCATCTATCCATGTGCTGCCCATGATCATAGATCAATCAGCTCCCATGTCAAAAGGTAGTTGAGTCTCGGCTCAACCCATGCCCAAGTGTTGCCACCAAGGCATCATCATCGTTGTAACTCCATCACTTCAAAGTGTCCCATATCGATCCTCCACATCAAGTCACTCTTCCAAGTCATTCCCATACATGTACTTGAAAGTATGCACCCCATCCTGCATCAAAGTCTCTGACCTTAGCTCCTCAATGTATCAAATCCTCCAAGTCCACCATGTATGAAGTCCCTAAAAGTCACAACAATCTCATGTCATCATGAGCTCCATAAACCATCCCCAACCAATCATCGTAGCAAGCATACAAGTCTCGGCCCAAAGGTCTTTGCAAGATGCCTCAGCTCTCCATGTAGTAGGAATGCTCCATAGTCTGCTCACAACTCCATCCAAGTCCATGGCCTTGTTGTACATAAGTGCACAACCTCTCCATCAGCTCATAGGTAGAACATCTCCATGTCACATCAGCAAATCCATCTGCACAACATCCTTGCTTTGGCACTCCTCATTGGATGCCCATAAGTGACACCTCTATAAGTGCTCCCACATAATGTCCCTGCATAACACTGCCATGCTCCATGTCTCCAACCTGATGTCCATGACTAAGTTGTCCATGTAGTCCAACCAAGTAGACCCATCACAACAATCGGCCATCCTCATCCAAGCTGCAATCTTCGGTTTAGTGAACTCGGTCACCCAACCATATCATCATCACATGAGTCTCTCCATCATAGCTCCTCCACCAAAGGTTCCACCAAGATCATCTCTTGGTCTCGGCCATGAGAAGTCCACCCAAGCAACTCAAGTATGTGCCCTCCAATCTGTCCATGAGTCATGCCGGGCACTTAGCCAAAGTGGCTAAAACATGACCCACTCCTCCACAACGATCATCATGTTCCTCCCTTGTCACGGGCCTTTGTACCTTCTACCATAAGGCCACAAACAACCCTAACAAGTTCTGCAACAATCAACAATCCTTGCTTCTCCATACAAGGTCTCATCATAGACATCCATGGTAAGATGCTCCCTTGCATTGGCAAACTGGCTTTGCCCTTCCCTGCATATGGTCCATCCACCAAATGCCCAAATGAAACACAAGTATCAATGGTACTTACATCATCATCATCATCATGAGGCTCATCCATATGAGTATCCTCATCCATCCATGTTTGCAAACTGCACAATCCTGGTCCAACTTGATCAATCTCAAGTTCATCCTCCATCATGATCATGTCTACAACATCTTAAACTATCACGGCTTCCTCTTACTTGTTTGCACAATCTGCAACTTCACCTTGCTCCATTGTCCCTCCAAGTTGAAGAAGTTCGTCTTCAACATTCTCTTCCAAGACTTCAAGTTCCTTTCGAATCCGGGGATTCTCTTCTTTCAACCTCTTCAACCTGTATAAGGTAAGCAAGAGCTTCCCTTCGCATTCTTCCAAACCTGTCATGTCTTGCCGTTCAGCTTGGTCCAAGCACTAAGCTTCACCCCTGCTAACCTTTCACCAGCTTCACCAAGTTCCCTGCAATCATGAACCGACCATTGTTCCACTTGTATGTAAAACTAGCTTCCTTCACTTGCAAGTACCTGCTTCCACTGTCATCAACTGTCACGCTTCTTCAACCTTGAATCAGCCTACCTCTGATACCACCTGTCATGCCCCTACACCTGCGGTAGTCTTTTAACCGCTTATAGCGAGGTGCGACACCACCGAACACTTTCTTTTCACCAATACTTATGTTCGTGGACTACGCCTAATTAACTTTCTCCTACTTAGTTTGTGTTTCGCAACCAAGTATTATTATGTGTTTAGCCTTTATACCAATGAACACCGATACTCATTCATTATCAACAACAATTATAAACAAAGACAATTGCACAGTATAAAGGGAGGGGCAATTCCCTGCAATATGAGTCTGCCCGAATCAATATATAATATAAACTTCACTTTTACAATGTACAAGCTAAATCTTGGGAAACCCCAAATTTACACTTAGTCAATTTTCACAACTTCGGCAAACTCGGTTGCCCAGCTCGTCGGCACCTTCGCACGGTCACCGCACGACTCTCCAACCCGTCGTTCACCTCGTCGCACGTCTTCGCCGATTCGCTCTTCTTTTGGTTGCAAACGCCCAAACCGTGTACACCTGCTCACACGTAGTCCCACTTGCCAACCGTGACAAATGCCCAAATCGTGTGAACAACACGTAGTACCGCCTACCCAACTCTACGACCTCCGGTTCCAACCTTCGTCTCACCTTCATGCACACTTGCACGGTGGGCGGGCGCTCACCCAAGTCACCAAGACACCCACGCCAAGTCATCGCACAATACGGGCGCCACACGTTCACTGTGCACGCCTCACCCGATCACCGGGCGCACCTTCGCCCGCACCTTTGCCCAACACCAAGTGCAATGTTCTTCCACCGTGCGATCAGCCCAAGAATGGGCGCATAAGAACTGCGCCTTCTCCTCTTGTCTTTGCGCACTTAGAACTCCGCACTCTTCACTTGTGCGAAGATGAGAAGTGATCTGCGATGATGCCAAATGCTCTTCAAACGCACTTTACTTATATCCATCGCAAGTGTGGGTGGTGGCTCGCCGAGTCGACCACCCAACGCCCACACTTCACCGCAAAGAGCCCCTTGTTATGGTCGGCCTTCGCTCCAAGTGTGGTTGGTCTTTAAACAAATCGCTCCACGCTCCAATCGCTATATAAATTCTACCGCACTTATATTATTGTCGCATGATCGTCGCAAGCTTGTCGTCGCAACCGTAGCAACTGCAGCTCGCCCGTGTGCGCGCGCCAGGGTCGTGTAGCCCAACTCGCCATGCACACCTTACCGCTGGGATGGCACATTAAATCACGACAATATTTAGGTAACGCGAGATATCTGCATATCAAGGTGACTAGGGCATTTCAGTGAGAAAAGAATAGCAATATTTACACATAGTGGTTGTAACTCGAACTCACCGTGGCAGCAGTTCAGGGCACAGCAGAGGCTCCACAAAGTAGGAACAACGGACAACGGCTATTCGTGCCATGGTTGGAAGGTTCTCATGCTTACTTCAACGACGGTTGTTCAAACTACAGTGAACAGCGGTGCCTCTGTTACCGATATGGAGAGAGAAGAAAACCACACAATAGATGCTGCTTCCAATTCAAATTGATTTAATTAAATCGCTTTACGATAAATGATTGAGGGACAAAAAAACATGTTCGTAATAAGTATTCCAATATTAACTGAGTGGTGCTAAATTTAAACTGCCAAATACTATAATTTAGCCGTAAGTGGTTAGCACGTTCCATTACCCACAACCCAAAAACTGTTTGCTTACGCCATCGGCCGCCGTTGCGATTATGAGGGCCGCAACTACCATGGAAGCCATCACCTTTTAGTAATCCATTCAAACCGGATACGAAGTTCATGTCAAGGTTTAGTATAAAGAACAATTTTTTTTATAAGAAGATTTGGTTATGATATTTTAATTTAATAACATGCCCATATGAACAATGCTTTTTAATAATCCTGGGTTGTTAATATAAATAACCTCTTCGTAATTGTGTGGTAGTGCACCTCCTTCGCTTGGGATTTATCAATAAGCTTTCCTCATTTTATATCAAATTTAGAGTATTGGGATTTTATTAGTCCCGGCCCATGCCAAAGTAGGTACTATAGCGATTGCTAAGCCTTGAATTCATATTAGTTTTCATTGACCGCTCTCTTCACTAAAATTTAACCAAGGTTTTGGCTCGACGAAATTTTAACCAAACTTTTCGGTTTTCGCTCGACGAAATTTTAACCAAACTTTTCACTTACACTTTTTATTGGAAACTTCACTTGTCTGGAGGCCACTTGTCTCATTGGAAACTTCACTTGTCTGGACTTTTCGGTTTTCGCTCGACGAAATTTTAACCAAACTTTTCACTTACACTTTTTATTGGAAACTTCACTTGTCTGGACGCCACTTGTCTCATTGGAAACTTCACTTGTCTGGAGGCACAGTGAAAGGGACATCGTTATTTTATTCAAATTTTATTTTTTAATCAAAAAAATTCACGAAATATCCAAAGTTTTTGGTTGCTCAAAGTTTTTGGTTAGTTTGTCCTATTCAGAGAGTGAATGCGAGGCATATCCAAAGTTTTTTGCTATTCCTATTTTGGTGGTTGTTCTTCCATTTTTTAGCATATCCAAAGTATCTCTACATTGTCAGCATATCCAAAGTATCTGGCGTGTTGGCACTACTATTTTCCTGATGCCACATGTTGTCACATGTTCTGGCTACATGCGACATGTTCTGGCTACCTGTTCTGGCATGTTGGCACTACTATTTTCCTGATGCCACATGTTGTCACATGTTCTGGCTACATGCGACATGTTCTGGCTAACCTGTTCTGGCTACATGCAACATGTTCTGGCTACCCTGCATGTAGCCAGGGCCATTTTCGTTCTCCACGAGTCAACTACCTTATTCTCTGATTTATGTCGAGTGAATAACCATAGCACAAAAATCTGATTTATGTCGAGTGAATAACCATAGCACAGAAAACAGTGACTATGTAAGTGCTGGAGGAGCAGTCTGAAAGGAACTTGAAACTTCATCAAGTAAATGAAGCTATAAACACCATTGCATATGGAGAAGGCTGCAAAGGTTTCAAAGGAGGCTACTCATGCTCACAACACAAAGAACTATCACGCTTTGCAGGCACTTGAAGAGTACTTCAAAAAAAAGTTATTTCTTGTAAAATAAGGCAATAACAATCTGCAAGTTACTTATTGTAACAATCTGCAAGTTATTTCTTGTACAATAAGGCAAGAACAACAATAAGCCAACAACGGCTTGTAGATATAGTTGAAGCCAACGATCCTACGGAAAATCGTAATGAATGTAAAAAGTTAAAGTTGATTGAGGTAACCACTTGCAAAACAGTGTGGCTTTAGAAAATACTTTTTAGAAATATGGACAATTGTATGAAATTTGGGATGGTAACCAGTCTATTTTTTTTCAACTAACAACTTTTTCACTTAATAGTCTTATATATACAATCTGTAAATGCAATTGTGCAGTTAACAATTTTTCAGATAATATTCTCATATGTACAATCTATACATGCAAGTTATTATGCAAATGCAAAAAGTTGAACTGGACTCAGCAGTTTTTGATTAAGATTAATTCCCCTAAACAAAATTCTTCTACTACGGTCATATATGAGGAAATAACATGTGAGGAGATAGTTTAATATTTTTTGCGTAGCAGGACTAGTGAAACTACCAGTGCATGATGCTCATGCTCATTTTATTGAAGAAGTCAAAATTATCAGATTAAAGCCTTTAAGTACCAATTCTGGGTCATTTCACTGCAAGCGATCTGTTGGTGAAGTAACTAGTAGAATATTCTGAGAGGGTCTCTTTGCAAGAGCAATAAAACTTGAATTCTGACTTCAAAACTTGAAACAAAGTGAAGTAACCAGTAGAATATTGTGAGAGGGTCTGCTTGCAAGAGTAAGAAAACTTGAATTTTGGCTTCAAAACTTGAAACAAAGTGAAGTAACTAGTAGAATATTCTGAGAGGGTCTCTTTGCAAGAGCAATAAAACTTGAATTCTGACTTCAAAACTTGAAACAAAGTGAAGTAACTAGTAGAATATTGTGAGAGGGTCTCTTTGCAAGAGCAAGAAAACTTGAATTCTGGCTTCAAAACTTGAAATAAATCCCCAGATTAACAGAAGGAATTAAAAAAAAAATGTATCAAGTACCTCTTTAAGGGGGATCATACTTCTATTCAGGGAGATTGTAAACCTTTTTCTCTCCAATTACGATTGGCATCTTGGAAATTCTTTCAATTTAACAACGCCAAGTATATTCTCAAGGACTTCCAAAGAAGCTCTGAGGCAGGACCTTTAAAGACTCGAACCCTACACATGAAGTAGGTCTACCCAACCAACCATAAAATCTAAGGTTTACTCCAAAACTGAAAAAAATTTAAAATGTATTGAAGAAGACCAATCAAACTGTTGCTCAGGGAGGTTCTGAGTTTGAACCTTAGTACGCAAAAACACAAAGTATAGCTGAAGACAGGTGATCTTATGATATTGTTAAGTGCGCATTGCCTAACTCCTACTAGTAGCCCGTGGCTAAAGTTCAAAACAACGAAAATTACAGCGACCGGGATTTGAGAATAAAAATGGCAGTGGTCCTGACTAAACGACTCCACTCCTTCAACAAACGATTCCCCTGTGCTCTAATACTACAGTTTTGGAAGCAGGGGCCTGAAATGATGTTACATCATTCTCATTTATCCATACAAAAACTAAAAAGCAAAACAAAAATAGATTAACAACAATGACAGAAAACAAAGTGACCTAAAACTCTATTTATTTCATTATTGAAAACCTCCAAAAACCCAAGAATACAATAGTAGATACAAAGGGACTAAAAAGAAGGCTTCATCTAGAAGTTTCGGTTCATTACGCTGCAATATTCCTATTTATCCACACAAGACACAGAAAACAACAACACAAAAACAAAGTACCCATGGCAACATAAAATAGAGTAACCTGAAAAGCTAAAAAGTGAGGATGGATATGTAAAATTCCTGAAAGGCTAAAAAGTGAGATTGGATATGTAAAAATCCACAAAGAATTGAAATATTGAAATCCCCATATCCATCCCAACGCTTGGTCAACAAATGAATCTAATTATGTTCCCCAAACTGACCATAAAATCATTGTTTCTACAGTCCTCAAACTTAGGAGTTTGATATATCTGCGAGACAGCTCGACACAGAATGAATAAGAACATCATTGTTTCTACAGTCCTCAAACTTAGGAGTTTGATATATCTACGAGACAGCTCGACATAGAATGAATAGGAACATCATTGTTTCTACAGTCCTCAAACTTATGAGTTTGATATATCTGCAAGATAGCTCGACACAGAATGAATAGGAAAATCATTGTTTTTACAGTCCTCAAAGTTAGGAGTTTGATATATCTATGAGATAGCTCGACACAGAATGAATAGTTCCTGGAGTACGAAATACCAACTTCAGTTGGATGGATTCCATGTTAGTGTCATGCTCAAGCTCATCTTCACAACTGACGCTTGTTCTTTCTCAGAAAAACTAGCGAAGAAATATTTGTAGAGTAGGCACGTGGCCTGCATGCAAGTCTGGCATGCCTACAAATTTTATTTTTCCATCTCCATTTTATTGCTTTAGGATCACCGTGTTATTTTATAGGTAACTTCAAATTTAAAGGTTTACGCCATGATACGTATTATACTATTATGGTATGTAATGGTAGAAATTAATGTAACTTTCATTTTTTTTTTAAACCAAAATTTATATTAATATTCATATATACAAACTCAAATAATTAGCTAAATGATATGATCGACCTCATGGTGCCGGCTGCATAATAGCATCCTGTACCAGTATTACTCCAAACCTTTAGCTCCTAAACACATGCTAGCATAGATCAGGAAGTAGCTAGAGTTCCTGGGCTGATAAGCCCTCCCTCCTGTATGAGTTTGGATTATAAACCTACCTCCTCTACGAAGGATCTTTAGATTCAGACAAGGTTACGAAAACCTCGTCCCCTCATACAAATAGCTCAGTCAGGCTTGCTGCGCTACGACCAACTGGTTCCCAGGTGTGAAGCTCACTACACGAGAGGAAGGGTAGGAATACCGAGCGATACAACCTTTTAGCAATCGTTCCCGAAGGGCACAACCTTATTACAACGTTACTGAATTTCTCCACAAGCTTAATACTGCTTGTGTCCTCTGGAAGTCGGGCCCACGTTATTGCTTTAAGGAAGAGGTTGATGAGTGAGGGTTATTGCAAGCGGAGGGTTATTGCAAGCGGATATTCACTGTTCAAATCATTCGAGAGTTATCATTTCAGACCGGCAGGGACTACGACTGCTTGCCTCTCTTGTTGATGTTGCCTCTATACGTTTTGACTATGTCTTCATATATCTCACTGAGGATTTATGTAATGTACTCTATTGACTTCAGAGTTTTGGATTAGTTTTCCAAAATTTTGGAACAGGTTAATCAAAATTGATTGAAGCGATTTAGCTAGTCTAGGAATTATCATGATGGATTCGTTTAGTAATATTATTTCCATTTTGTGTTTTTTTTAAGTGGTAATTTTTAGAACATTAAGTTGAGAACTAAATTATAAACAAAAGATTTCTAAGATATTTACTTGAATGAGTTTGTAGAATCTTTCACTCGAGAAGCATGAGAGGCCATAACTCAAGGTAAAAAAGACTCTCTTTGCAAATAAGAACGAAATGCAATGTTGTCATTAAATGTTAAAACATTTTAATATTATTAAAACATTATAACGTTATTACAATAGATATTGGAGATGGAATAAAATAAAATTAGGGAAGAATACCAATCAACATCAAGCTAAGTTAACTATAATGAAAATTATTAATGAAGTGAATGTAGAAGTAGAAGTAGAAGAACTAGAATATATAGATACCATAAAAATAATTGGAGATATTGTATAAGAGTCTTCTGAAGTAAAAGAACATAACCAAGAAGCATAGACTACAAATGTCTTAAATACTATAGAGAGGCTTGTTGAAGAAAATGTGGAAAAAAAATGTGACTTTTGTATCAGATGAAAAGTTTGAGCATGATGAAGAAAGTGATTTCCACTATGTAGATAAGTACGTGAAGGATGAAATTGAAAATATTTTTATAGTAGTAGAAAAATGTGAGGAGAATATAGCAATGATTGTTGAATTTGATTATGGGATTGAATTCAAATCATCAAAGTTGTTGAAGTTATTGAGACAATGGAAGAGTCGATCAAAGAAAACAAAGATATTGCTTTTGATCTTACATAGGTTGATAGAAAAGTGTAATCAATAGTAATCAAGGTACAATATGATGTAGTGGAAAAACTACATGAAGATGACAATAAAGATGCTCAAATATTCAAGAAACCGAAAACTATAGTAAAGATGACGGTAAAGAAGAAGAAATTAGTGTGTAGAATCTAAAATTTGGAGCAAAGAAAAAAGAAAATCTTGTAAAACATAAAGCTAAGATCATCTTGTAACAACATGTAAAAATAAAAGAATTTTAAATTGATTTCAAGTATTGTAATCTTAGCTCACATGTAGACTAGTATGCAATATTATTTGTAATTAAAGGGGATTGTTGGAATATTTTAGTTATTCCCACTTTGGTGTACCCTATATGTAAATGCATGTAGACTCTAAATTTAGAGAAGAGTTTGGTGTGCATAAAAAATAAGTATGGTTATTATTAACATACAAAGATCATTTTACCTTCATAAAAATTCTAGATATATTTATTTTTTCATTCTCAAACAATTTAATAAAAATCTAAATTTCAAAACCATAACCCTATTATAGAACATTGTTGAGCTATTTATACTACTGCAACCATATAAAAATGGTTGGTAAATGCTTATAAGCATCAATTCATAATAAACATCAAAACACTTACTTCATCATACATCTCAAGTTGCTAACATTTTTTAAAAAAATGTAAGAATTAATTAAATTATATGTTTATTTAAAAGAACAATAATTATTGTTAATGATAAAAATAATAATATATAAACTAAATATATATACATGTTAAGAAAACATATAACAAGATTATTAAACATGGAGATTTGATCCCATTTTATCACAGAGATCATTAAGTTTTGTTACAATACAATGCGCCAATATCATGGATCATCAATATCGCATGTCCAAAAACCTATAACTTATTTCATATGACAATTGTTCATATGATTTTTTTTAATTAATAAATTTAATTTTAAAAAAACATATCTGCTTTTGTGTATATTACTTTGAATATTTTTTAATATTTTATAGAGCTTAAACTCATACCATTCATTTAATAATTATTGTACCAAGAGATGTCATTCTATAGCCTACTATGGAGGAAATGTGTATGTTTTTCCATTTTTCCACAAATATCGGCCAAAATAAAAATAAAAATAACCATAAAAAAAAAACATATTATTTATAAATAATGTTGGCTTATTAAACAAAAACTTAAATAGCCTTATAAATAAACAATTAATAATTCATTAACACAACAAATTTTGTTGGATATTCTGAAAAACTAACTCGACCCTTTGCAGTGCAAAACTAAAGTTTGTGCTTCAAAGGATTTGATCCTTCTTGAGGCATTATAGTTAGATGGATATAAGCTGATGAATGGTTAAATAAAAAATTCTTAAAAATATATTCCCAAATAAAGATGCCTATCAATATAACTAAATATTGTAACAATTTGTATAATTAAATATTGTAGCAATTTGTGGTTTCCTCTTTGTACAACACTATTAAAGTATTTATAGTACCATACATTATCTATTATATTATATGTTGTGCTTTTAAAGGTCGGTGATATTTTCTTAATTTAAAAAAAAAATATTTATTATACTAATAAATACAATAAAATAGTCTTAAATTTTTCTTTACATAAGTGTTTATAAATAAATTTTAAATTTAAGTAAAGTTTTGTTATGAGAATTGTTTTATAAATATGTCTATAAATATTTTTTTTGTTGGCTTCATTTACAAGGGATTTGACTCTTGAATTTCATGTTTTTAACTTCATACTTCATAACATGCAGATCACTAATTAAACTAGTTCTCATGAGAAATAAGTCCATAAATAATTATAAATAATTTAATTCAATTATTATATGAATAATAATTTCTTTGTATTTAATGATAAGATTTTACTCAGTATAATAATTTCACAAATACTTATTTCTTTGTATTTAATCATAAGATTTTACTCAGTATAATAATTTCACAAATACTTAGTTACAAAATAATTTAAATTCACATTTTAATCAACTATATATTAAGAAAATAAGTACTTACAATTATTTTATGTAATGTTTTTAAAAAATACGTAATTAAATATTATTAATTTTACTTTTATTAAATTTATAAAAGTGGTGATAAAATTGTTTTGAATTGAAATTTAATTTATTTGAATGTGGATATTTCTTATAAAATTTTTTAATTGCTTTTCAAATTATTTGAGGGATATTGTTGTTATTAAGATCTTTTGAGTACTAGGTACATGTCTTACGACTTTGTACATTGTTTTCTTCTATCTTAAATTTTACATGGGTTTTTGGGGAATGTAGGGTCAATAATGACACATGAAACCGCCGCACATGGTTTACAAAGGTATTTTTATAATTTATGTGTGTATATTAACACAATTAGGATGTTGTGATCGTAAGAGATGGGTATAAGGGCCCTAGATATGATCAATGAAAGAACATTGGGACTTAGGCACTAAACCAATCAGGCATCCATGGCCAAAAAAATGCACATATGTAAAACTACCACACATGACCTCTTGATAGGATCCTTGAACTTGGAATAGTAACATGGAGGGATATTGGGAGATTTATATGACTAGGTATGGTTTTGACGATCATACACATACATAATAGAAGAAACACAGGACTTAGGTCATAAACAAGACATCCAGGGTCAACAAAGATGCATTGAACCATGACATGATAGCTTTTGAGGGTATGCTTTACAACTAATGAATGCAAATATTGGTATCATTAGGTATTATTCATGGGACCCTTGACATGGTAGGGAGAAGAAAACTAGGTCTCATGCCTTTAAGGGAGATTATAGTAGGATATGGCTAAGGAAAACACCTTGAACCACCACATGTGACCCATTAGGGGTATTTTGTGGCTTTGATTTCTTAACATGTTTTTGGAAGAAACTTAGGCCTTAGTTTTGAAAGAAAGATTATAAGCATTGAGGTTTAAGACCAACACCTCAAACCACTATGTATGGCCTCCCAAGGGTATCATTACTCTCTAAGTGGGGATATTTATAAAATTAGAAGGCTTTTCAATAATAGGTATATGTCTCAAGTCCTTGGACATGGTTATGGGAGGAACTTCAAGGCTTAGGTCATAAAAAAAACTCCTAAGTATCTAGGGATAAGATGGATTACTTATAGTACCATATAACACCTTTAGAGTGAATTTTTATATTCAGAATAATAATATGGGAGAAATTATGATTTTTTTAGTAGTAGGAATGGGTCTAAAGAATTTTTACATGGTGTGGGGAGGAAACATTCATACAAGACCCTAAAGAAAGCTTCTTACCATCCATTTCCATAAACAACAACTCAAACCACCATATAGATCATCCCACATTCATTCCTCCCTTTGAGAGGGGATTTGAATGCCATAAGGAGATTTACTATATTATGTATGAGTATTTGGGCCTTAAACATGGAATCGTAACTCTTATTCCCTAAATGAATCTTTTAATCATTTAGGTCTAGTAACATCTCCTTAATATATCACTCCTAACATATCCTTGGGATCTATATGGCATATTGATTTCATTAGGAAATTTTATACACCAGGTATACAACTTTAGTCGCACATCATTATTGGGGGATAAAAGTAGAGCCTTAGACCCTAAAAAAGAATTATAGGGTTCCAAACTAAATAATCTTGCCTTGAAACAAAACACATGAACAGTTGAGATGATATTTAACCTCTAACTAGGGATATGGGCATCATTATGACTTTCCAAGCGCAAGGAATGGGTCAAGGTGCCTTCAACATGGTTGAGGAAGTAAATTTGTACCCTAGGCCTAAATTAACATTTTACACACCTACGGCCAATAACAATTCCTTGAACTAACCCACATGACCTCCAAAGGGTATGCTTCACCTCCAACTGATAATATTAGTGGAATTATGGGTTTTCGAGAACTATGTATTATTCCCAGTGTATAAACTAAGGTCAAACTGTGAAACTCAAGAATTAAACCTAAAAGGTAGCTTATAAAGCTCAATATCCAAGAGGAAGGATTCGAGCTATTGTACACGACCTATTTTTGTGTCATTTTTCCTCGAAGTGGTAAAAAGGGAAGCATTAGTAGATTTTTAGTATTGAGGATGGGGAATTGGCCTTGGACATGGTTGAGGGTGGAAGCTAATCCATTTAAACTAATTCTAGCTTCTAGGCATTCAAGTTCAATAGAAATTCCTCAAACTAGCACACATGAAACCCCAAGTGTAAAAGTTTCCTTTGATGTTGAATATGAGTGCCATTTATGAGGTTTTGTGCACCAAGCTCAAGTTGCAGTGCCTTAGCAATAGTTGGGGGAGAAAACATGTTGCTTAATCCCTAACAATGAGGGTTCGAAAGAAAATTGATAATAATTACATATTTTATTTAAAAACCATCATATTAATGTTTGAAGGCGCAGAGAGAATTTATCTGAAGTGAAGTAGACCCAATCAGAATTTTCCCAACACTAGCAGGTTGCAGATCCCCCGATTGCCTTCTTAGGTTGTCCAATTCATCATCCATCAACTGAATTAGTTGCAGTAGCTTAATCAATATTTTCATGGAGGAAGCCAATCATGACGCAACTAATTTGAAGTATATTGAAGCACTCTTACAACTTTGAAAGGATGCAGCTAATTTGAAGTAGATTGAAGCACTTTTACATCTCTGAAACCTCTAGAGCTGATGATGAAAACCCCTTCCACTCGTCAAGGATGAAAATCCATTGCAATAAAGAGTGTTAAGAGAAGATATTTTGAATGTTAAGAGAAAAAACCCTCAACAAATATACTATAAACTAGCATAGATATGTAAACTAATGATTGATTATTGTTATCATATCAATCCACAATAAACATCATATCACTTACTTCATAGTAAAACACACTGCTAAAACTAAAAAAATTATAAAATTAAATAAATTACAACCCTATTTTAAATTATTATTGTTAATTACAACAAAACAATTAATATATAAGTTAAGAATATATATTTAAAAAACATGTAACAAGTTTGTTATCCATGAAAAATTCTAAAATTCTAAATAATCTTTATTATAATGTTGTTGTTTATACTTCATATCCAAAAAACATTAAAAGAGAAAAAAAAAACATAACTACTTTCAAAATAAATATTAACCTTCTATTTGTATACACTACAGAATATTATAAAATATTTCATAAAAATCAAATTCCTACCATCAACATAATAATTATTAATAATAATAAAATTAAAATTCTATTCAAAATAAACATACTTATTAACACAACAATTACTACATACTGTGATGAAAAAAAACAAACACACGCAACAATAACTACATGCTAAAAATACATAACTTCTCAAACATAAAATTTGGAAACCTCTTACAGGACTCCAATAAATAGAGCTATTGGCATTTCTAACAATCAATCACATATACATATATTATCAAGCTAATTAGATCGAGGATAAGGATATGGTTAACTTTACAATTTTACCTAGTGAATTTGATATCTATAATTCGCAAACCATATAAATATTTTGTTGATTAGATATTTATTATTCAATAATGATAACAATATATTTAGTTTTAAAGAAAATTAAATTAATAAAAAAAAATCTAAAATATATTTTATTTCAAGTTTTCTCAAAATAAATATACATAGATTTTTTGGATCCTAAAATAAGAAGAGTCAGATTGATTTTTCATTTATATTTATTTTAATGTTACAATATACAGGGCAAAACATTCAAAAACCCTCATTAGAACATAATCGTAGTTTTCATTACCAGATCTATAAAAATTACCATATGAAGAAAACGATTATGCCCAAAACCATGTAGAAAACTCATGTGCAATTCATCTACCATCTTTGAATCCACCTCCCATCCCATCCCATCCCATCCTTGAGTAAAGCCCATTATTATTAGATCCACGTTTGAAAAAAATAATTATCCAAACCACCCCTTAACAAACCACTTTACACTAACGGTACAAATAATATAACATATTCCAAAAAAAAATTGAAAACATAACCATTTAATATATCTATCAAAAACCTATTTCCAAAATAAAAATACCTATTAACATCATTAAAAAAAAAAAAACAACAACCTTCCATTGGATCTTTATTTAAATCCATCTGGCTTTTATCATAATTTAGTAAATTTCCCTTCACCTTCAACATCAGTTTCAAGCAGAGGAGGAAATCAGAGGAAGGGAGCAGTCGTTGATTCCCGTGTTCACATTTGACTAGGAACGACGTAGAATTATTAGGTACTCGGTGGGACATTTAACTCATACATTGGCCATACATTTTTTTAGAAATTGTGGTTGAAATGATTATGTGGTAGGCGAAGGCTATCTCCAAATCCTCCTTTTCACCGTTTACGTTTCTGTGTTTCAAAGTTAAACGCTTGTGTTTCTCTGATGTACAACATGAACGAGTTGTCTCCTTGTGTTTTTATTTATATTAATTACGCAGACAGAGATACCTATTTCGGAATAAGGGTGTCAAAATTTTGATTTTTTAAAGAACAAAAGTTGTGTGGATTATCCAGATCTGAAAAACGCGGAAGAATTTTAACGCAGCGGCAGCGTGTTTTTTTTTTTTCTTAAAATTTTTAAACACAGAAAAACACTCACGGATCATACCTCAGGTGTTCTCAGGTTTCCACACGTTCTAGCTTTACAAACCTTAGACAAGGTACAACCCTTTATGTTCACATTTGTTTCCTTAAAAAATAAACTGAATATTCAAGGAGCAATGACCGCACAGTTCCAAACTCATTCATGGTTACCAAGATATGTCGGGGTCTGGGTATTTGTTCAACTCACCGAAAATAGCATCGCTCCCGATTATAATCTGACGCAACTTGAAATCGAGGTCGCTTACGCTCTTATTCGTCCAACTCTACGTCGTAGGCCCTATTTCCAACTGTCTGAGAGGACCACACAAAGACAGGGTCGGCTCCGTTTACAACATGTTATGGCGAGAGGGAAAAAAATAAATAAACGAAATAAAATAAAATTAGAGGGAAGACATTTGACACTGTTCACCATGTTGGACCACGCAAATGCAAAGGAGAGCTATTTTAGTGACGGCTACCCTCTCCGTGAGCCTTCTCCTTCTAGAATTGAATTCGAACTTCATTTTGTTTCAATGAAAGTTCAACTCAACAAATCGATTGCGCCGAATCAGTCTCATTCAATTTTCGCACTGTCCCTCGGTTGATAAGAACCTAGCCGACTGAGCATTCACTTCATCGAAACAGCATTAATGTATGGTCCTTCAACTCAATATATGGTTTTTTTTTTACAACAGAAAGAAACAAAACACACAAAATAAACTTCAACAAGAGTTCCAAAAGAAAACTGGCACAAAGTAAATTACCCAAGGCACAAAAAGAAAGAAATTCATTCCTTCATTCTAGCCTTGCCTACGAAACCTTTGTGTACATGTTTATATACAATATTAAGGCAAAAATATCATTTAACAGAACATAGGCATGTTGGCAATCACAACCTTCCTAATTTTGACAACATAGAAACCGAATATTAACAAACATGATATCTGTCCCGAAAAGGAAGACATGATTTAACAGTAAAAATATATAAACTAATCTAGTTGTCCCTCCGGGGACACATAAACGAATTTGTCTATGAAATATTTGCAAAATCGGTGTTAGAACAAATCGTGGAGTGATGCTCCTGCATCAAACTCCCTTGGAACAAAAGATTAGTCCATGAGATCTACAACAGTGTTGCAATGATTCATGATATCCACTTCATCCATCAAACTACTTCTTCAGCTCGATGACATTTCAATTTAACAAAGTACTCATAATAATTTGTGTTTCTAGTTTTTTTTTAATGAGTTTTTGGTCCAGAATCATTTTCATTTGTAACTTCTGAGTTATAGGTAACTGTGTCTCTTTTTCAAGTTCCTGATAAGGATATAGGTCTGCAACATTAAATATAGGAGATTCCTATATTCAGAGGTAATTCAATCTTATAAGTATTTGATAAAAACTTCCTAAAGACTTTGCCGGGGCCAATCTTTTTCAACTTTAACTTATTTTACTCGCTCTTTGGAAACCCCTCCTTCCTTAAATGAAATAAAACCAGATCCCCAACTTCAAAATTTACCTCCCTTCACACGAGATCGATCAACCCCCTACTTATATTTAAGACAACTTTCATGTAGTTTCTCTTTAACTTGCTCATGTATCATCTACATTACTCTAGCGAACTCCTCACACTTCGATTTTCTCCTATCCCCAAATTCTCGAGTTCAAAAATTCCTCTCCGATGCATGTCATACCCTTATGTCATACACAATCTGAAAAGGAATTTTTCCTGTATTCCTATTACAGAAATCATTATAGGAAAATCCATTATGTGGTATCAGTGGATTCCATTGTTTATTATGCTCAAGAACTAGACATTTAGTAAATTTTTGAGGCTTCTATTAACCACTTTAGTTTTCCATATGTTTGGGGATGATAAGTTAATTTCTAGGTCAAGTTTCTCCGCATTTTCCTCCATAAAGTTCTCCAGAACTATCCAACAAAATTGGTGTCTCAATATGAGTCAATGCTCTTATGCAGTCCATGTAGTCTCACTACTTCCAGGAAAAACAAATTTGCAATATGGGAAGCATCATTCATTTTGGAACAAGGTATAAAATGCGTCATTTTAGAAAAAAATTCCACTACTACAAAAATTAAAACATGAATCCTTTGAGTTCATGGCAAACCTAGAACAAAATCAATACTAATGGCTTCCTATGGCCTACTTGGTATGGGAATTGGCTGATATAGTCTTGCATTCTCATACCTCCCTTTACCACGTTGACAAATTTTTGCCTCTATCCACACTTTTTTTTACATCTACCCTTATACCTTGCCAATAACAAAAATATCTTAATTGTGCATAGGTTTTGTCATGGCCAAAACCACCATCAAGTCCCCCATTGTGTTTCTCTTTCAACAAATTATCCCTCATTGATCCTCTTGGGATACACATCTTGTTGCCCTTAAACAACAATCCATCCTGAACCAAATATTCAAGCCATGGGCTTCGATCTCTGATCACAGGGTTTTCAAAGGCTTCATAGATTTCTTTAAAATTTGAATCCTCCTTATACAACTATTGGAGATGCTCATATGCTAGAGTATTAGCTTGGAACTCCTATAGAATTAAACATCGCCTTCTCAAACCATCAAAAATTTGTTAGCACTTCCATTTTTATACTTTAACCAAAAGAAAAAAAAAATCATGTACTCAACCCATTTTTCGTGTCTTTGGTTCGACTTGTCTTGTTTACTAGTAAATTGCAATGTGTGGTTGTCAACGTATGTGATGAACTACTTGGGCATAAGGTAATGTCTCCACTTCTTGAGAGACTAATTTTTTTCATAAAACTCTTTGTCATAAGTAGAATACTTTTGTTTGGCTTCATTCAATTTTTCACTGAAATATGTAACCAGTTTATCATCCTGGCTAAGGACAACTCCAATTGTTGTTCCACTGGAATCACAATGTACCTAAAAAGGCTTATGGAAATCAGAAAAAAACTAATATAAGTTTCTTAGTAATTTTCTTCTTCAACAATTTCAATGCCTCTTCTACAATTGTTATACATATAAAAATGTTATTGTTCCTTTCTAATTGTCTCTACTATTGTTGCACAAATGCAGCTGAAATTTCAAATATTTTTTTGTAAAAATTGGCCAATCCGTGGAAGCTTGTCACCTCATGTATTTTGGTTGAGGAAGGCCACTCTTCAATGGGTTTTTCCTTAGCATCGTCCATTTTCAGCCCTTTTGCAGAAACTACAAATCCTAGATAAATCAACTTTGTCATAAGAAAAGAACACTTCTTCAAAAAATTTAGAAGCTTTTCATGTTGCAGCTTGTTTAATATTAACATTAAGAATCTAAGGGGTTCTTCCTTGGTTCTGTTGTACACAAGGATATCATCTAAATAAACAATCACAAACTTTCCAATAAATTCTTTAAGAACCTCATTCATGAGCTTCATATAAGTGTTGGGTGTGTTAGTCAATCCAAAAGGCATAACCAACCATTCATACAAGTTGTCATTGGTTTTGAATGTTGTTTGACGTTCATTGTTGTCTCTCATGTGAATCTGATGATACCCTCTCTTTAAATCAAATTTTGAAAAGTATCTGGCCCCATTGAGCCAATCCATTATATCATCCATGTGAGGTAAAGGAAACATGTACCTGATAGTTACCTTGTTAATAGCTCTAGAATCAGTGCACATTCTCCAACCTCCATATTTTTTTGGACTCAAGATAGTTGGCACAACACACAGGCTCAAGCTCTCTCTAATTAGCCCTATGTCCAACAGCGCTTGGACTTGCTTTCTGATCTCCTCATTCACCTTAGGGGTCATTCTTAAATTGCCTTGTTAGGTAGACTAGCTCCTGGAATTAAATCTATACAATGCCTAATGCTTCTTACAAGTGGTAAAGAATTTAACAACTCATTGATAGTAACATCAACAAATTCATATAATAATGACTAAATTTTAGTAGGAAACTCTTTTAGATTTGTGTGTGAGGACAGTTTGAGGATTACCAATTACAATGAATTGCACCTCCTCATCTTGCTTCATTTGTTGTAGCAGCACCTTCCAAGTCATCACTTCCACGCTCGGGCCTACATCCTCTTTGGCTCCTTTCTCTTCCAATGGTTAAAAACATGTGCTTCTAGTTTTCCTTCTCGAAAGAGTAGGTGTTATTTCTCCCGTCGTGAATAGGACCTCTATCATACTGGCACAACCTACCTAATAAGACATGGCAAATATCTATAGGCGTTACGTCACACAACGCGTCATCCTTATATCTAGAAAATTGGAATTCTACCTTGCTTTGTTCATTGACTAAAATATGATGTCCTTTTTGCAGCCATGTCACCCGATAAGTAGTGGGATGTTCCATCATTTGCATCCCAAATTTCTCCACCATTTCCACAGAAACCAAGTTATTAGCACTACCACTATCAATAATTACTTTGCAACACTTTCCTTTAGATTTACAAATTGTTCTAAATTTATTTCTCCTCTAGGCTAGCTCTTCCTTCGCCTTTTCTTCTTTAATTGGAATCCTCTTCTGCATTAGGGACTCACCAAACTTAGGGGTTTACTCTTTTACTTCAGTTGTTGTTGCCTCATCCCTAACTTCTGCAACATGTGCTCCTATCTGGCATGCTGATTTATTTTCAGGACAGTTCCATGACAAATGCCCTGTCATTCCACATATGTAACATCTAACTTCTTGGTCTCTACCTCTTCTTATTGGGAAAAATATCCTATCCCTTGATTCTCCTCCTCTTTGAGATTGACTGATTGAACTTCATGCTCATTCTCTTGGACTTTGGACTCTTCCCCTATTAGGAGTCCCTTTCCCTCTAGCTAGACTCCTTCATGTGCTACGTTGGCTTTGCTTCCTAGCCAACTTTTCTTCTACCCTCATTGTTGGTTGGTAGGCATCATCCACAATCTTCAAGGATAAGAGGCTGATTTCATCTTGAATATCAAATCTTAAGATATTTATGTACTTGGACACCTTCTCCACATGTTTTTCAATGTAATCTACTCTTATATTTAGCCCATAAAATTCCTTTATATATTCTTTCACTGTCATGAATTTTTGCTTCAGATTTTGTAATTGCATGAACGACTAGTAATCCTTGGGAATAAATTTTCTCTTGAATTTAGCCAACTTTTAATCTTTTCCTTTCCTTTTTGTCCTCCAATCCTCGTGTAACTCATCCCACCACAATGTTGCATGTCCTCTTAACCTGGTCACAACATACTTGGCCTTTCGGTCCTCCTCAACATCCTCATAGTCAAAATATTTATCTAGAGTGTTGATTCAATCCAATAACTCTTCCACATTCAAATTTCCTTCATATATTGATACGTCCATTTTCTGTCTGGATCTGATCTCGGTGACCAGTTTAATCAACTGCTCATCTGGTTCCTCTCTTCCTTGAGTTCTTTCAACCTCTTTCTGAGAACTCATATCCTCACTCTCATTGATGTCTATTGCATCAGGGTCTCATCTCTCGGTAGTTTCTACAACCTTCATCCTTGCCTAGATCCTTGCCTAGATACACCTTGAGTGTAGTCTCCAATCATCATCCATTCCATTCCCTTCTAAGCTTCCTCTCCTTGGCAGCATGTTAGCAACACCTTCTTAGCAGCTCCTTTAAATTCTCTTGCAATTACAGGCTTTGTTTCAGAGCTCAAAGCATGCTCTAAAACTTGAGAACACAATCTCGCTTTACAAACTTTTGACAGGGTACAACCATTTAAGTTCAATTTTGTTTCCTTGAAAAGAAATAAACTAAATATGCAAGGAGCAATTACTGCACAATTCTAAACTCATTCGCAGTTACCAAAATAAGTCAGGGTTGGGGCCTTTGTTCAGCTCACCCAAAATAGAATTTCTCCTCACTAAAATCAAACCCAACTTGAAATCAAGGTCGCTTACTCTCTTATTCGTCCAAATCTATGTCATAGGCCCAATTGTTGACTGCCTGATGTGACCACACGCAAAGACGGGATCAAATCCATTTGCGACGTGTTATGACATAAAGAAAAATAAAATAAAATAATATTGGAGGGTTGACATCCGATCCTTGTTCGCCACATTGAACCACACAAATGCAAAGGAGAGCTGTTTTTGTGGTGACTACCCTCTCTCTGAGCCTTTTCCTTATGAAATTGAAGTTGTACTTCATTTTGTTTCAACGAAAGTTCAAGTCAACAAACAGATTATGCACGGAATCAATCTTATTTAATTTTCACACTGTTCCCCGGTTGATCAGAACCTAGTTGGATGAGCGTTCACTTCATATTCACAACCTTAGTGTATGGTCCTTAAACTTAGTATGTGGGTTTTAACAATACAAAGAAACAAAACGCACAAAATAAACTTCAACCAGAGTTCTGGAAACAAACCGACAGATAGTAAATCAACCAAGGCACAAACAGAAAGTAATTCATTCCTTCATTTTGTCCTTCACTCCCGTGAAACCTCTGAGTACAATATCATTTATTAGAACATAGGCATGCTGGAAACAACAACCTTCCTAATGTTGACGACGTGCCTGATTCTAGAAGAAGAATACTAAAAAACAGGAAATTTGTCCGAAACGGGAACATGTCATTTAATAATAAAAAGAAATAAACTAATCTAGATGTCCCTCCTGGGACACATAAGCAAAACCGCTTACGAGATATTTGAAGAATCGGTGTTAGAGAAAAACATGGAGTGATGCTCCTACATAAAATTTCTTCATCATGTTTACAAAGGATGAAATTAGGAATTTAAAAATGGCACAGTTTTTCTTTTCAAAACATATGGCTAGGTGTGAAGGTGGCTATGTGAATTTGTCATTACATTCCCAGTTCACCCATTCATGGTAATGTATGTTTGGGATTCAGTGGTCAAGTGATCATTTTAATGAAATGATTCAATAGTTGAGGTATTCACCATTTCATGGTAATGTATGTTTGGGATTCAATGGTCGGGTAATAATTTTAACGAAATAATCTATTGGTCGAGGTGATAATTTTAAGGAAAAATTTACTGCGAGTTTAAGCATTGTAAATAGAAACCTTCCATTGCACTCTCATCTAAGATTTTCGAGCCCATGGTCTTTCTATAAGAGATGTTCTAGCTATGTTATAAGTAATATTGGAAGCCACATTTGACATATCTATGGTGGCTTTTTATATGCATTTAATTTTTATTGGGATTTCTTGTTTATAATATCCTGTTCTTCTTGGGAAATTCTTAATTTTTTTATAGGTGGAAGGAGTTGTGGGTCCGGATGGGAGATGAGAGATAGTTTCTAAAATGGTTAAACATTCATACATAATTTGGAACAAAATCACATAATAGAACACAATAGAGATGCAACTTTGTAATTAGAATTGATTGAATGACTTGACATTGAAACAAATGATAAAAACAAAACTCTGTATTTTCAGAAGGATCTTTAGAATGATAATAATGGCTATGTTAATTTCATCTCTTGCACATTGTAACGCCTCCTCCCACATTTACCCACTTTTACAAACTCTCTAGGGTAGACATGAGCTGAGTGTCACTATGATGTGACCCGACCTCCAATTTCCAGTTATCGAAGTGGGGTCGACTAACGGACAACTTACATACATCCCTCAGGGACTAAAGACCACTCAGGATCCTACAAACCACTCCAAGTAACCAATCCCTAAGCTAGAACTCTTTTTCACAAGAGAAACTCCCCAACTGCATCCTTTGACACTTTGTGCATGTGGCTGGGAGGTTATAACCGCACCCATAAGCCTCCTAGCATGCGGTTATGACCAAAATTCCTTAGTCTAAAGCATGTGGTCTCGAGATATATGCCACTTTTTCGGGAAAGCCTCTATACCAATGCCCAAAACTACTTGTAACTTTCCAGAATCATAAATAACATGATGAAATGGCTAACCATACAAAACTTGAGCAAGATGTTGACAAAAACATGCCTAGTACATGATAGACATTTCGTCCAACACATGATAAACATATAAGCTACGAGGTCATGAATGCATACATGATCATAAACTTTTGAACTTCATATGAAAATCACCAAGAAGGTTCAATTCCCTCTCAGTCTAGTTGTAATATAACTTGTTAGCCCATCCATTCATCAACTAGCCAATAAATTATCAAATCATGAAAAAGAGCCATAGTTAGAGCACATCATAAAACCATGAATCTAACCAGCATATAACCAAAATAGAAATATGGAAAATAAACCATAAGATCACCACAATAACCAATACAAGTACGGATGGACCACAATAGAAAAATAGCTCATATTAACATATTAAAATTTCGATCAAGTTAGGGACTTCCACTTACCACCTAACCAAACATTGGGCTAAACCAAATCTTTCTTTCATCCAATCAGCCTCGTGGCCTATTCTAAGCATGAATATGGGATCATATGGCTTAAACCAAAACAAAACCAACCAAGGCTTCCAGAGGCCACACCACCTCAACCTTCAACCATAGTGATTTCACCTAACCAGTCTATAAATCACTAATACCAAACTAGATTAGTGTTTATCCAAGTTGTCCAAGGCTCGAGGAACTAGTAACTCAACCCACAAAATCCATGGAATCCGAGTTGTTACAAGGCTCCAAATCATTTGTCCCAACCTATAGGTTCTAGGGACTAGTAACTAAACCCGCACCCTCTAGGGAACTCAAGTTGTTTCAAGGCTCCAAAGAATTTGTTCCAACCCACACCCATAGGAAACATGAGAAACAATTAGAAATCCAAATGAGAAGCCCACTGCACCATGGCTATCTTGGAAATGGAAATGCAAAGCTGAAACCATTGTCAATCTAGGAAAATCTCGATGGCAATGACAACACATAACCAAGGAACTACATGCATATACCATACATCCAAAAACCAACAAGGAAATCACACATGCAACCTGTTACTTGCACAATATCGCTATTGTAGCTATTGATCCAACCTTCTCTTCCGCATCTTTTCTTTCCTTTATTTCTCCAAATCCAAGTGAATGCTAGAGTGCTCCAAGAATGCTCAAAGTGTGAAAGAGAGTAAGAGAGCCAAATTTTAAACTGCCTAAAGTAGTGCAAAAGCTAGCAATTTATTCTCTTATGCCTTTTTATCATTGATGTCTCCTTTTTCTTCATTTTCCTTCATTTTTCTCTAATTTCACTCGAATGAAAATTTGTGTCTCTTCATCTTCCTTTTCTCATATTTTCCTCTATTTTCATAATTAAATGCCATTTATTTCCTCTTTTCCTTTACAAATTCCTTTTCCAATTTCCATATCCATTAATTAAACCATAAGTGATTTCCACTATAATGTTTACCCACCATTCATCTTGGAATACATTTCCCTTGACCTTGGTATTATTTATTTATATGGAAAACCAACCAGGGATTGTTACAAACCCCTCCCCCTTTGGGGGAACATCGCCCTCGGCGTTCACTGGCACTTATAACCAGAAAAACATGCTACCCATGGAGCTTTATAACACGTCTTGATGCAACATTTACATCATACCAAACTGCTGAAACCACGACCACCATACTTCTTCTTAGATCTTTATAACATAGCTCGATGCAATATTTACAACACACACACAGATATATATATATATATATATATATATATATATATATATATATATAACAAAACCACATATACCAAACACATTTTCTTAACCATCAAATAAAGAAGGATACAAAGCTCGCATCTGATTAACCATCTCCCATGTAGCTTCATTAGGCCTAAAGTTCTTCCACTTGAAATTAACCTTCTCGATTGCTCATGTTATAGAGCATAAGTTTTCGTTGCAAAATGTAGTAAGGTTTTCGTTGGAACTCTCCACTTTGATTCCACCTGCAATATAGACCAATCAATAACACTATTAACATCCCACACATATCTCTTAACAAATTGAACATATAAAACATCATGGATTTTCATTGTTGGTGGCAGTGTAAGTCTGTAGGCCACTGGTCCAATCCTCTCAAAGATCTCAAAAGGCCTATAATACCGAGATGCCATCCTGGCACATGATCCTATCCTCGAGGATCTCCCCTTGGGTTTGATGCACAAGTACACATGCTCCCTAACCTAAAAATGCTTGAATACTTTATTCATGTCTTCATAACTCTTCTTCTTGTCCTATGTTTCCTTTAAATTATTCTTAATAACCTACATATCCTACTCCATTTCATCCAACATGTATGTTCTAACCATAACCTTGTTCGCTAGATCACTCTAAATGATAGGAATGTTACAACTCTGCCCATAAAAAGCCTCAAATGGACTTATCCTCAAGGATTTTTGATACCCATTATTATGTGCATATTATACTAGTGGAAGATACTCCTACCAATTTTGTTGCTAATGCATGACATACATCCTTAATGTGTCCTCAAGAATCCCATTAACCCTCTCTATTTGTCCATATGTTTGCATATGATAAGTTGTACTGAGAGCTAACTCTATCCCCAAGCCTGCAAAAAAATCCTTCCAAAACCTAGAAGTGAACTCGACATCTATGTCTGATATGATATTCTTGGGAACTCCATGCAATCCTGCTATCTCCTTGATGAATATTTAAGTTACGTCACTAGCTTAATTAGTATAATTCACAACAATGAGGTGAGTTACCTTGCTCAAGCTCTCAACCATAACCATGATAGAATCATGTTACTTTTATCTCCTTCGCAAACCTGTAATGAATTCCATGGAATTGACCTCCCATTTCCATTTAGGAATCGAAATAGGCTGCAAAAAAATAGTTGGGCACTTATGCTCTACTTTCACTTGTTTATAGTCCAAACATCATGCAACAAACTCAACCACCTCTTTCTTCAAGTTTGACCAATGATAGAACTTCTTAATAGATATTAATGTCTTCTAGTATCCTAGGTGGACTGAATATGGTTTGACATGAAACTCCCTCAACATAAGCTTCTTGAGATCACGACTATCTCGAACATAAATATTGTTCTTGAATATCATGAAGCCATCTGTCATGAGGTGATACTACTCTTCCCTATCACCTTCACCCTTTTGCTGCAATCTCTTCTTCTTCTATTGGTACCTCTTGTCATGCTGCCTTGCATGTAAGATCTACTCTTGTAAATATGTCACATAAGAACTCATAGTTGAAATGTTATTTACCTGCACTCTCCTACTGAGAGCATATGGACCCTATTTTCCATGCCCATGATGTATTTGATCTCAAATTCAATCTCATTGAGTGTAGCCAACCATCTAGCTTGCCTAGAATTCAAATTTTGTTGGTCAAATAGATATCTCAATCAACTATGATCACCCATCAAAACAAACCTCCTACCAAGGAGATAATGTATCCACATATTCAATGCATGAATGGTAGCTTCCAACTCAAAATCATGAGTCACATAGTTTCACTCATGCTCATTCAACTTCCTTGACTCATAACAAACCACCTATCTTTCCTACATCAGGACTCCACGAATCCCTTCCTTGTAAGAATATGTACAGATCATGAACTCCTTATCATGATCTGCAATCTTCAAGACTGGAACATTGGTAAGAAAATTCTTCAACTTCTCAAAAATAATTGCACACTCCTCAATCCATTCAAACTTCCTCCCTTTCCTTGGAAAATATGTAATAGGATATCCAATCCGTGAGATGTCCCTCATGAATCTCGTGTAATAAATTGATACTCCCATGAATGATCTGACCTCATCTACATTTCTAGGGGCTGGAAACTCCATGATAGCTTTAATCTTTTCTTGGTCCACTATTATCCCTTCCTTGGAAACAACATGTCCCAAACAGTCAATCTTAGATTGAAATAAATTTCACTTATTGACCTTGGCATAAAACTAATTCTCTTTCAACATTGCTACCACGCACTCTACATGCTCTTCCCTATACTTGGAGTATATCAATATAGCATTAATAAACATTATCACAAACTTGTTCAGGTAAGGATGAAACACTTTGTTCATCATGAACACAAAAATGACTAGAGCATTAGTAAGACCAAATGGAACCACCACAAACTCATAATTCCCATACCTAGTAAAGAATGCAGTTTTGTAGGTGTCTTCTTCTTTGATGTGAACCTAATGTTATCTTGATCTCAAATCAATCTCTGAATACATTGTTTCTCCTTTAAACTGATTAAAAAAATCATCGATCCATGACAATGGATACATGTTCTTGATAGACACTTTGTTCAACAACCTTTAATCAATGCACAATATGATAATATCATCCTTTTTATTTATAAACAATACTAGTGAATCGCAAGGTGACACACTTGGACTTATCTATCCCTTATCAAGCATCTCCTTAAGTTGTAACTTCAATTCCACCAACTCTAGAGTGCTCATCTTGTAAAGTGCCTTAGATGTCAGTGTTTCTTTTGAAATCAACTCAATATAAAAGTCCACTTCCCTATGAGGAGGAAAATTTGTAATCTATGCTAGAAACACATCCTAAAACTGCTGTAAAATAGGATACCTCTTCAGGACTTCATCATTCTCAACATCCTTCCCTTTGTCACTGGAAATATGCAATGCAAACAATACACATCCTTTCGAGAAACTACGCTTTTCTTGCATAGTTGTAACCATTCTCACTGATATAGGCTTCTTCTTTCCCTGTAAGACTCTCATTTCCCCATCATCACCTAGACACTCAATATGCTCATCATAATATTCCACCTTAGTGTTGTGAATGAAAAACCAATCCATGCCCAAAATCATATTATATGATCACAAAGGAAGCACATTTAGATGAGTTGATGTAGGCATACAATTAAACTCAAATGCACAATATCTTATCCAATGATGACCTCTTCTCTTGGTCCCTGTAGCCAACTGCACCAACCAAGATTTTGCTTGCACTTATTTTTTTCAAGAAACACTTATCCACCAGGTCATGACTGATATAACTATAATTAGATCCAGGATCAATAAAAATGGAAACAACTTGATCACAAATCTTTCCTTCAATCTTAATAATGGATGCCTAATAATTAGTCTTCTTATTATCCACCACTGCATAAATCCAAGGAATATTATTCCAACATCTCCAAGTATTTGTACCTCCTGAGCACTGTAAATCTGAGGTCTACCACCCTATTATTATGGGCACTCACTCTTGTGATTATCTCCCCCACAATTCCAACACCTCAAAGACTTCCTGCCATTGTCCTTATTCTGCTCCTCGCATTGAAATCCATATACTCTGTCAATTGCATTGAATTTATTATAAGGTTCCACATTCTCCTTGTCACCTGCATCATGAGGTCTTCCTCGCTTATTATCTCACTTTCCTTTAGTATTATCATTAGCTTTCCAATCCCACTTAAGCTTAGCATATGCTTAGACTGCTCATAACAATGCTTCAGCTTCCCAATGACATCCTCCAATGACCAAGGCTTATCATACTCAATATTATCTTTGAATGTTAAAGGAAATCCATTAATGAACCTTTGGATCTTTGTTTGCTCATCCTTGAGGTGGGCCACATACCTCAATAGCTCTAGAAAGCTAGTGGTATTCTCTTCATCTGTCATGGAACCCATCTTGAACTCATAAAACTCCTTGGCCTTTTCATCATAATATCTGCCAGACAAGTAATTCTACCTAAAGACTCTTTTAAATTCATTCCAACTCAGCTTCTCTACTCTAATTCCTTTGACACACTTCAGATATTCCCACAAGATATACTCTTTTCCCTTGAAACTGATGATAGCTATCTTGGATTTCCTATTCTTTGAATAATCATGCAATCCAAAGAAATTCTTCATCCCAAGTAGCCCTGATTCTATAGCCTTTGGTTTCTTCACATCCTCAACAAAAGTAGAAGGCTTCTCTTTCTTAAGCTCCTCTACAAAATATTGCTTCTCAATCCTCCAATAAGGATACTGGTGGTAATGAAGATGATATCTCTCAAAGCCAGAGCTGGAATAAAATCTATGAGCGCTAGAATGTCTATCAAGTGTATCCAAATATCTGTCGTCATTGACTGTGTCATCCCTGTCCAACCTATGTCCTGATCGACCGCTGCTACCATATGACCCATTTTTCTTTTCCTCTTGTCCATGACTAATCCTCAATTGTCCCTACTTTTGAAAATCTAAAAGAATATGAAGGATGACTGCATTAACCTCTACATGTTTTTCCTGAGCTATGGAAAGCCTTTTTTATGCCTCAGTCAACCTTTCATCATCTTCCTTTCAACTTCTGATTCATGCCTTCAAAATTCTAAATGTATCTTCTATATCAGGGGAATGCTCTTCTCCTTGCTACTCAATTTACCTGTCCCATTCCATTGAACTCATGTCAGGCTTGTAAAGGGAGTCACACGAACTGTAGTCCACCATTTTTCTCTTCATATTTGATCTTCTATCTCCTGCAAACGTGTCATGTTAGATAAACTAAATATATACACAATCAAAATCATACCTCAATGTGTTTCAGGGGAGGCTATCTCGTCTACACAATCAATCTAGATTAACACAATATAGATACATAATGACATCAACATATAAACATCATGCAAGATAACACAAACTCCAATAATAACCACATGAATAATAACCATATCCATCATAATGCATGCATAACAATATGCATTTAGCCCACTCAATGCTAGTGCTTGAACCTCGAAGCTTTGATACCAGCCTGTAAAGCCTCTTCCCAAATTTATCCACTTTTACAAAGTATCCAAGGTAAACATGAGCTAAGTGTCACTATGATATGACCCAACCTCCAAGTTCCAGTTATGGAAATGGGGCCCACTAACGAACAACTTATAGGCATCCCTTAGGGACTACAAACCACTGAGGAGCCTGTAAACTACCACTGGTGATCAATCCATGAGTTGTAACTCTTTTGCACAAGAGAAACTCCCTAGCCACATGCTTGACACTTTGTGCGTGTGGTTGGGAGGCTGCGGTTATGACCTGAATTCATTAGTTCAGAGCATGAGATCGCGAGATCTATGCCAATTATAAGGGAATCCTCCAAACCTTTTACCATAACTTCTGTAACTTTCTAGAATCATAAATAACATGATAACAAGTCTAACCATACCAAACTTGAAGAAGATCATGACCAGAACATGCCTAGTACATGATAGACATTTTTTCAAACACATGATAAACAAATAAGCTATAAGTCATGAAAGCATATATGATCATAAACTTCCGAACTTCATTTGAAAAACAACAATAAGGCTCAATTCCTTCTCAATCTAGTTGCAATAACACTTATTATCCCATGAATTCATCAACCAACCAGTAACTTATCAAATCACGAACAAGAGAAATAGTTAGAGCACATCATAAAACAAAGCATCTAACTAGCATATAACCAGAATAAAAACTATGACAAATAATCCATAAGATCACCATAATAACTAATACAAGTGCTCATGGGTCACAAGCGTTTCAATAACTGGTACAAAAAATCATATACTTTTAGAATTATAACATGTGACTCACACTACAATCTGATCATGTTTCCACTATTATTCTGCACACCACATAATATTTTCCACCATATTTGTTGCTATCACAACAATTATTCTCTACTTCCATAATGTTTCCATTGTCTCTGTATATCACAAGAGATAATAACATAGATGTATGAAAATAATATTATCTTACTCCATTATAGTTGTTCACATCTTGGCATTTTGATGTTTTATCTCAGTTCAATCCTTGTCTTGGAGTTTCTCTTATTCAGGAGGCGTTTGTTAGAGTGCCCAATTCTAACAAACTCACACTCACATATTGAGTTGACTAGACACAATACCTCTCTTATACAAACTCCAAGGATTGATAGAGCCCATAGTATCCATCTAACAAGTTAGAATCCAAATCAAAATGACATAATTCATTAAAATATAATCATACTAAAAATTAATGTTGGAAGCGAATACCCATCAACATGTTTAACCAAGGAACTCCAACACAAATTCATAGGGTGTGATGTTACAAGTAGGAAAACATCTCATTTCAGTATCACACATGATAATGTGATAGTCACATTCATGTGGTTAGGACCTAACAACCTTGCTACATGGATTTCCCCAATGTGTTTTATAGAAAATGAATTCTCAACTAAGAACCAATCATTCTTCTTGAGAAATATAGACATCTCAACAACTCCATTTATATTGACAATCTTAACAATGTAAAAAATAATAGATCTTCTGAGACTTCCCACATTGATTCCATGCCCAAGTCCATAGGCAAGCCATTCAATGGCAATGTTTAAATATCCTCCCCCAATGGGAACACATTAATATCATGTTCTTATGATGGCATATTGAATTTCCACATTGGAAGACTATATGCAAATTCTGTCATTGTTAATGCTATCACTTGGGACCTTGATCTTAAGTCCCTCTTCCCTAACATAGTTACAACCATCAAACATGATATGGGCCTACCTATTGTTGATTCAAGTAATTTTTTCGATGTTCAGGTTTGTATTGTTGGAAAAGCATAAGGACATAGTTCTGGGAAAACAAGGGTTTTACACATATAATACCACCAAGATTCTCCTTGTACAGGTAATCACCTCACTCTACTAACTTCTAGACCATTTATATTCATGAACAATATCCAACTTGTGGGATTATTTTCCCATGCACCATTGCTTTGTGGAGCAGTGAGATCCCTAGTTATCTGCACAACAGTAATGTCATTGTTACATGAACCTAAGAAGGCAACTTGACCATGCCAAACTTTTCCTTGGGGTACATAAAAAATAGACGGTTTAGGAGAAGAACAAGTTGCAACCTACGTTGTTAGAAAATACTTGCTATTATTTTCTTTTGGTTTTCTTACTACACCGAGATGTTGAACATTAAACACTTTCCAAATTATCTACACCTTTCCCAACAATAGAATATGTTTTTCATGTGATTGGGATGATATTGAAATTCTTCTTGGAAAAATGGAAAAAACTATGAAGCTCACTACCTATAATAATATAAATAAAGAAGGGTACATTTTGTGGAAATAGATGATCATTGTGCATATACTAATGCAAATGATTGCATTCCACTGGAAGTGTCAATTCATTCTATTTTTGGGCATTTTCTTCGACATCAGAATCACCAACAATACCACTATGATTAGAAAAAAAATCCTCCATATATATACATAAATTTATCACCATGCAAGCTTATGTTATAGTGGTTCCTTTGTATAGTCTTGGTCCATGATCCGGCAAACAAGTGATGGAAAAAAAAAAATCACAACAAATATCATTGTAGGAAATTTACTATTCCCATGTGCCTGGCCCTCCCTTAAGGGAGTAGGCCCAAACCTACTTTGATACAAAAATAAGAGAGAACTCCACATTAAGATCAATAATGTTACAAATATTAATATAATAAACTATGTCTCAAGATAGGAAAACTATCTTGGACCTGAAATAAATTGGTTAAAGGAATATATGAACGCGATCCAATCTAGGAGGCTAATTAGTTGGAAAGGATCTCTCAACCAAATAGGCCTCAACAATGTCCTAACTAAGAAGAATAGTCTCGTTCTAGAGTTAGTGAGCACACAAAAGACAATTAGGACTATATTCTATAATTGAATTGTCTATTGTTTACAATATTTTTAATGAAATGACATCTCAAATCAATATTCTTGCTTTTCTAATGAAAAACAAGGTGTTTTAAGAGAGCTACTACTGAGTTGTTGTCATAATACGCTATATTTACCTCACTTATTTTTGTCGTAGATCACATAATACTCTTCAGAACTATAGGTTTTAACCCTATACAGAAATTACCTGCATATGAATTCTAAAACACAGAAAATAAACAATGCGAGAGCATAACACATAAAACACATATACACAGAGATTTCCCCTGGATCCCAAAACCGTGACTTCCAGATTGATTTTTCATTATGTTCCTTTCAATGTTACAATACATATTTATACATGTGGAAGCATCCAATACCATGGACTGAAAGACATCGTGTCCAAAACCATGGACCGAAAACCATCACGTCCAAAACCATGGACCGAAAACCATCGCATCCAAAACCATGTGCGAAAACCATACACAAAACCATAGGTAGGTCTGCCCAACCTAATATAGGGTCCAAAAAAAATTTCCCCGGGACGCTGCCCTGGACCCCGTAGAGGGGGTCTACCCACCCCCCTCAAACCCCCTATGACCCCCCCACTACGCAATCGGTGCAACAAAGGGGGGGCTCCACACCCCCTCTAACGTGGGCTAGTCGTGGAAAGAATATAGCACAACCCAATAAGAAACAAAGTACTTGACAACCTATTGTTGTTGATGACTCCTGCTGCACTTCAACCAATGAGATTGACACAATGGGTTTCTTCTTAGATTCACATGAAATCATAGTTGAATGAAGATGAAAAACATATTCCCTAAGTATTGTTTATGTCATCCATGCTACTTGAAAAAATCAATATTGTTATACTCAATTAGAAGATCACTATTATTTTTGGAGTATAAAATGTTCATACCCTATTTTTTCAACAATATATCTTAAAACTCATTTTCCAACCTACCAATGTGAGTATTTTGGAGACTCTATCAACATGGAAATCAAATTTATAAGATACATAATGTTTGGTATAGTGGAAATGAGATATATAATACTACCAACAATTTTCTTGAATAGAATTGGATCTATATTGGATCCTATATCTATTTTTTTGAGATTTATTCTTGCTTTCATTGGAGTTGGTGTTGTTTTGCAATTCATCATCATAAACCTATTTATCACATCCATGACACTCCATGCTTGAAACAAAAAGTATATGACTCTGATTGAATGGCTTCAATAATAAGGAAGAATCCCAAAAAGCCATAATCAATCATTTCAATTTTTTTATTCATAGATAATTTAAACTTGTCCATTGATAGATTCCTTGTGAAGATCATATCATCAACATACAAACAAACAATTATAATTTTTCATTGTTCACTCACCAATTTATACGAAGTAGGCTCACTACTACTAATGAATTCACTTTTGATAAAATGTAATCAAAAGTCCAAAAAATTTCTCTTTAATGTTTATACACCATCTTCATGTCATTTTCTCACATATCCTGGTGATTGTTCCACATGTACTGTTTCTTCTAAAAATTCCATTTAAGAATGTTACTTTGCGTCCATGTAATAAAATTCCCACTTACTTTGAGCTATTGTGGCTAAGACAACTCTAACCATATCTTACATTGCAACTGGTGCAAAGGTCTGACAATAATCCTCTCTATATTGTTGTGAAAATAATTTTTCTAACAAAATAGCCTTGTAGTTTTCTTCTCCTTTCTCATTGACTTTCTTTTGTAAACCCATTTACACCTATGCGATTTTTACTTGAGGAAATTATACTATATCCAAAATATCATTCTTCTCTATGTATTCTATCTCTTCATACATTTCTTTGACCCAATTTTTATATTTCAATGCCTGATCAAAACATATTTATTGACAAGTAAACAATGCATGATTTGAATTCACATCCAAGTCTTCATAGATGTTTCTCAAACTCTAGTATTTTAGGCCTTAAGGTATCAATTGTGTGATCAATTGACTAACTAATTAAGTAGTAGTAGTGGAACGAGTTTTTACAGTAGATGACTCACGCTGAATAAAATGTCTTGGATTTCTTGTTCGAGTAATTTTGATTGATCACTCAGTTCACAAACCTTGTTCACCTCCCTGTACAATCTATTCCTCTGCTTCACTTTCTACTTGAGGTATTTTTACTCCAATTGTTATATACTTTTCAATTATTACATCCCATGCTTCATCTTCTTTAAATTTTTCACCTCGACTAATTATCAACTTCTTTGTTAATGGATTATACAATTTCTATTTATTAGAGTGATCATTCTACCCAATAAAAATTTACTTTTCACTTCTTTCATCTAGCTTCCTTCTCAGCTCTTTAAGCACTTGAGCATATGACACATAACCACGTTTCGAGTGTCTTGGAAGATTGTTGAGTATGTGTTGTCATTGATGTCAAGCTTAGATGGAACTTGTCAAACATGCTATCATTGATGTTATTGCAGTAATGCTGGATGTGTAACAACCCCTGCTTGATTTTCTATGTAAATAAAATAAGACCAAGTTCATGGGACACGTATTCCAAGATGAATGTTGGGAAAAAAATAGTGATGGGGATCATTGGTGATTAATAAATGGCTATGGAAATTGGCAAAGGAAAAATGGCATTAATTGGCATTTTATTTATGAAATTAATGGAAAATAGGAAAAATGGTAGATGAAAGGTCACAAAATTCCATGAGGAGGAAATTGAAGTAAAATTAAGGAAAAGATGAAGAAAATAGAAGCCTCAATAATAAAAATGCTTATGAGGATCATTTCATAATTTTTTGTGAGTTTAGTTTTGGAGCTCTCTTGTATTATCTCATTCTCTCATACTCTTGCACATTAAGAGAATTATTGGAGCATGCATGGAGCACTCTATTATTCACTTGGATTTGGAGAAAGAAATCAAAAGGAAAGAAAGAAAGTTTAAGGCGAGATTTGCATCACAAAATACAACTAAAGTACTTTGCAGGTAACGTGTTGCATGTGTGTTTTCCTTGCTGATTTATGGATGCATGGTGTATGCATGCGATTATCTAGTTATGTGCTATCATTGGCATGGATGATTGCCTAGATTGGCAATGATTTTATCCTTTCCCTTCCATTTCCTCGATATCCATGGTGTTCTGGATTTTTCCATTTGTTTGTTTTTTGGTTGGTGCTCATAATTACTTACGGTTGTGGGTTGGAACAAATGCTCTGGAAGCCCTAGAACAACTTGGGTTAAGTTACTTGTCCTAGAGCCTAGGTTGGGACAAATTCTCTCGAGCCCCTGGTGGGTTGAGTTACTAGTCCCTGGAGCCAGGTTGGACAAACTCTCCGGGGCCCTAGAAGGTTGTGGTTTAAGTTACTAGTTCTTGGAGCCCTCGACAACTTGGGTACAGATTGATCTGGTTGGTGTTAGCAATGTCTGACCATGAGGTGAAATCATTGGTTGAGGGTTGGGGTGGTTTGGCCTCTGGAATCCTTGGTTTGGTTTTGATTAGTTTATTCCATGAGATCCCACATTCACGCTTGGAATATGGCGCGGGGGTGATTGGCTGAAGGAGAGATTTGGTTTAGCCCAATCTATGGTTGGGTTGTATGTGGATGTCCCTAACTTGGTTGGAATTCTCATATGTTAATAGGAGATATTAGTCTGTGATGATTCATGTATAATTGTTGGCATTATGTTCGTGATATTATGGCTTGGTTTCCATGGTTTATATGTTGCTTATTTTCTGGTTATATGTTGTTCATATGATGTGTATTTCTATGGTTGTTTAACTATTGATCGATTAATGAATGTATGGACTAATAAGTGGTGTTGTAGCTATGTGGAGAGGGCATAGGGTCTTCTCAAGGATTCTCCGGTGAGCTTCTTAAATTAATGAACAAATGTGTATTTATAACCTACAGGTATTTTGTACACAAAGTGTTTATATAAATGAATAATTTTGACCTCCAACTTCCCTAGGTCCTAAATTTGCAATAATATCTCCATTTGACTATCATAATACCTCGTTTCAAAGACCTCCATGAGGAGGCATAAAACATATAAGTAAGTTGGTCTCACACTTTTATGGCCTCTCTATTTTCCCTGAAAATGTCGTTTAGGCCCTCAAAACAACCTCAAAAGTTGAGAACCTGAAAAACTGCCAAAAAATTGAAAGTTCTATTAAATTTAAGGAGACAAACTAAAAATAAATAGTGTTGGGTCAAGTTGGGCTAATAAAACTGTGATCATGTGTCACTAGGTGGTTGCAGTTTGCTTTGGACATATGGACCCAATTTTCCATTAGTGCATCTTGGTAATCGAGTCTTGCATAGTAATTTTCATCTTCAAGTTCACCCTAGTGAGCATATTAAAGTGGGTAAATATGGGGTGAGGTGGTTATAGGGTGGTATCAGACCTTCCAGGTTCAAACACTTAGACTGGATAGGCTAGGTGTGATTTTTATTCATGCAAGTTAGTTGTCGACATGTTGGCTATGCATGCATTGGGATGGTCAATGTTGTGATATTGTGTCGCTATGATGTTGTGTTGAGAAAATTGATATGTTGATTTCATTGTATCTATAAATATGTTTTGTTAATCCGGATTGTTTGTGTAGATGATATAGCCTCCCCTGAACTGAATCACTAAGGTATGTTTGATCATGTTTGTATTTGGTTTATATGACATGGTATGTTTATAGGAAGAAGACCAGAGATGGCAAGAAAGATGGTGAATTACAGTTCACATGACTCACCTTATATATCATATGAGTAGAAAATGGATGAGTACTCTCCTAACATAGCAGATACCTTAAGAATTTTAAAAGAATAAATCAATAGTCGCAAAGCAGATAATGACGGGATCATTCAGTCACAGGAAAGGCTTTCGAGAACTCAGGAAAAGTAAGCAAAGGTTAATGCGGTGAGACTTCAGAGTTTATCATATTTGCATAGACATGGAAAACCACAGATTAGTTATGAATAAGAGGAAAGGAAAAATGGGGCATATGGTAGAAAGTTTCATGGAGGGCACAGGTAGGATAGGGATGACACAGTTAGAGGTGGTAGATGTATGGATACACCTAATAGGAGAGGTAGTGGTTATAGATTCTATTGCAGTTCTGGATCAGACAAATAACATGGTCATCACTATTATCATCCTTACAGGAAGACTGAGAAGCAGTACTTACCGGATGAGTTCAAGAAAGTAAAGCCTCCTGCCTTTGGTGGAAAGTTGAAGAAACCGGAAGATACATAAGCATGGCTACTTGGGATGAAGAAGTTCTTTGAGCTACATGATTATAAAGAGAACACGAAGGAAAATATAGTTATTTTCACTCTGAAAAGGAAAGCAAACATCTGGTGGGAAGATGTGAAGTGTGTCAAATGTATCAAGACAAAGGAGTTGAGTTGGCATGAATTCAAAAGACTTTTCAAAAGGAAGTACTTTTCAGATAGATATTGTGATGGTAAGGCTAAGGAGTTCTATGAGTTGAAGATGGGGTCTATTAAATATGAAGAGTATATGACTAATTTTCTGGAGATGGTGAGGTATGTGTGATCCAGATGCTAAGAGTTAAGACCCAAAATCAAAAGAGAGAAAAAAAAGAACCCAACCCTATAACATTGATAAAGAATGCAAACAATGAATACTTCCCAAAAAATGAGAAGAGAAAACAAAATACACCATAAAACCCAATTCTTTATTAGGATAAAAATATTGTTTCCCCTAGATTTCATTGACCAGTCTTCCCTCTTAAAAAAGTAGGCTTGTTATTTATAGCCTTCTTTTAGTTACATTACCATGGGTGGAAAATAATGTGGGTGAGTCATTTATAGCCTTTAGTTACATTTCCATGGTTAAACACCATGGGTGAATTTCCATTCAGATCATTTCTCCCCCCTTAGGAAGCAATGGTTCCCCCCTTAGGAAGCAATGGTCCCCATTGCATGAAGTTCCCTCCTGAGAAGCCTTTGTCAAATATGAGTTGTGGATGGAAAAGTGTTGTTGAATACAAGGGCTTTTCATGGTTGACCCATCTAAGGGGTTTTGGATGACCCATAACCATGATGCATGAAGATCCAAGGATAGAGATATCCTATAATGCTTGTGAGCCAACTGTGATATTGATAGTGTGTCGTCAAGCAAATGGTTTTTGATGGAAATGGTTTTGCGTGGTTGACCCATAACCATGATGAATGAAGAGACAAGGATAGAGATACCCTAAAATTTTGGTGGGAAAAGTGTTATGTAGACAACATGTAGCTGAGAAAATGGACTTCGTTGGCAAATGGTTTTGTGTGGTTGACCCATAACCATGATGAACGAGGCTACAAGGATATAGATACCATGTAATGAGCCTCTGGATCGCTTGTTGATCTATCTGGTACAGATCTGGTGGCTTATATTTGTAAATTCACACTAACCAATTAGATGTTGGGAAGGTCTTCTCAAGTTTGACATTTTTTATTCCCATTGCTATGATTTGATAATCCCACAACTCTATCAATTTGGGCCCATTTAAATGCATTTGTGGATATTTAAACCATTGCATAGCTTTGAAAGCTTTTGCACATCCCACTATACAACAGGAATAAGAGAGATAAAAAAGTTTGGGTTTTCCTACAAATGTCTCAAAGACATAATTTGTTGCTAATGTGGCAACAATATTTAGCATACAACCAAGGAGCTATGTATTAAAGTCAACTCCAAGATGCCACAAGCCTATAAAAACAAGCACTTGTTGAAAGAGTGGATGAATCATCTGTATTTCTCTAGCTGCACGAATTATTGGTTCTGTAATTAGTGCTACAATATGAACAGACTAGTGGGATGTTGAAAATGGTGATAGTTGTTATGATAGTTGTTAGTGATATTTGAAAACAGACTTAAGTTCGTGCCCACAGCCGCCCACCACATAGGATCAAACACTTGACTCATTGAACATGCATCCTTTACATCCCTAGAAGTGATCAGACTGGCCTACTAGGAACATAACCCGTGAAAATTGTTGAGGAGTGAGGGTGAATTCGCCTCTAGAAAGGGAAGCGTCATTGCTCCTCATGAGGATGCTTGCCCAAATAATACCATTTTGTTAACTCCAACACACCTATTTCCAGAGTTGCCATCAAACCCTTTGAAGCCACATAAGCAAGTATTGACCAAATTGAGCCAAACTTTTGTGTTTAATATATATTCTCATAATATTGGTCCTGAGTCACTAATATTGATAAAAAACATAAATCATAAAAGGATCTCCTGAATATGGATAGTGGGTTGCGTCACAGAGAATCATAAACAAGATTCTGAAAATTAATGAAAAAAATTGTCTAGAAAGCAATAGATCCACCCTAAAAACCCTTATAAAACCCTCGTCATGGAGTCATAACCAAGATCTGATACCACTGATCCAGATCCTGAGAGCTAAGACCCATAATAAAAAGAGAGAAACATAGAAGCCAACACTAGAACATTGTTAAATAATGAAAAGACTAAATACATCCCAAAAATGAGAAGAGCAAACAAAATACACCATAAAACCCAATTCCTTATTAAGAGAAAAATTTTGTTTCCACCAGATTGCGTGGACCAATCTTCCCTCTTACAAAATGAGGCTTGTTATTTATAGCCTTTTTTTTTGTATTTACATTACCATGGGTGGAAAAATACCATGGGTGATCCATTTATAGCCTTTAATTACATTTTCATGGTTAAACACCATGGGTGAATTTCTATTCGAATAAATGTGCCATATCTTCAAGATGAGAAGATGAAGGTTCAAAGTTTCGTTAGTGGATTTCCATTAGCATTTAAATATCATACTGAGTATGATGAGCCTTGGTCATTGGAGGAAGTCACTGGAATGTTGAAGCATTCTTATGACTAGTGTAAGCGTAAGTCAAAAACTAACCAGGGTTGGAAATGTAATGAAAAGACTAAAGGAAAGTGGGATAAGAAGAGAGGAAGACCTTAGGATGCAGGTAATAAGGAGAAAATATTGCCACACAAAAAGTTCAACCCAATTGACAAAGGACAAGGATATCAGTCTCAGGAGCAGAACAAGGTTGATGGTAGGAAGCCTTTGCAGTGTTGGACTTTTGGCAAGGATGATCGCATAAGAGACTGTCCACAACATCATGGTGGAAGACCTTACATTTACAATTCTCAGGAGGCACATATAGTTGGGGATGATGGAAAAAGGATTCCTCAGATTTATGTAGCATTAGATAATAGGCAGGCTGATCATCAAGTATATATTATCAAAATGTAAGGTAAGCTTTGTGATCAAGTTGTCTCTATTTCGATTGATCCTTTATCCAATTATAGTTATGTTAGACCTAACCTAGTGGATAAGTGTAGTTTGAATAAAGAAGTGCGGGCATAATATTGGTTAGTACAATTGGTTACAGGGACCAAGAAGAGAGTTCACCATTGGGTGAGATCTTGTGCATGTGAGTTGAATGGTATGCCTACATCAACAAATATGAATGTACTTCCATAAGGATCACACAACATGATTTTGTCCATGGATTGGTTGTACATTAACAATACCAAGGTAGATTACTATGATATGGCTATTGAGTGCTTGGATGATGATGGAGAGAGGAGAATATTGCAGGGTACACAAATTTCTACATCAGTGAGAATAATTATATCTATGCAAGAAAATCGTAGTAATAGGAAAGGATGTGTATTGTTTGTAGTTCATATTTCTACTAACAAAGGTAAGGATGTTAAGGATCTGGAAGTATTGAAGAGGTATTTGGTTTTGCAACAATTTCAGGATGTATTCTTAGGAGAGATTTTAGAGTTGCCTCCTCATAGGAAAGTGGATTTCTTTATTGAGTTGATATTAGGAGAAACACTAGCATCGAAGGCATGTTATAGGATGAGCACTCCAAAGTTGGCGGAATTGAAGTTGTAGTTGAAGAAAATGCTAGATAAGGGATACTTTAGGCCAAGTATTTCACCTTAGGGTACATCAATGTTGTTTATGAAGAAGAATGACGATACTCTCAGGTTATGCATTAATTATAGGCAGTTGAACAAGGTGAATAATAAGAATAGGTACCCTTTTCTGTGGATTAATGACTTGTTTGACTAGTTGAAGGGGGAAATAGTGTTCTCGAAGATTGATTTGAGATCAGGGTATCATCAGGTACATATCAAAGAAGAGGACATCTACAAAACCGCATTCAGGACCAGGTATGGGCATTCTAAATTTGTAGTAGTTCCTTTTGGTCTTACTATTGCTCCAACTACTTTCATGTGTTTGATGAATAGTGTGTTGTGTCTTTATTTGGACAATTTTTCTATAATATTCATTGATGACATATTGATATATTCTAAGAATGAGGAAGAGCATGCAGAACATATGGCGACAATGTTAATACTGCATCAGTTGTATGCCAAACTTAGTAAATGCATTTTCCTTCAGAGAGAGGTTCATTACTTGGGGCATGTGGTTTCCAAGGAAGGTATAACAGTGGACCCAAAAAATAACATAGCTATCATGGAGTAGGAAACTTCGATAAATGTGGATGAGGTCATATCATTCATGGGACTAACAAGTTACTACAAATGGTTCATCAGGAAATTCTCGCATATTTCCTACCCTATTACATCTTTGCAGTGAAAAGGGAAGAAGTTTAAATGGACAAAGGAATGTGCAACTAGTTTTGAGTAGTTGAAGCGGTTGCTTACAAATTCTCTAGTTCTAAAGATTGTAGATCCATATAAATATTTTGTGTTATGTATAGATGGTTGCAAGAGAGGACTTGGTGGAGTCCTCATGCAAGAGGGATAGGTAGTATGTTGCAAGTCAAGGAAATTGAATATGCATGAGCATAATTATGTGATGCATGATCCTAAGTTGGCAACTATCATTAATGCATTGAATATTTAGAAACATTATCTTCTTAGTGGGAGGTTCATCTTGATGAGTGATCACAATGGGTTGAGGTACTTGTTTGACCAACCTAATTTGAATTCTTGGCAAGCTAGGTGGCTAGCCACACTCAGTGAGTTTGACTTTGAGATTAGGTACATTAAGGGTATAGACAACAAGGGTGTAGATTCTCTTAGTAGAAGAGTGCAGATGAATCACATTGCAATAGTGAGCTCTAATGGGACAGACTTGCAAGAGCGGATTTTGTAGGAAGGGCAACATGATGACGTATATCAACAGTGGAGGCACAAAATACAATAGGAGGGTGAAGGTAATAAGGATGAGGAGTATCATCTCATGACAGATGGCTTGGTCAGATTTAGGAACAAGATTTATGTACTAGATGAAAGTGAGCTCAAGAAGCTTACCTTGAAGGAGTTTCATTTCAACTCGTATTCAGGTCACTAGGGATATCAGAAGACCATGAAATAAGTTAATAAGATCTATTATTAGCCTAACTTGAACAAAGAGGTGGTTGATTTTGTTGCAAAATGTTTGGTTTGCAAATAGCTAAAGGCATAGTGCAAACATCCAGGTGGCCTATTGCAGCTGATTCTGATTCCAGAGTGGAAATTGGAGGTCATTTTCATGGATTTCATTACAAGTTTTTAGAGGGCATATAGATAGCATGATTCCATTATGGTTGTGGTTGACAGGTTGACCAAGGTAGCTCACTTCATTCTATTTAAGTCTAATAATTTGATTAGTGAGGTAGATCATATTTTCATCAAAGAGATAGTGAGATTGCATGGCATTCATAAGAAGATTGTGTTAGATAGAGACGCCAAGTTCACTTCCACGTTTTGGAAGGAGTTGTTTGGAGGATTGGGGACAAAGTTCACTTTCAGTACATCTTATCATCTATAGACAAATGGGCAGACATAGAGGGTTAACAATATTATTGAGGACATGTTGAGGATGTATGTCAAGCATCAACAACAGAAGTGGGTAGAGTATCTTCAATTAGTAGAGTTTGCATAAAATAGTGGGTATCGAGAATCCTTGAGAATGAGTCTGTTTGAGGCACTTTATGGGTGGAGTTGTAATACTCCCATATGTTAGAGTGATCCAGTGAATAGGAGATTTATTGAACCGGATATGTTGCAAAGATGGAATAGGAAATGCAAGTTATTAAAAGGAATTTTAAGGCAACACATGATAAACAAAAGAGTTATGCGCATCAACGTAGATCATTTTAGTAGTTCCAGGTTGGGCAGCATGTGTACTTGCACATCAATCCCAAGAGGATCTCCTTGAGGATTGGATCATGTTCTAAACTGGCACCTCAATATTGCAGTACTTTCGATATCCTTGAGAGGATCGACTTGCACTAAATCTAACTGTGCATGTCCATGATGTTTTCCATGTTTCATTGCTTAAGACATATATCCAAGATGTTGATAATGTGATTGAATGTTCTGTATTACAGTTGGAACCAAAGGGAGAATTCCAGCCAGAACCACAATGCATATTGCAACAGAAACAACTCATGCTCCAAGAGAGAGAAATCATACAGGTTAAAGTGCAGTGGAAGCACTTTGAGCCCAACGAAGCTACATGGGAGATGCCTGATAAGATGCGGGCTTTATATCATTCATTATTTGTTGGTTCAAGCAAATGAGTTTTTGGCATATGTATTTGTATATATGAATGTTGTTGTAAATTCCATAATGAACTATGTTATAAAGCCCCAATAAGAGGTATTATCATCATGCTTGTCCTGTTGGTCATGGTTTTCAGTTGTTGTTCATTGTAAAATATTGCATCAAGTTGTGTCATAAAGCTCCATGGGAAGTATGTTTTGTTTGCAATGGTTTGTTGATCATAGGCGTCATAAAATACTGAGGATGATGTTCCCCTAAGGGGGAGGGGTTTGTAATAGCCCATGGTTGATTTTCTATGTAAATAAAATAAGACCAAGGTCGTGGGACATGTATTCCAAGCTGAATGTTGGGAAAAACATAGTGATGGGGATCACTGGTGACTAATACATGGCTATGGAAATTAACAAAGGAAAACTGTCATTAATTGAAATTTTATTTATGAAAGTAATGGAAAATAGGAGAAAATGGAGATGAATAGTCATGTAATTGCATGAAGAGGAAATTGAAGGAAAATTAAGGAGACTACGAAGAAAATAGAGGCATCAATAATAAAAAGGTTTCGGAGGATAAGTTCATGTTAGGTCCCTATAATACTAGTTTATCCCCTTTACTATTGTTGTAGTGTAGCCCTTATTTTTATTATTGTTCCCATGTATCCCCAATATTGTTATTATTGTGCCGATATATTATTATTGTTATGTAGGCTCTGATTATATTGTCACCCCTTAGACTCCTATATATACCAACGCGGTCTTATAATTTGTATCATCCAGTAATTTTTCATTTATGTAATGTAAATGAGGTCTCCCCCTCAAAGAGGATAATTTTTAAGTCATTTATCTATCTTTTCTTTTGTTTTGTGAGTTGGTTTCATAACATTTGATATCAGAGCTTTGGATTCTAGGGTTTTGCTGCTTCAAATAGGCCATCTTGGAATTTCACTATAAATTATTTCTACGAGGATTCAGAAGATGAAATTTTGATTACTTATAGCTTTTTTGATGATATACTAACCTAGAACAAATCTTGGAAGGATCATGTTCAACATTTTGATAAGGTTCCCAAACTATTGGAGGGGAAACAATTATATCCAAAAACCTCCAAATGTTTCTTTGGAGTATAGGAGACGGAATATTTGGGTCATATTCTATCTCATGAGGGTGTTAAGGTAGACCCTAATAAAATTAAAGCCATTAATGAATGGAAAATCCCCACAACCATAAATAATGTTTGAGGATTTCTCGAGTTGACATGGTATTATATCAAGTTTGTTAAGAATTATGGGAGAATGGCAAAACCTCTAATAACATTATTGAAGAAAGATGCATTTTCTTAGACTCCAGAAGCAAATAAGGCCTTTGAACATCTTAAGGAGGCAATGTGCCAAACACCAGTCTTAGCCACGCCAGACTTCAAAAAAACCTTTATTGTGGAATGTGATGGCTAATGAAATGGAATTGGTGTTATTTTAATGCAAGAAGGAAGACCCATTCCTTTTGAATGTTTTCTAATCAAAGTAAAGTATTTACAAAAACCTATTTATAAGGAAATGTTGGAAATACTACATGTGCTAAAGAAATGGAAACCTTACCTAATAAGAAAACACTTGAAGGTAAAAATAGATCATGCTAGTCTTAAATATTTTTTGGAAAAAATATTATCTTCAGAAGAGCAGAAAAAATGGGTCATAAAGATGTTGGGTTATGACTTTGAAATCATCTAGAAAAAGGGAAGAAAAATGTTGTTGCAGAGGCACTCTCAAGAAAGGACGGGGATGTGGAAGAATTCCTTTGTGTCATTTCTATTATCCAAGATGATTGGATAACCAAAGCAAGGGATGAATGGAAGAATTATGAAGACGTGTGAACACTCATTCAAAAGTTGCATCAATATCCCAGTACATATGATACATTTAGTTGGAAAAATGATTCATTATGCTACAAATATCACTTATATTTTTTTAATAATTCCCAACTCAAACAAAGATTCTTTTGGAATTGCACACCTCCCCCTTAGGAGGGCACTCAAACTTTTAAAAACTTACCACTGGGTTAAGAAGGATTTTTTGGGATGGCCTTAATCTGATATTTAAAAGTTTGTGTCAGAATGTTTGGTTTTCCAACAAAACAAAGTTGAGAAAATTAAGACCCCGAGTCTATTACAACCTTTAGCCATTCCAGGTCAAATTTGCAAGGAGGTATCAATGCATTTTATCATAGGATAACCCAATTCTAAAGAAAAGAGTGTCATCATGGTGGTAGTTGATAGACTTGTCAAGTATGCACACTTTTTCATATTATCTCATCCTTTTAAATCCATTACTGTTGCTAATGAATTTATGGAACAATTCAAAAGATACATGGAAACTCTAAGAATATTGTAAGTGACAAAGATCTCGTTTTCATTGGAAATGTTTGGACAAAAAATTTTCTTGTCTTGGTACTCAATTAGATTACAACATCTTATCATCCTAATCTAACGGGAAAACTGAGATAGTGAACAAATGTTTGGAAGGATATCTTCGTTGCTTTGTATCTGATAAAAATACAAAATGGTTCAAGTGGTTGCCTCTAGTTGAATGGTGGTATAACACTTCCTTCCATGTTGTGGAAAAAATGACACCATTTATGGAACTTTATGGATATCATCCACCATCCATCACATCATATTTTAGAGAAAATTGTAAGGTTCAAGGAGTGGAAGATCACATCGAGCATCAACAACAAGTTCTCCAACTCTTAAAGGATAACCTCACTCTAGTGCAGAATCGAATGAAACAACAAGCAGATCAACATCATAGTGAAAAATGTTTTGATGTAGACACTAGAGATTTTTATGTATACAATTATACAAACAAATGTACCTCAAGAAAACTAAGAAGGATAATAAATTATCACCCAAGTACTATGGTCCTTACAAGGAGTTAGAAAATATTTGTACTATGGCATAAAATTGGAGCTTCCTGCATCTTCCCGTGTACACCCAGTTTTCAATGCTTCATGATTAAAGAAGGTTATCAGTGACAAGCTCTTAGTTCAAATGGTTTTTCTAGAACTTTACAAAGAAGGAATAGTCATATTTGAGTCTAAAGCACTCATGGAAACAAGAAACCAAAATCCACATAATCAATTAATTTCAGAGTATCTCATTAAGTGGAAGAACATACCTGCTGAAGATTCCACATGGGAGGATGAGAATTTTATACAGAAGCATCTGGAACTACTCAAGCATTGAGGACAACACTTTTATGAAGGAGAGGGGCATTTTAGGTCCCTATAATACTAGTGTATCCCCCTAATTTTAGTGTAGTGTAGCCCCTATTTTTAGTTTTGTGCCCATATATCCCGTATATTGTTATTGTTGTGCCCCATAGAAGCCCACCATTATTATTGTTGTGCCCTTACATTACTATTATCATGTAGGATATGATATATTGTGACCCCTTAGACTCCTATCTATACCTAGGAGTTCTTATCATTTGAATCATCCAATAATTTTTCATTTATGCAATTTAAAGGAGGTTTCCCCTTCGAAGATGATAATTTTAAGTCGTTGATCTATCATTTCTTTTGTTTTGTGAGTTGGTTACATAATAGTTCAGAACTTTTGGTGAGTTCAATTTTGGAGCTTGCTTCTATTCTCTCATTCTCTCATACTCTTGCACACTTAGATCATTCATGGAGCATGCTTGGAGCACTCTACTATTCACTTGGATTTGGAGAAATAAAGCTAAAGGAAAGAAGGAATGTGCAAGGGAAGAGTTGGATGAGAAACTAAAATTGGATTGTTTTGTAGATAACAAGTTTCATATGTGTTTTTCTTGTTGATTTATGGATGCATGGTGTATGCATGTGCTTATCTGGTTATGTGCTATCATTGGCATAGAGGATTTCTTGGATTGAAAATGGTTTTAGCCTTGCCTTTCCATTTCCTAGATAGTCGTGGTGTTGTGGGTTTTTCCATTTGATTGTTTTCTGGTTGGTGCTCATAATTCCTTATGATTGTGGGTCGAAACAAACACTCTGGTAGCCTTGGAACGACTTGGGTTGAGTTACTAGCCTTGGAGCCTAGGTTGGGAAAAAAGCTCTAGAGACCTTGGTGGGTTGAGTTACTAGTCCCTAGATACAGGTTGGATAAATGCTCTGGAGCCCTGAAAGGTTGTGGGTTGAGTTACTAGTTCCTAGAGCCCTGGACAACTTGGGTAGAGACCAATATGGTTTGTGTTAGCGATGTCTGACCATGAGGTGTAATTGATGGTTGACGGTTGAGGTGTTTTGGCATCTGCAAGACCTGGTTTTGTTTTTTTTGGTTTATTCCATGAGATCCCACATTCATGCTTGGAATATGGTGCGGGGGTGATTGGTTGAAAGAGAGATTTGGGTCAACCCAATATATGGCCGGGTGGTACATGGAAGTCCCTCACTTGGTTGAAATTCTCATATGTTAATAAGAGTTATTATTTTGTCATGATTCATATATATTTGTTGGCATTTTGTTGGTGATATTATGGTTGGGTTGCCATGGTTTATATGTTGTTCATATGATGTATATTACTATGGATCTTTCCATGAATTGTTTAGCTATTGATCATTTATTAAATGTATGGACTAATAAGTGGTGTTGCAACTACGTGGAGAGGGAATAGGGCCATCTCGTTGATTCTCCAGTGAGCTTATTGAATTAATGAACAAATATGTATTTATAACCTACAGGTATTATGTACACAAAGTGTTTGTATAAATGAGTAATTTGGACCTCCAAATTCCCATGGTCATAACTTTGGCATACGATCTCCGATTGACTATCATAATACCTCGTTTCGAATATCTCCACAAGCAAGCCAAGAAAGGACTAGTAAATTAATGTTGTGCTTTATTGGTCTCTCTGTTTTCATTGAAAATGTCTTTTAGGTGCTCAAAATAGCCTCAGATGTTTAGATGTTGAAAAGCTTCCAAAAGATAGAAAGTTCTGTTAAATTTAAGAAGACGAATTGAAAATAAGTAATGTTGGGTCAAGTTGGGATGATAACAATGTGATCATGTGTCACTGAGTAGTTGCACTCAAATATGGCATATGGACCCAATTTTCCATAAGTGCATCTTGGTAATCGAGTCTTGCATGGCATATGGACCCAATTTTCCATAAGTGCATCTTGGTAATCGAGTCTTGCATAGTAATTGTCATCTTCATGCTTGCCCTAGTGAGCATATTAAAGTGCATAAATATGGGGTGAGTTGGTTATAGGATGTGTGTTGTCATGGCTTGTTAAGTGTAAGTTGTCTAGGTTGATGCCATGAAGGGAGTTTCACAATCCATTTATAAGGACATTTATTCCTTAGTCACTTAATCCAACTTAGAATACAAAGTGTGTAGTTCTATAGCCTGCTAAGATACGTTCCCAATTTTGTATGGAAATTTTTCTAAGTCCCCTAGCCTGAGAAGAAAATTGGGTTCGAGGTGTTGGAGTAAAAGAAATATTGCAACATGGGCACGATTCCAAATATGCAAGTGTGTGGATTAAAATTCACTGCCACTACCCAAATCTCAAACCATAAGCTCGTGACAGAGAGTTGATGCCCATCAAGCTAGCCTCTTGTTCAAAGCCTCAAGCCACAGAGAGCCAACTAGTAATCACCATGAGCTTAACACCAATCAGACATTGAAACCCTATAGGTCAACCCCAAACATTGTTGGCAAGTTGACAAGGCTAAGTTGATGATGTGGCACTAGATTAAATTATTCGCTAAGGTGAAAGCGGGTTTTAATGTATAAAACCTATACTACATGGTTTATTAAATGGTTCATTAAATTATTCGCTAAGGTAAAAGTGGATTTTAATGTATAAAACCTATACTACATGGTTTATTTCAATAAACCTAGTACAAATGGCTAGGTGATCACTGTTTAGGTGATAACAAGGTTTTTGCACATAACAACAAAATTGGCCAATGAGTGATGGGTTAGCATAGGTGGACAACATGGAAAAAATGTGACAATTGGATGACATGGAAGCTTGAGGAGGTGACGTGTGGAAAGTGAATTCAATACTTTTAGGTGGCCAAATTGATAATTGGCCAGGAGACATGGCAAACACATGTGTGTTGGAGGGCACATGAAAAACACTCATTAGTTATAGTTGATGATGTGTATACATGACTTGCTATATGGGGTGGCTCATGAGTCCCTGAATGGGCCCTTTAGTCTAAAGGTGTTGTAAAAAACATACCACAAAATATGTCTGACAAGCCGCAAGCTAGTTAAAGGAAAAAGCTATCGTCAGGTGTAACAAATAGGAAGATCATCAGAGAAAATATGGAGATCATGTCAGCTATGGTTTCTTCCTCACATGATGCTAGACATGGATTCACTATTTGAATGGGCCTTTTCTGTGGTTCCCCTAGGGTTCTAGGTCAAGGGGAGTCTGTGACTCGATTTAACCACAGTTGTCGATGGATTTGTCTTTTGGGATCTCACACAGGTTTTCTTCTAGATATTTATCATATGGAGTACATGGAGTGAAATGGTGAAGGGGGTATAGATCTTGTGGTTGATCTTCCAAACATGTTTTTTTTTCATGATTGAATACAATTATAAAATTAGAGTAGAGGGATGGGTATTTTGCATGGGAGGCACACTTCTACATTTGTTCGGGCGTGATGGGGTTGTAATCTATGCATACCATTTGGGTACATGCACGACTATTACTCTTGGTGCTTCCTCTCATTAGTTATCATGACTGTAGATATTGAGGTACAAGGTTGATATGGCTGCCAAGTCACTCTTAGGTCATTTTATAAGCCCCCAAAATCCCTATTTTCTATTTTTTGTGTATGCTCTGCTTCATTTTTTCGGTATGACAAGAAGTGTATATTTATTAGATGATTGCATGCTTTACCCTTTATATGTGTCCTACTATTCAACCATATCTATTGGAATAGTGTAGAAATGATATTTCCAGATAGAGTTGATGAGTTGTATTCTCGTAGTTAGTGGTTCAGTCTATCTGTCATGATTTGTGTCTTCGTAGTTTGTGTTGTGAGTTGGTGATCCGAATTATTTGGATCTAGATTGTCCTAGAAGCTGTCTATGTGTGCCTATATAATGTATTGGTTGTCCAAGCAGTTTGATCAATGAGATTTGATTTCATTCTTGTGCATCTCTCTGATTTTCTAATATGGTATCAGAGCCAGAGAGGGAGATATAGTGAGGCCTCAGATCTGAGAGCAAGAGGGCCTAGATCTGTGAGAGTTGTGAGATCTTATTGGTCGTGGTTCATTGCTGCCAGTTATATTAAATGTCGTGGATCAATGATTTGCAGAAATTTTAAAAGAACAAGGTTGTTGGATGCATAGGTGTGATTTGTGGCATAAAATTGTGGACACTTTGATCTGTTCGTTGAATCAGGGGCGGCGTGAAGTTTGTGAAGTTATTTTCTACGTAAAGGGTGTGAGAAGCAGTTGGATCTTTTATTCAACTCGTATTCTCTCCACAGTGGTGAGTCATTGGTTTGATTATTATGTTTCCAAAACAATTTTCCAATCCATAAAGTGAATTTGTTTTTTTATGAAGAGTATAGTGCAATAGATTAAAGGAGTTGTATGGGATTCGGTTTTTCATGGTGAAAAATAATTTACATGGTACAAGGAGTTAAATATCTTTTTTTGGGTGAAAGTTAAAAATTGTTGGTAAAAAGGTGTATTTGGTTAAAAAAGGGAAAATAATTTTTGGAAATAGGGTTTCATGAAAAAAAGGAGAAATAAGAAGTAATTTTGGCTTAAAGCTCTGGAAACAAGGTTTGGTAAAAAAAAAAGAGGAGAAATAAGAAGTAATTTTGGCTTTGTTTTTTATTGGAAGCAAGATTAAGTCTTGTTTTTTTTTAGATCCCGTGCATTTGGTTTTGTATCATGTAGTGAATTTGGATCTAGTGGTTTTGGATCTCGTGAATTTGGATGTAGATCTAGTGAATTTGGGTGTAGATCTCGTGAATTTGGGTGTAGATTTGGTGATTTTTTTTGTCATTATGTCAAATTTTTTGGCTGAAACTTATTTGAATGAGTCCACAAGGCTTGATGGAGGAAATTATGCAAATTGGAAATTCAAGGTATTAACAGTTTTAGAGGGAAATAATTTGTGGCCCATAGTGAGTGGGGCAGAGCCCAAACCCATTGTTGTTGCAGCTATTCCAGATTGGGAAAAAAGGGAAACAAAAGCAAAGGTGTTGCTACGAATGTCAGTTAAAAACAACATCATTCTTCATATTAGGGATTGTAAGACATCCAAAGAAACATGGGATGTTCTCAAAAGCTTCTATGAAACATCTAATACTAACCAGATTTTGTTCTTGAAGACCAAGCTTTTGTCAATTAAAATGGATGCCAATGAAAGTATAAGAAAATTCATTTCTCGTGTCAAAGAGATAAGCGATAAGTTAGGAGACATTGGTGAAAAGGTGTCCAATACTGACTTGGTCACCATCACATTAAATGGCTTAATGCAAGATTATCAAATTTTTGTTTCAAGTCTTTCAGCTAGAGAGAAGCCTCCTATTTCTGATGAACTGGCATGTATTCTTCCACAAGAGGAAGAGGGGATGAAGAACTTCAATTTGGGCTCAAACACTTCATATTTGGCATTGGTAGCCAAGGGTAAGAAACCATACAAAGGCAAGCCAAGGGACAAAAGAAAAGGAGGAAAGTTTCAATCAAAGTAGAAAGGTATGGCACAATCTAAATTTCTAGTTCATGATAAAAGAAATGATGATTGTTACTATTGTGGCAAACCTGGACATCATGGTAAAGATTGCTATCAAAGAAAATATAACGAGTCTAAATAGAGAAACAAAAGGCATAATGGGAATTTTGTGGAGAAAGACACCTCAACCAATGATGGATTTAAAAATCTCAAATTGTTTGTTTATGATGCTGCATTGTGTGATGAGACTGATGATGTGAATGTGTGGTTCATTGATTCTGGTGCATCACTCCATATGTCTTGTAATAAGGATTAGTTTTATGAATATCATGAGAACAATGATGGAGCATGTGTTTATCTAGGAGATAATAGATCCCTTCAAGTTCAAGGATATGGAGTAATAAGTGTGATGTTACCTAATGGAAAAGAGAGGCAGATCCATGATGTGATGTATGTTCCTAGTATAAAAAAGAACTTAATTTCTATTTCTATTATTGTTGGTCAAGATCTAAGGAATTTGTCAAATCGCAGTGTGTTGTTAAAGATATCCAGGATCGCTACAAGGTTATTGCCACAAGTATCAAAGTTGGAGGCTTGTATAAGCTGAATGTGACCAGGACATGCCATCAAGCATTGGAATCTACAAAAATGTCAATAGAAAAGTTATGGCATCAAAGTTATGGTCATTTAAATCACAATGATTTAATGTTACTTCAAAGAAAAACAATGGTTGAAGGTCTTCCTGTTATGAAGAATAATCATGCTGAATGTGAAGCATGTGCACTTGGCAAGCAACATAGAGAGGAATTTCCTATACATGAAGAAAAAAGGCAAAGAGAAATACTTGAATAATTCATACTAATGTATGTGGACCCATGCAAACTATATCTCTTCGAGGAGCATTATAGTTTCTTATTTTTGTTGATGATAGATCTAGATACACTTGGGTCTATTTCATAAGAAAGAAAAGTGATGTTTTTGAATAGTTTAAGGAATTCCAAAACATGGTGGAAAAACAAACTCGGAAATACATCAAAATTCTCAAATATGATCAGGTGGGAGAATACAAATCAAGAGCTTTTAATAAATATTGCAAAAGTCATGGGATTCTACAACAATTTACAGTGCCTCATACACCTCAGCAAAATGGAGTTGCTGAGAGGAAAAATAGAACACTAGTGGAATGTGCACGAAGTATGCTTCAAGGTAAAAATATCTCTAATGGTTTTTGGGATGAAGCCATTAATACAGCTGTTTATTTGAAAAATAGGAGTCCAACCAAAATTTTAGATCCAAAAACAACTTTTGAAGCATTTTATGGATATAAACCAAAAGTGAATCATTTAAGAGTTTCTGGATGCAAGGCATTTACACATATTCGAAAAGATGAAAGAAGAAAACTTGATGCAAAATAAATTAAGTTGACATTCATTGGTTATTGTGATGATCAAAAGGCATACAAGTTGTTTGATCCTACTTCACATAGATTGCTTGCAAGTAGGGATGTGGTGTTTCATGAAAATGTAGATGAAGGTGATAAAATGAATAACACATGTGTATGGCATGATATTGATGATTATGTCAAAATAGAAGCAATTTTTGAACAGGAACAGGAACAGGTACAACAACAGGTACAAGAACATGTACAAGTTCAAGAGCAGGAAGCATCCAGCAGTCATGACACTCCAAGAAGAGAACAAGAGACTCCACAAAGTAGGAAGAAGGATGAAAGCAGTAAAACTCTAAGGAGGTCATCACGTCAAATTCAGCCACCTATAAGGTATAAATATTATGCATTAATGTCTCATGTAATGAATGTTGTAGAACCCTCAAGTTATGAAGAAGCTAAAGAAGATGTTAGAGAAAAACAAAGAGGACCAACAAGCATCAAATGTGACAACCAAAGTTCCATGAAGCTCGCAAATAATCCAATTTATCATGCAAGAACAAAACATATTGAAGTCCAACATCATTTTGTAAGAGAAAAGATACAATCAAATGAGATTCATTTAATGTATTGTAATACAAGTGAGAATGTAGTTGACTTCTTTACCAAGCCTCTTGGAAAGATGAACTTTGAAATATGTAGACAACAACTAGGCATTGTTGAAAATCCATTTCTCCATTAAGGGGGGATTTCGGAATAATGTAGAAATGATATGTCCAGATAGAGTTGATGAGTTGTATCCTCATAGTTACTGTTTGATTCTATTTGTCATGAGTTGTTTCTTTGTAGTTTGTGTTGTGAGTTGGTGATCTGCATTATTTGGATCTAGATTGACCTAGAAGTTGTGTGTGCCTATATATGTACTGGTTGTCCAAGCAGTTTGATCAATGAGATTTGATTTCATTATTGTGCATCTCACTGATTTTCTAATATATCTAAGAAGTGCAAATCACAGGTTGGGAAGACTCAAATCCCATATCAAATCTTTATCAAAAAATTAAATGGGAAGATGTCAACATTTTGGGTGACGCGTTCAAAAATGATAAATAACCTAAAACAAAGCATTGGGGTTAAATGGGGAATTCATACTCCTTTTCAAAGCCTACAATTTTAGGGGAGGGTGCTTGAAAATTCAAACTAGATTAAAGACAATCATATTCAAAGGAACTCAACTATAATCTTGAATATGGGGCTACAGGTTGGAGCTAAAAGTCCCATAATACAAAAAGGAACAACTACATCTTTCTAATATGCAGTGAAATACAAATATGTGAACTACTAAAAATAAATATTTATGTTATAAAAATAAATTTCAAGTTATAAATGTTAATTATTTTGAGCTGTAGGTTTAAGCATCGGGATTAAAGGAAATACATACAGGGATTGTCAAAATAAATTAACCAAGGATTTTTTTGGGAGGATCACTGAATTATTTCTTTCGAATAGAATTGTGCATACCCTTATCTCTATCTTGGTGAAAAACATTCTCCAACCAATTCATATTTATTATTAGCCACAAAGAAATAGTTGGGGTATTATCATTGTAATGTAATATATGGAGTGAAAGGATAACATAACCGACTCGGCCCTATAATTTAAGATATTCTAAAAAATGTGATACTAATTCTCAAAAAGCTTTATGTTGGAACCAAACTGCTAACATATTGTTTAGAAAAAAAAATTATTCCTAACTTCATATTTTAGTAAAAAAGGTGTGATTCTAATGGTCCAAAACATTCACTAGTATTACTTTTAAGTCAACATAATATTTATAAAATATTTTTATAAGTAACTTTGTTTTAATAGTTTTAATGGTTAGACTAGTTGATTGATGCCCTTGCTAAGTTATTGGCCCTTTGTGATGAGAAGCAAGATTAACTTTCTTTTGGCCCTTTGTCATGAGGCACGAGAATCTAAACATCCAGTTGAGTTATATATATATATATATAATTTTGATAAACATAAGTTGTATTCCTCCTTTAGTTTTATTTTTATATAGCCCATCATGATTATGGCTGAGAAAAATTACATAGAAAAGTGGTTAAATGGAAAATATTCATAGGGGAAATCTGTACCTAAACTTACAGTATAAACATAATTTTTGTGTTAGAATAATTTCTAGTTAGGACATCATGGTTATTGATTTCTACGTAATATTATACAAAAAAAGTACTATAAATGTGAAAACTCTATTAAAAAAGTTTAATATTCAAAAAAATAATTTTGATTGAGGGTCTTGAGGAAGAACACTAGAAGTTACAGATTTTTCTGGAAGATATACCATGTATATGTTATAGAGGGTAAAATTACAAGGACAAATTGAATTCACGATGGAGGAAGGAAACACACTTGCCATTCTGTCAACATGTTGGAAATCTTTCAGTTATCTTCTAAGGTTGTCCCATTTTTTTCGTAGTGGAAGCCAATTAATCTGCAATGAATTTGAAGCATATTAAATAAATCATACAACTTTGTAACTTTGAGTCTTCTAAAGTTTATGTTGAAAACTCCTTCCACCCACTAGAGATGAAAAATCATTACAACAAGCGCTCTCATGGAAAAATATTCTAACCCCTCACAATCAAAATCCCTCAAACCAAATTGAATTAACAACACTCTAATAAATATGCCACAATCTAGTCCCCAATCGGGGTGTGAATCGAGAGAAGTGGGGGTGTGGGTTATCTTTCTCACCACTTTTCATTAGGTAGAATGAGGATCATTAAACTTTGGGAGTGGTGTGGCCACCCCATGCATGAATATGCATATTTGGTATTAAGTGGAATTATCTAAGTTTAGAGTGTTATACATGGGAAGGGATATGAAGAATTGAAAACTCTCTGTGTAGGGAAATTATTAACCTTTTCCATCACTGATAAGCTCGAGTTGATAGCTTACAATATAATCCCTTAGGAAAATAAATACTATAGTACGTGGTGCAACAATCTTATGAGTAGCACCATTAAGAGAAATGGAGAACGTTGACTATGGAATGGTGAAGGATATCTAGAGTTGATCCCCATCTTCCCATCGGTATTCAAAAGACCAACTAACATTCTTTACATGAAACAATTAACACTTTTTTTTCTTTAGGCACCTATCATCTCACCCATCTTTTCTTCCTCTGCAATTTTTTTGTGGCTTAAGGTTTGGTTTGCTAGAAGGATTCATATTTTCAGTAATGGAACTATCACCGACTCGTTGCATGGGTGCTTGGTTTTCAATATATCGTTTGGGATAAATTAGTTTCTCAATTTAAATTTAGGGAGAGGTTTCTAACCATATTACTTGGAGCTTGGGAGACACAGGGTTTTTGTGTTACGGGCCTTGGTTTCTCCTAGGGTTCCTATAGAGTCAGTTTACCTAGCGTCTTATTGTTGGAGGGCTTTATATCTCTGGGTTTTAGTATCGATCATGGAAATTGTGGTCATCCTGCATCCTATGTTATGTATGAGGGAGGTTCCTAGGATGTTGTAACTAGTGTCTGAGTGTACTGCATGTTAGCTACTACAAGCCTTAGTTTCAATGGCAATCAGAACTGTGTGTTTCTCCTTGGGGTATTGGTACTCATAGATTGATGATGGATTAAGCTCAAATGTTTAGTAATTTGTTTGTTGTATCCTATTGAGATCTAGGTTATTCCTTGTTGGTTCGATATCATGCAACACCAACGTATGAGAAGTCAAAGAGGTGGGGTGGAGGCCAAGGCCCTCAGGGGTGTAATCATGACCACCAGTAGGTCTGAGAGGTTGCAGGAGCCTTTCATGAGGTCACCCCTATTGATGTTCACAATGAAATGCAAAATTTGGATAATATGGATGCTAGGTATCAGCATGCTATGTCAGAATGGGACTTCGTGGAGGAGTTTGGGTAGATGATTTCACACTCTAGTCACATTAGGATACGAGGAAAGTAGTACTTACAAGCTCTCTTCCCCTATTGGAAAATAAATACTCTACTATGTAGAATAATTATGGAGAGGAAAATGGATCAATGTAATATCTTAGCCAACATAACAGATGTCAAAAGAGAGTAGCATACTATGAGATTCTATACAGAGAATATGGAAAAACGGTTGGCTTAAATTAAGTGTCACATCCCCTGCATTGCTATTTCATCAACACCTACACGATGCAATCCAAGAGATCTGACACTAGTGGACTCTTCTGACTCATAGTTGCCAGAAGGGTTTTGCTGATCTTTTATGGTTTGACGTTTCCATATACTCTTTAGTGATATTGCAATTGATGCTACTGTTATAGTTTTGGACTTGTTATTATGTGAATAGATGGTCAAAAATTTAGGGTTTCCCATTGGGCAGGTTAAGACCATTTTTCATTAAGTCTTAATGATAGTTACGTGTTGAGCATTATAATATCTTCTGGTTCATCAAAGATAATACAAGTTAACTTACCTAAGAAAATAATATGCCACAATCTAGAAACCACATGTAGAAAACGGATCCAAAAAAATCGATAAAATTATGAGACATCTTAAAAGCAAAGCTAGAAATAAAGTTATTGACATTTCTATCAATCTATCATATATATACATATTTTATCTAGTTAATTTGATATTTATAATCATTAATTACATATATATGTTAAAATTTATAATTTTATCTAGTTAATTGAATTTCTATAATTACTCAACATATATACATGTGTTTATTTTATTTTATCAAAGAATTATTTTATATATATATATATAACTAAAACACTGAAAAACATGTGTTTATTTTATTTTATCAAAGAATTGTAATTATATATATATAATTAAAACACTGAAAAACATAAGTATTGAATGTATCATAAATCTCACAACCTTTGTCCTATCTCCAGAATACATATTAACATACATTCCAACAGATTTTTATATAATATTTACAAAAATCCATGTATGTCATGTCGTAATTTTTTTTCACGGTTAGAAAATGAAGAAATCTAAAAGTTAAATTAATTCCAACCACCTGCTAGGTGTCATAAATGTCCATCGAAATATGAGAGTTAGTTAGAATTTATTCTAGTTCAGTCATTTATTAGTGATGTCTACTATGTAATATATTTAACTATTGAGTAATGAGAATAGAGACTCCATAGTTTTCATTCTTTGACATGGTATAAGAGTGTAAACTGAGCAACGACAAATGAGTTAAGTAGTAAATTAAATAATAAAAAAACAACCATTCCTACAGTTCCACGAAGGTCGCGCCGTGTAGCAGGAAAGCACGATTTTTTGAAAAGTGAGCATGAGCCGGAAGTTTCAAAAGCCTACAACCATATGCATGTGTTAAGCCGGTTAGTTCGAAAAGTTTGCAACAAAGATATTTATGATTGCATTAACTTTTGAATGAGTTACTTGGAGAGAAATGATTTAAATTTATTTTTTAAATGGCCCAAGTAATTCTTGAAAGTGCTCCGTTTTATGTAATTTTTAAAAGGCTCTCATGGCGTTATTTTAAAAGGGCTCGCGTGTTTTTTTTGAAAAAGGGAGTTGTTGAAATTTTAAAGAACTTTTAAAATGTTTTATGTAATATTTTTTTGTTTAAAAGGGTGTATGTAATCTTTTAAAAAGGGCTTGTTTAGAAATGTAGGGTTTATATTTGAAAGTCTTTCTATTCGAAATATTTGTTTGACTTTTTTTTCAAAAAAAAATTAAAGAAAGTTATTGGGGAACAAGAGTGAAGTTTAGTGTGGAATAAAAGCATGGAGAAGGATGGAACCAACACACACAGTGGGTATGTCTACAAGTCAATTTGCTTGTAGAGTCGAATTTTGTTAGGACTAAACAAATGGGAAAAACCAAGAGACTAAGAAAGTCAAAGAAATAACAACAATTATTTGAGATTTATTTGAGAGAGATAGAATCCAAAAGGCAAAAGAACACCTTCACATTGAAATGCATAAAAGAATATGTAGATGTCAACATTCTTCCCCTCATTATAGATACAAAGACAACCAAGTGGGCTTGGGCTACTCTTGAGATGAATTTTGGTTTAAGGGGGAGTAATCAAGTTGAAGATGAAGAGTTTGGTGAATCTCATTGTGCTCAGCCACAGGTGGATCATGACTGTGAAGAATTTACAAAAGAAGCAAAGAAAGAGCAGAAAAATTATCTTAAATCTCACTGTGAAAACCCAAAAGTGTATGATGGTTTGGTGAATCCAACAACAAAGATTTATGATGACAATGAAGTTGTCATTGGAGAATCCAATGCTATGGTGAATCCATCAATTAATATTGTTCATGTAAACTATGATGAAGAAATGTGGGCTAATGATGAATGGTTTCAGGTGATGCAACAAAAACATAATATCAACATACTATTATTTTGCGAGGGAAACCCATTTGGGTTTGAAAACCACTTTGAAGTAGTAGAAGTTAGTAAAGAAGTGGAAGTGACAAAGGAAGAGAAGGAAGCACAAGAAGATAAATCTCTCATTACAGAGTAGAAATAATATGGTTCTGCAAATATTTTTAAACTTAACCTTGATTTTGAATGTGCAGATGTTAGCAACAACCAAGAAGAAACAAAAACATTTGAAGATGAATTAAGGTTCTTTGAAGCATGGATTGCAATACCATGTCTTGATCAAGTCTACATTGACGTTCTAGAGATGAATGTTGAAGACAAATTGGATGATGAAAGCATTAATGAATTTTTCATGCATTGGAGTCCTTAAGGGATAAAATTTTATTCTTATCTTATGTTGCAACAAATTTATGAGAAAAACATTAGTGATGAAAAGACACATGATCCGGATTTAAACAGGGACACAACAAATTACAGAGATAACCATAAAGAGATGCAATGGAAATAATACTTCATTTCATTAATGTAAAATACTGAAATACGCTTACAAACAACAATGGAACTAAACCAGCTAGGGTGATGGTAGCTTATCTCTGAGAATAGATGTGGTGGCTACATGTCTCTGAACTATATTACAATGAGGCTCGAAGGCTTATTTATTGTTGAGAAACAATAGAAAACCCTAAACATCCAAAAACCTAACCCTAGAAGATGAAATGCCAAATTGTGGACCCTGTTTGGGTAAATTGGTACATCAACTTCCTGGGGTCGTAACTTTGGCATATGATCTCCGTTTGACACGCACAGTATCTTGTTAGAAAGATCTATCCGAGAACTACAACTTTGGGAAGAGCAACATCAGTCCATGGAACCATGTTGCTCCCATTTTTCCCAAAAAACGTCGTATAGGGCCTCAAAATGGCTCCGGATGTTCAGGACCTGAAGAACTGCTAAAAATAGTAAACTATGCTACAATTAAGGAAACTGGAAAGCTGAAACAAATAATGGTGGGGGTCCAAGCGGACTTGGCAGGTGGCCACCAATATCCACCTAGATCATTCTCCCCCCCTTAGGAAGCAATGGTCCCCACTGCATTGATTTCCTCCATGAAATGATGAAACTTCAGCTGAACTTGGTCCCTAGTGAGCCACTTGCCGTGGTGAAGGAGTTAGCCTGCTTTGACAACTCGATACAGTTGGATATTCTATTGGCCATTGTGCTTGATCTGTGTGTCCATGATCCGATCAGTTGCAGCTTGTTCCATGCAGTCTGGATTTAACTCTGTGGGTGTAGTTGTTCTGCAATGTCGGATGTGTCTAGTAATGGTGGAAAGTATGGCCGAAGGCGGTCCACATTGAACACTCAGTGCAGGCCAAGGAATCGGGGAATGCTGAGCTCAAATGCATTGTCTCATGTAGCCTTGGTAATGGTGTAAGGACCATATCGAAGTGGTCTGAGTTTTCGATAGGCTTCGATAAGGCGTTCCTTTTGCAAATGCGACCAGACTTTGTCGCCCACCTGAAACTTGTGTGGCACCCGATGTTGATCATGTCTTTGCTTATAAATGGAATTTGATTTCTCCAGAATGTCATGGACCTGCTGGGGAATATGTTGGATGTGTTCAATGAAGCTGTTTGCCTTATCTGTTTCGAATTGGACATGAGCCAAATCTGCGTGAGTAGCTGCAAATGGCATGGCCACATCAATGGGACATAGTGGCTGGAATCCCAAGCCCACCTGAAAAGGGCTGTGGCCAGTCGAGCTGTGGAGAGCCCGGTTATAACTGTGTTGAACATAGGGGAGGCTCTCATCCCAAATGCGTGGATGCTTTGAGTTGTACATGTGCAGAATGTGTACAATCATCCTGTTGACAACCTCTATCTAGCCATCAGTTTGAGGATGGAAGGCTGTGAACGTAGTGAGTTTGGTGTTGAGCATCGACCATAGATTGGACCAAAATGTACTGAGGAACCTGTTGTCCTGATCTGAGATGATAGACTGTGGGATCCCAAAGTGTACCCACACTCATTAAAAGAATAGTTTAGTAGTGGCTTCTGTTGTGATATTCTTCTTGTAGCCAGCCATAATGGCCATCTTCGAGAACCTGTTGACAACCACAAAAACACAGTCGTTTCCATGCTTAGTGGAAGGAAGGCCTAACATGTAATCCATGGAGATGGATTCCCAAGGTCGACTAGGGGTAGGCAGTGGGGTATAGAGGCCTTGCTTCTTGATGTTCAGTTTGGAAATGGTGCAGGAAGTGCATGATCTGATGTACTTATCAACATCCTGTCGAAGATTCAGCCAATAGAAATACTTCTCCAGTACTACCACCATTTTCTCGACCCCGAAATGTCCAGTAACTCAACTGTAGTGTGCTTCCCAAATCATCTTGGCATGCTCGCTTGAAGGAACAAAAAGGTGACCTAGGTGGCATAGCAGAGCATCCTGGAGGTGAAAGGAACATGCTGACCCTCCAAGAGTGTCTAGTATGTGTGGCCGAATTCTGGGTCACTTTTGTAGAGATGTGGCCAATCAGAAGTCTCGTGCCCACAAGAGTTTAACACAGTGGTTAATGCCATGATCGGTGGTCGACTGAGGCAATCTGCAACATTATTGGTGCTACCCTTTTTATACTTGATATTCAAATGGAACTGTTGCAGGTATGTGGACCACTTCTGATGACGATCATTATGAAATTTCCCTTGGGTCTGTATGAACTGTAAGGGTCAGTGGTCTGTGTGGATGACCGTTTCCTTCCCCAAAATGTAATGCTTCCATTGTTGGCGGGCCTGAACAATGGAATACATCTCTTTGTCATAAGTTGGATACTTCTGGACTGTGTCTGAAAGTGCCTCACTGTGATATGCCACTGGATGCTAGTGTTGAGTAAGGACTGCCCCAATAGCATAGTTAGAGGCATCTGTCTCGACCTCAAATGGTTGTTGCAAGTCTGGTAATGCGAGCACTAGTGTCATGCAGAGGGGATCCTTCAACTCTATGAATGCCTTTTGTTGAGATTCAAACCAAAAGAATTTTGCTTTCGCTCCTCCCTTGGTGACTTGACTCAAGGGCCAAGTGATATGATAAAATCCCAACACGAACCTACGGTAGAAGTTGGCAAGACCTAAAAAGCTACGAAGCTCTGTCAGAGTGGTTGGAGATTGCCAATCTCAAATGACTTGGATCTTGGCTGGATCCACAGGCACCCCATATTCATCAATAATGTATCCCAGATACTCAACGTAGGTCATGAAAAAAGTGCATTTCTCAAAATTGGCACATAACTTGTGTTGCCGCAGTGTTTGGAGAACTTGCCAGATGTGGTGGAGGTGCTCCTCCCAACTCTGGCTGAAGATTAGGATGTCATCCAAGTATACCACTACGAACAAGTTGGTGAATGGCTGCAAGATGTCATCCATTAGCCTCATGAAGGTTGTAGGAGCATTCGTTAATCCGAAAGGCATAACCAACCATTCGAAAAGGCCCTCCTTGGCTTTGAAGGCAGTCTTCCACACATCAGAGGGTTCGATTAGTACCTGGTGATATCCTGACTTCAAATCGATCTTGCTGAAATATTTTTCCCCCTTCATTTGGTCCAAGAGGTCATCAATCTGTGGAATCGAGTACCTATTACAGATAGTGATCTTGTTCAACGCCCAATAGTCAATACAAAGTCTCCACGTCCCATCCTTCTTCTATACCAACATGATCGGGCTCCCACAGGGTGATGAACTGGGACAGATGTGAATTTTCTGCAGCAGCTCCTAAATCTGCCTCTTGATTTCATTATTCTCCATAATGGAGCATCGATAGATTGGTCCATTGGGCAGCGACGCACTTGGGGTTAGATCAATGAAGTGCTTGACCTGACAGTGTAGAGAAACCCCTGCAGGGGAGGTGAAGATGTCCACGTACACCTCCACGACATTGTCCATCTATAGTTGTCGTGCGGAGGGTTCCTATCTGGAGGTCGTGGCCACCATCTTCTTCTTTCCTTGAGGGTGTATCATCAGGAAAACAAATTTCCCAGTTTTGGAAATGAGCTTACTGCATTGTTTTGCAGTAATCAGAGAGATGGCGGTAGGCGGTGCTACCTCCGATATCCTGTACAACTTATTTCCCAAAGTAACAATAACAGCACGGGGCCTTGATTCATACACAACATGTCGCTTCCACAAGTATGGTTGTCCTAATAATACATCACAAACTTCAATGGGAGCAATGTCACACAATACCTCATCCGTGAAGGGCTTGATGTTGTATGGAAGGCGACACTCCTGGCTCACGCGGAGATCCCGTCCTCGATGAAGCCAACCAATGGTGGACAGTTGTGGATGTGTTGTGGTCGGTAAGCCCAGCTGCTTCATGACCTCTGTCAAAATGAGGTTCTTTTGGCTCTCGATGTCGACAATGAACTGTAGCGGGGAGCCCTTTACCCACATCTGGGAGTGGAAGAGACGCTCCTCCTCCTCTGGATCTTCGGGTTCCTCCTTTTGGATCTTCGTGGTGGCAACAGTGGCGTTGGGCTCCGAATCGATAATTTGCTTCCCTTTGTCATTCCCCTTTTCGAGTTCTGACTCAGAGTTAGAACATGCATCTGATTCTGAAACCTTTAGTTTGACTACCAGTGACTGCTTGGCCAGACACTCACTTGTGTTGTGAGTGGAGCTCTTATGGAACTCACACCACTTTCCTGTGTCCTTTTTCAGCTTCACGACGTTGTTCTTTTCTTGCAGCTTTGGTGGGTTGTCTTGGGCCGCCCCACCTTAGCTTTGTCCTTTATTTTGCGGTTTGGGGGCACCTTTCCCTTTCCTTGGATTCGTAGATCCAAAGTCTCGCTTCGTCTGTTTAAACTTTTGCTTGACCTTGACAGCATATCGGTATGTCGTGCCGAGCGAGGGGATGTTTAGGAATTCTATTTCTTCCTGGATGTACTTGTGTAGGCAGCTGTGGTATTTGAGTACCAAATGCTGCTCTGAATCCTTGATACCCAACTTTGTGTGAAGGGTATGGAAAATATTGGTAAACTCTGGCACGTCTTGGTCCCTTCCCTGCTACAGCGTGGTCCACTTTATGTATTGATCCTCATAGCTTCTGATAGGGTAGTACTGCTCCTTGATGGCATCCAGAAATGATTCCCAAGTGGGTGCGGCTGAAAATAGTGAGCCTGTACTTTCATCCTTCTACTCACAATAGGTTTCTCACTAGTCCTTGATGTGGGGGGCTGCTTTGAGAAGAGCGAAAATAATCTTTTCTCGACTGGAAAAATCATGAACAGAAAAATAACCCTCTAATAGATTTAATCATTTATCGACGGCATCTCCGTCTATCTGACCCTCGAATATGGGGATTTCAAAATTAACTTGTACCTTAAATGGTGTGATGTTTCAAAAGTAGCTATTGGAAGCTGATGCGTCGCCCCTAGGTAGCCGCTGAAGGATCTGGGCAGAGCTGTTTATCATCGTGTTCCTTTGTAGCTTGAGGGCTTCTTTGAGCAAGTTTTTGATAGGATCTCCTGCCCCCTCATCTTTCTTTTCATTCGCCATGGGAGGCCGTCAAGATTTTTGAGGCTGGTCTTGCAAAGGTTCGACCAGTTCAAGCCCTAACTCCCTATATCCCGACCTCGTTGGGGACATGCAAAGAAAAACAGAGAAAAAGCAAACCCCTTTGATACCACAGATCTGGATTTAAATAGGAACACAACAAATTACAAAGATAACCATAAACATAGAGATGCAGCGAAAATAATACTTCATTTTATTAATCTAAAATACTGAAATATGCTTATAAATAGCAATGAAAATAAACCAACTAGGGCGATGGTAGCTTATCCTGAGAAGATATGTGGCGGCTACATGCCTCTGAACTGTCTTACAATGATGCTCAAATGCCTATTTATTGTTGAGAAACAATGGAAAACCCTAAACATACAAAAACCTAACCCTAGAAGATGAAACGCTAAACTGTGGGTCCTGTTTGGGTAAATTGGTACATCAACTTCCTGGGGTCATAACTTTGCATACAATCTTTGTTTGACGCACACAGTATCTCGTTAGAAAAATCTATCACAGAATTATAATTTTTGGAAGAGCAAGATCGGTCTATGGACTCATGTTGCTGCCAATTTTCCCAAAAGAAACGTCGTTTAGGGCTTCAAAACGGCTCCAAAAGTTCAGGACCTGAAAAATTGTTAAAAATAGTAATTTGTGCTACAATTAAGGAAACTGAAACACTGAAACAAATAATGGTGGGGGTCCAAGTGGACTTAGCAGATGGCCACCAATATCCATCTAGATCAACACAATTGAAGATGACATGTGGTAACGGTCCACATACAAGTCGATTTCTGAAGAAGTTGATAACATGCTTAGACAAATTGGAACAATGGAAGAGTTGCACCAACCATTAAAGAATTTTAAATTTGAAGGCTATAACAAAAAGAAAAAGTTGAAGCAGTTACAAGAATTGGAAGAAAAGAAAAAGAAAAGGCAATCTAAGCGATGCCAAATTTTTTAAAATTGTAAGCCTAGTTGAAACTCAGACCAACAAACATCTTAGTTTCATTTTTTGTAGTTTTAATTAAGGGTGAATGTTGGAGAAATTAATTCCAACCACCTGCTAGGTCTCATAGCTATCCATCCAAGTGTCAGAGTAAGTTAGATTTTAGTCCAATTCAATTGAGTTCCAATTTAGTCATTTATTGATAATGTCTCTTATATAATCTATTTAACTATTATTGAGTAACTATAAACAAAACTGTACTCCGCAGTTTTCATTCTTTGATATTCACCTTATGGTAATAAGGAGATTAAATGAAGAGACCAGTCGTTGGTCCTATATAGTGGTCGCTGCTTGCGTTTGCATTTGATTAGTTACTTGGTGGGGTATTTAGCTGGCATATTAGTTTTACTTTATTAAAAATTTTAGTTCAAATGATTCTGTCGTAGGCCAATGCCATCTCCAAATCATCCTTTCACCTTCTACGTTTCTGTATTTCAAAGTTGAACGATAAATTTTCTTTCAATTATTTTGTTTCTCTGACGTAACATGTTTCTCTAAAGAAATATGCTTAGCAATTAGAAAGTGTCCTGAACAATCATGGATTACATTAACACATCCAATCTCCATTAGTTAGTAGTTATCGTACTTACAGATCTCATACATTAAGACATCCAGGCCCCATTAGTTCTCAGTTATCATACTTACACTACTGGTATATTTGGTGAAACCTTAGAGAAGCGCATGCACGGGAGGGTGCTTACATTCCATCCTGAAGAATAGTCTATTGAGGGTTTATTTGGTTACAAATTGAAAAATAATAATATTAGGTTGTTTAAGTTGTTGAATTCAGTTTATGGTTCAAAAATATCGCCCACTCCTTGCGTATGCATTTGACTAGTTAGGTATTTAGCTGACATATTGGTTGTACTTTTTTCAAAATTTTTGTTCAAATGATTCTGTCGTGGGCCAACACTATCTCCAAATCATCCGTTCACCTTCTACGTTTCTATATTTCAAGGTTGAACGATAAATGTTCTTTGAATGCTTTTGTTTCTTTGACGTAACATGTTGCTCTAAAGAAATATGCTTGGCAATTAGAAAGTGGCATGAACATCCATGGATTACACTAACACATCCAATCTCCATTAGTTAGCAGTTATCGTAGTTACACATCTCATACATTAACACATCTAGGCTCCATTAGTTCTAAGTTATCATACTTACGCTGCTGGTATATTTGGTAAAACTCTAAAGAAGCGCATGTACGAGAGGGCACTTCCATCGTCCATCATGAAGAGTAGCCTATTCAGGATAGGCTTTGGCATTTATTGGGGTTTATTTGGTTAGAAATTGAAAAATATTAATATTAAAATGTTTAAGGTGTTGATTAAAAAATATCGATTAAACTATTTAACATGGGTGTGTAAATATTTGGTAAGATTTATAATATAAACAATGTAACGTTGTGATTTGCACGCTAATGGGAAGGTCATCAGTTTAAACCTTAGTAGATTTAACCAACAACAAAAAAGATATATAATTGTGATTTGAAGTTGGACATGAAAATAATAGGTAAAAATGATCATGGTAAGTTTAACCTAATATTTCTCCCTAAACTCAGATCAAAATAGTGGAGAGAAGATGTGACCAAATATTGTATAAATGTCAAAAATCTCCAATAATTCATCACCAAATATATGATGAAATAATGCAAAGATGACTCTTGTTCTTCTCATGCTTTAATTGCAAAGCTGACTACCCTTCTTCGCATGTTTTTCTTTTTTTAGTAATACTAACCTGACCATATAAATTAAATGGTTTGTAAATGATCATAACTAACAAAATACTTATCTTATAATACATTTAAAATTACTAACATTTTAAAAAATCATAAAAAATAATTAAAATGTAAGTTAATTTTAAATTATTATTATTATTAATTATAAAAGGAATTAATATAACTCATGTTCATATGACTTCTTTTTTAACTAGCACAACCATACAAATTAAATAGTCATCAATCCATAAAAAGCATTAAAACACTTGCTTCATCATATACATCTGAAGTTGCTAAAAGTAAAAAACAATTGTAAGAATTAATTATATTATAACTTTATTTAAAAATATTGTTATTATAGAAATTGATATATAAGTTAAATATATATACAATTTAAAAATCATGTAACAATATTTTTAACATAGATTCACTTCACTTTATTATGGAGATTCTTAATTTGTAAGTGGACTTGTTATAATGCCATGGTTTATGAATGTCATATGCCTAAAACACCATAACTGATTTCATATAACACTTGCTCATATGACATTTCTTTTAATTAACAAATTTAATGAAAAGAGGGGAAATGACATAACTACTTTGGAAATAAATCTTATCCTTTGATTTGTGAGGAATAGAAGATTCAGGAATGTCATTTCCCAAGAATAAAGCCAAAACCAAATTCATAATTAAATTTCGAAAAAGTATTTTAATTTTTTTCCTTCAAAAATCATAATGTTGGAGTGTTTGAATCGTTTTTATGATGATGGAAATGGATTCAACAACATCAAGAACTCCTGGGCACCCAAAATGTTGAAGTTCGACAATTATAACCTAGATTTTCTCACACAAATCTTTGCCGGATTTTGTCATAATCTTGCCAAAATTTCCATTATTTTTTGGGCTAATTTATGGGTTCTTTAAACTACCCCATTACCGGAATTTTGAAGTTTAAAATGGCCCTCCTAAATTATAAAATAATAGTGGAAATAATAAAATAAGATTAGATTACATCATGAAATTTTAGAGGAAAAAAAGAAAAGAAAAGAAGAGCACTTATTTTTCAATTCGTATTTTCAACTTATCTCTCTATGGGTTTACTCAAATTTCGAGCGTCAACACTCATTTGGATGCAAAATTTGATTACTCATCCGAGGAGTACCATGTTGCATATTTTCGATAGATCCTGCTACATGAAAAATGAGAGATACATGAAAAATATGATTGCAATCACATTTTTTTTTATGTATTTTTGATTTGTCGTGTAGCAGGGTCCATCGAAAGTATGCAACATAGGTACTCCTTCGATGAAGAATTAAATTTTGCATCGAATCAGTACTCCCACTCGAAATTTGAGTAAAAACTTAGGGAGATAAGTTGAAAATAGTTTTATTATTTTTTAATCTTTTTACATTTTTACTCAAAAAATGGTGAATCATCCCCATGGTTCACATCATTATCTTGAATCATACTGGTTCTTATAAATTTAATTTTGGTTGTTCATTTTTTTTAGAAGGCACATTTTAGACCTCAAAATTTCCCTAATGCGTTATTTCAATCGCTGGAAAAGTTATTCTCATTTGTGTCATTAATTCCTCTAAAGTCTAGTTGATTGTAGCTTAGCAATTGTTGATTTCTACATATGGTTGCTAAATAATTTTGTGTTCAAATCACATTTAAACATTTATAATTAAGAAATAGAAATGTTAAGTATAATAACTTATTCACTTTTATGCATTGCAATAATAAATTATATAGATTCATGCAGGTTTAAAGAGATGCGGAAAGAGTTGCTGAGTCAAATGGATGGTCCACCCATTTAAGAAAATGAGATCTGATATGGATGGTCCATCCATTTAAGAAAATGAGATATGATTTTGACTTATATCATCTACTGATAAAAAAAATAAATTATAACATATCTTTTCTCTCCAAAAATTTACTACATTGTTACAAAATACCTTATTATATTGTTTACCTTATTACCCCACTATTAAAAAAAATACCCCCACTTTATCTTTCCAAATGAAAAATCACTAAATTTTACAAAATGCCTCATTACTTCACCAATTTTTGTTTACCATATTACTCCACTATTAAAAAAAATATATACCCCGACCTTATCTCTCCAAATGAGAAATCAATAAATTTTAAAAATCAGTTTATAAAAGAGAGTCAATATAACTTTGTTATTCTTTATTCACTGTTTACCTTATTACTCCACTATTAAAAAAAATACCCCGACATTATCTCTCCAAATGAAAAATAAGTAAATTTTACAAAATGCCTTATCACTTCACCAATTTTTGTTTACCATATTACACCACTATTAAAAAAAATATACCCCGACTTTATATCTCCAAATGAAAAATCAATAAATTTTAAAAATCACTTTATAAAAGAGTGTCAATATAACTTTGTTTTTCTTTAAACATCCTTATAATGTTAATTTTATAAAACCAAAAATAATTTATTTTGTTTGGCTTTTTATTGGTTAAATAAGTTTTCTTCTTATTGAGTAATCATGATTGGTTAAATAAGTTTTCTTCTTATTGAGTAATCATGAGCTAGTACGGCTTAGTACGACTGGAATGGTGTTGATTGATATTCTCATGTGCAGTTATTTAATGACAACTGAAATATTGTAAAAATTATTAAAACCTTGTCATTCAACTCCTAACGCATGATAAGCTGAGGCTTTAACAATAGGCACGTTGAGTCCAAAGTTTTTTCACCAAACTCGAGGTAATGATTACAAGGAGCAGCCTGCCAATATAGACGACATTGAGTTTTTGAACAGTTCAAGAAGCATGATTAGACATATGTGTATTCGAATTTGGAGGCTGTATTTTTTTAAGATATGTTTTTATTATAATTTAATTTATAGTTTAAAGTGTTTTTTTTTAATTAAAAGTCAAAGCAAGCTTGTGACAGAAGCCCCTGCTGCTAAAATTGGTATCAGAGCCAGTAATGTCTGGTTCATAAGGTCGGTATTCTAAATCAAATACTCATATAAAGATGGATTCATTCAGGAAATCTGTTTCCTTCAGAGAATTAGAAGATAGAGAAACTTCTGCAGAAGAAAATCCTCTTAGAGATATGTTTGCGTCAAGTTCCAGTAGAGTCCTTAACCAAGCTGAACTTGAATACGAAGAACCCCAGCCCTCTGCTCGCTGGCAGTTACCTGCAATTTCTGCATCAGAAGTATATAGTGATTTGTCTATGTTTCACCTGAAAGCTGTTACTAGAATAAGTATTAAAGAGTCTACTAGCCAGATACAAGAAAATGTTGATAATATTCAGACCATTCCTTTATTGGACCCCAAAGCTCTACAAGCCAAGGCTAAAAGACTAAATACCCAATATCTTCATCTGGGATGTATTAGAATTGGAATCCACCCTTTAATTCATCAAGGGTTGAATACTTTTGTGTTGGCCACTGTTCGAGACCTTACCCACAATAAGTATACAGATTCCTTAATTGGAGGCATTGTCGCTCCCTTGTCGCATGGCCCTATCCAGTTTGACTGTTATCCAAATTTTTCTGTTTATGTCTATGATGAGACTATCAAAGATATCTTACAGCTGCAAATTCAAACCTCAGGGTTTGATATGAGAGATAAAAGACATAATATTGTGATACAGTTCAAAGGATGTTTTAGACATACCAATACTTTATGGCCAGCCATAAAGCATACTCCCAGCCGAAAATCAAAGTCTAGTGTTGCCATCCTTACAGATCTGAAGAATCAAAAGATAGAACACCAGATTATTATGTGGGAAGACCTCAACTTCCCTGAGCACTCGGTAGTAGCTAATCCTAAGCCTCATATTCCAAAACGAATAACCTCTGCCGATATAAAAGAAAACCAATCCTCTGCACTTTTGTCATTTCCCAGAAGATCAACCATTGATTACAAAGGAATAGAAAAGGCTTGTAAAAGCTCAAAGTATTATAGAGATCCTTCCATTGTTGATACCGCTTGTTCCACCTCTACTTCTTGTAAACATATTTCATTATTTGAGTTTGCCCAAATAGTTAACTTCCATTCCTTAGAAGTTACTTGTCCTGAGTGCCAAACTGCTGTAAATTTGAGTACGCTTGCTAAGTCAATCATACATATTAACCACCATCCAAGAACTAGTGAAGCACCTCCTTCCACTTCTGTTAATCCATGCCCCAATCCTAAATGTGTTGATATACTTTTCCCACATGAGTCAGACGCTAACCATGTCCTTATGATGCATGAGATCATAACTCTTAAAGGAGAAGACCTTATACTAACAGAAATGATGAGTCTGATGCAACCTGCTAAACCAAAGTATGGTTTGGGATATCTGGAGCAAGCAAAAGGTGTTATTCCAGCCTGTAGATTTGGTCTTATTCCAAATGGCTGTAAGAAACCTTCAGTCATGGAAATGCATAAATTTTTCACTCTTATGTCTGGATGCCTAAAACCAGAAGTGCCTGACAAATGGATGAAAGCCATGATAAAACTAGGATTTGTTTACAAATCCAGAAGCATAAGAGTTTGATAAAACTCATACTCCTGAACAAAAGAAAGAATTGGCTGAAGATTGGAAACGTTACATGGAAATCAATAACTCATGGATTTCTTTTTATGAATGGAAGAACAATGTTTCCCCTGTGCATGTACTAACTGGTTCATCATCTTCTTCATCTGTCAAACATGCATGGACTGATCTAGATGGTAGTAGAATAGAAACCCCATCGACTTTCCCTCCATACAAAGCCATTATCATTGGGGAAAATCAGAATGAAGCTAAAGCCATTCCTTTAGTACAAAAGGATGATAATGCTTTAAGCATTGATGGGAGAATCCAGAAGGCAAGTGAACAAATTAATTGGACCAATATTGCTATTAAGGGTCTGGAAATAAATGTTGCATAAACAGCAGAGATCAAAGAACAATTTTATATTGTTCAAGTGTCAATAAATGAGGTTAATAGAAACCTCAATGATGTACAATATGCTTCCTCAGTAGTTCGCTCATATGCTAAAGAATCTTTATCAAAGATAGAAGGAGTAGAAGATAAATTAGTAGATCATCTTGATACTACTAAAAGTATCATATCTGGTTTAACTGACAAAGTTGAAAGAATCAATCTGTCAAAAACAGATAAACCAGTTCCTACTTCTTTTTTGTATAAAAGAAATATAAAGATTCAGGATCATGTAAAGCCAATAAACAGGTTCCCAACATTATTCCCCAAAGAAGTAGCCACTTCCTCAGCATCTGAACCAGAGGCTACAGAAAAGATTACTATTGCTTCCTTGTTCAAGGAAGAAGGAGAATAAAAAGAAAAAGAGTCTGATTCTCAGGCTTTCCCCATATATGAACCTCTTGAGAGTCGGTTCACTACATATCCTGCACCTGATATTGTAGGAAAAGGAAAACTCCCAGAGACACATACTTTCTTCCCAGATTCACATAGAGAATGGAATATTGATAATCTAAGTGTTGGCCAAATTAGATGGATGATTGATATAATGTATACAGAATACAAGCTCTACAAGCCAAGGCTAAAAGACTAAATACCCAATATCTTCATCTGGGATGTATTAGAATTGGAACCCACCCTTTAATTCATCAAGGGTCGAATCCTTTTGTGTTGGCCACTGTTCGAGACCTTACCCACAATAAGTATACAGATTCCTTAATTGGACGCATTGTCGCTCCCTTGGCGCATGGCCCTGTCCAGTTTGACTGTTATCCAAATTTTTCTGTTTATGTCTATGATGAGACTATCAAAGATATCTTGCAGCTGCAAATTCAAACCTCAGGGTTTGATATGAGAGATAAAAGACATAATATTGTGATACAGTTCAAAGGATGTTTTAGACATACCAATACTTTATGGCCAGCCATAAAGCATACTCCCAGCCGAAAATCAAAGTCTAGTGTTGTCATCCTTACAGATCTGAAGAATCAAAAGATAGAACACCAGACTATTATGTGGGAAGACCTCAACTTCCCTGAGCACTGGGTAGTAGCTAATCCTAAGCCTCATATTCCAAAAATAATAACCTCTGTCGATATAAAAGAAAACCAGTCTTCTGCAATTTTGTCATTTCCCAGAAGATCAACCATTGATTACAGAGGAATAGAAAAGGCTTGTAAAAGCTCAAAGTATTATAGAGATCCTTCCATTGTTGATACCGCATGTTCCACCTCTACTTCTTGTAAACATATTTCATTATTTGAGTTTGCCCAGATAGTTAACTTCCATTCCTTAGAAGTTACTTGTCCAGAGTGCCAAACTGCTGTAAATTTGAGTACGCTTGTTGAGTCAGTCATTCATATTAACCACCATCCTAGAACTGGTGAAGCACCTCCTTCCACTTCTGTTAATCCATGCCCCAATCCTAAATGTGCTGATATACCTTTCCCACATGAGTCAGATGTTGACCATGTCCTTATGATGCATGAGATCATAACTCTTGAAGGAGAAGACCCTAGACTGACAGAAATGATGAGTCTGATGAGACCTGCTAAACCAAAGTATGGTTTGGGATATCTGGAGCAAGCAAAAGGTGTTATTCCAGCCTGTAGATTTGGTCCTATTCCAAATGACTGTAAGAAACCTTCAGTCATGGAAATGCATAAATTTTTCACTCTTATGTCTGGATGTCTAAAACCAGAAGTGCCTGCCAAATGGATGAAAGCCATGATAAACTGGGATTTGTTTACAAATCTAGAAGCAGAAGAGTTTGATAAAACTCATACTCCTAAACAAAAGAAAGAATTGGCTGAAGATTGGAAACGTTACATGGAAATCAATAACTCATGGATTTCTTTTTATGAATGGAAGAACAATGTTTCCCCTGTGCATGTATTAACTGGTTCATCCTCTTCTTCATCTGTCAAACATGCATGGACTGCTCTAGATGGTAGCAGAATAGAAACCCCATCAACTTTCCCTCCATACAAAGCCATTATCATTGGGGAAAATCAGAATGCAGCTAAAGCCATTCCTTTAGTACAAAAGGATGATAATGCTTTAGGCATTGATGGGAGAATCCAGAAGGCAAGTGAACAAATTAATTGGACCAATACAGCTATTAAGGGTCTGGAAATAAATGTTGCAAAAATAGCAGAGATCAAAGAACAGTTTGATACTGTTCAAGTGTCAATAAATGAGGTTAATAGAAACCTCAATGATGTACAGTATACTTCCTCAGTAGTCTGCTCATATGCTAAAGAATCTTTATCGAAGATAGAACGAGTAGAAGATAAATTAGTAGATCATCTTGATACTACTAAAAGTATCATATCTGGTTTAGCTGACAAACTTGAAAGAATCAATCTGTCCAAAACAGATAAACCAGTTCTTACTTCTTTTTTGTATAAAATAAATATAAAGATTCAGGATCCTGTAAAGCCAATGAACAGGTTCCCAACATTATTCCCCAAAGAAGTAGCCACTTCCTCAGCATCTGAACCAGAGGCTACAGAAAAGATTACTATTGCTTCCTTGTTCAAGGAAGAAGGAGAAGAAAAAGAAAAAGAGTTTGATTCTCAGGCTTTCCCCATATATGAACCTCTTGAGAGTAGGTTCACTACATATCCTGCACCTGATATTGCAGGAAAAGGAAAACTCCCAGAGACACATACTTTCTTCCCAGACTCACATAGAGAATGGAATATTGATAATCTGAGTGTTGGCCAGATTAGACAGACGATTGATATAATGTATACAGAATACAAGCTCTGGTGAATCCCTCTGTGTGAGGAAGATGCTTTTGTAACAGCAGTTGTGAAAATCCCTCTATGTGAGGAAAACGTTTTGTAACAGTTGGTTTATTGTAAATGAATAGAAGTTTTTTATGTTTGTTGTTGAAACTCTATCTTCAGCAAGTTGAAATTCTGTCTGCAGCAAGATCCTGTGTTAAAGATCTTGTGTTGTAAAACAAAGTATTATCCTCTGTTCAAGTGATTTTTGTTGTTTTGGAATTATCAGAAATTCCTAGTAGAGTATCATTCTCTGTGTTGTGTTTGTTTTGTTTTTGGAATTTTAGCAGAAAAATTCCCAACATTATTTCAGAGCGTTGTTCTCTGGTCTTTTGTGTTTGAAATCACCTGAAATTTCCAACATGGTATCAGAGCTTGTCCAAGCTCTTTGAAGGTGTCAAAGAAGCTGAAGAAAGGATTCTTGCTGCAGCAGCTTCTCCAGCAGCGTGAAGACTCAGCAAAAGGATCCAGGTATTTCTCAAGTTTTTTCTGTGTTACTATTGAAGACAGTCAGTTATTTTAGATACTCAGTCAAATGGCGAGGTCAAAGAAGAAAGTCACCAATCCTGCTAAAAATGTGTCTCCCTCTACTAATAAAAGAGAAGATAATCAACTTGAAAGCTTTCTATTTGAGGCCCCAAGGTTCAATGGGAATTATTATATATGGGAAGTAAAAATGAGGACTTTCTTACAGTCTCAAGGGATTGAAATCTGGGAATCAGTGATTGATGATAGCAGGAAGGATAGAGAATCCAAGGAGTACAATGCAAAAGCAGCAAAGATAATCTTGGATAGGCTGTCTGAATCTGTAAAGAAGAATCCAGGAAAATATTCATCAGCAAATGATATATGGGACAGACTTCATGACCTTCACGCAAAAGGAGCACTGACCATGACCATCAATCAAGAAGGAAATTCTGAACCCATCATAGAAGCTGAAAATGAGAAGGTTGACCTCATCAAGCTTCAAGTACAAGAAAGGGATGAAGAGCTCGCCAAGCTTAAGAAGGAACTTGATCAAAGCAAAAGGAAGCATCATGAAGAAGTCATATCCATGACAAATCAATTGAATAAAGCAAAGAAGCAGGAAGATACCTTGTCAAGTCAACTTGAACAAAGGCACAAGAGAGTGAACAAACTTGTAGAAGAGATTGGATAGTACAAGGTAGAGGTCTCCTCCCTTAAGTCTGAATTACAAGAAGCCAGGAAGCAGGCACAAGGAGCTGAAAAGAAAATGGAGAGCAGTCAAGCAAAGAATGAAGAAATCTCCAAAATGAAGTCAGATATCATCTCCCTTAAAATAGTAGCAGCTGAAGCTACTCGTAGCAAGGAAGAAACTGAGGAACAACTTACAAAGAAGAATAATGAGTGTGAAAGATTGGAAGAAGAGATTGTCCTCCTCAGGAAAAAGGTTGAAGGGATGAACAAAATCATGAAGAGCTCTCAAGCCTTGGATGACATGCTCAGCTATCACAGATCTCCATCTGATAAATCAGGACTCGGGTATGTAGGTGAACCCTCAAACAAGAATGAAAATACTTTAAGCAAAGGAGATGTGAAGAAGGCAGAAAGAAATTGTGATGCTCCTAGTTCCAGCAAAGGCAAGGAGAAAAATCAAGACTACAATAGAAGAAATCATGCTCCAAGTAGAAAACCAACTCCAAAAAGAAATGTATATGATGTCAAAGAGGCAAGAGGCAATAGTTATCATCAAGGGATCTCAAGGCAGAAAAGCTTTAGAAGTAAATCAAGGAAACCACCATCTACCAGGTACCAAAGTTCATTTTTTGGTTATTGTTATTCTTGTTCAAACTTTGGTCATATGGCAAAAGACTGTAGAGCATTTCATAGAGATAGATGTTATGGTCTCCGACAACCTCCAAGAAACAATTTTACAGGAAGAAATCATGAAATCTTATTCATGAACAATGTAGAATGTTTCAAGTGTCATAACATTGGGCATATGGCACGTGATTGTAACTTAACATGGGCTCCTACGCAAGCTAGACCCACGCAAAAGAAGAAAGTAACACAAGTATGGAGAAGGAAGGAAATACAGTCCGAAAGTCCTTCGAGCTCCCCAGTCAATCTAAGTTTCTTTTGAGAAGACTCTGCCAAAAGGAGACGATGCATACAGTTAGGGGGAGCCTGTAATTTTTTATCATTATTGCTGAATTATATTAACAGTTATTCTTTGATGAAGATCTTCTTATAGGGGAAAGATATGAAATTAAATTTGCCATAAAAGCAGAGAAGAAAAGGTTGCAGGATAGCTTGGAGATGCAAATATTGGAAATCTTGCCTGAGGCAGAGAGAAAGAGGATATTACATGATTGGAGCGCCTGAGCACAGCAGTGAAAGCGATGAAAGGAAGCTGATACGAATAGGCAGAAAAGTTTCGAGTTTTTTGATGAAGTGTCTGGGTATGACTGATAACCCATCAGTTGAAATTAAAGGGGAGTGTTGGAATGTAATTTCAACTGCAGCAATAGTTGAACAGAAATCGCAAACTTTAACCCCATTGGATTTCCCTGCTATGCGATCCATTGCAGATCGCAAATCATGTCTCATCGCAAATCGAATTAATCCCCAGCTGCGTCCCTTTTTTTCTACTTGTTCCCTGCTATTGCGATGTGATGCGATCATGCGACGCGATCACAGATCGCAGATCGCGAATATTAGCCATTGCGCATTAAGCCTTCGCCCTGAGTTCGCGATGCGATGCGACCTGAGCCATCGCAGATCGCACCTTCTGTCAAACAAATCTCAGTTGTCCATTTGTTTAATCCAACGGCTCATGTTCAAGTTTGCCCGATTTTTGGGCACGCGAAGAAGCAGGTTGTGTCCAGCTCTTGCACATTGAATTCTCAGCTACTGCAGTTAAAGAGCAGCTCATCCAAGGACGAGAAGGACAGCCTCGAGCAGTTCACAGCATGGGACTCCATTTTTGTTCATTAAATCATTCAGATTGAATCAGAAGACCGCCAATTTGCCAGTGAAGTAATTTAATGGAATTTACTGCATTTGTAGAATGCTGGTAAAAGGTCTTTAATTTTATTGTTTTTTTTATCCACGGGAGTATGGGACAAGAAAACATATGCAAGTTTTTTTTGTAGATATATATGTAATGTTCTTGTGTTCGTTAAATGAGAATTGTAACCCATGCAGCAGCGTGAAGAAAAGTTTTTCCATTGTAAAGAAATGGCACAACAGTGCAGAGCAGAAGACACAGCAGTGTAGAAAACAGAGATTGAGGAGAAGACGCAGCAGCGTGGAGAAGAACAATGTAATGGGAATGCACAGCAGTGCAGAGTAGACACAGCAAAGAAGGCACAATAGTGCAACAGAATAGACGCAGCAGCGCAGAAAAGGAAAAACACACAGCAGTGCAGATTTGAATGTAATTTGTTTTGTGGTTGTCTGCTGTGAGAAAGGGTAGAAACGCAGCAGCACAGTTTTGTTGTTTGCATCTGAAATGCAAGTGAGGCACAACAACAGTGCGATTGTAATCAATGAAGGGGTGTTATAGACATTTTTGTGCCTCGCAGCATGGAGCATGAAATGTCGATAATTACAGGGATCCTCAGTCCCTAAACATGTTGTTCTTACCCCTAGAAGAACAAGGTCAACAAACCACAGCACTTCCCATCAGTTCTCCACCTGAAAACACTCAAAAACGGGCTATTTTTGGATCATGTCAGCTGCTCCACTGAGCATCTGCGCTGGAATGCAACTGCTCCTCCTTGTACCTGTGCTGAAAGTCAAATCTAATGAAGGCTACCTGCGCTGGGCGAGATTGGCCAAGTGGCACAGTCATTCTGCAAGGTGTCAATTGCCCAGGAAGCTTCCAAACTGACACTTGGTTCATGGGATTCGCCCTGTGATGAGTAAGAGGTACTTGATCTCCATGTGTAAGCAAGGATCTCCAAGTGGACTCAAGAACTGAAGTTTAACTGAAGAGGGAGAGGACACAAGGCAGCTTTATGTCAGTCTCAAGCTGACTCATCCTTTCTTCTTCTCTCCTATATATAGAGCTCTTCTATGAGGTCTAAGGAGGTTGGAATTTTGTGCAAAGCAAGGAAGTGTTGTTGGTTTACAGTTAGAGCTATTGGGTGATTGCTTTTATAGAGGTGAAGAGGAGATTTCTTGCTGCTGGGGAGGTGCTGCTGGATTGGAGCCATTGATGGTTGTAACCTTCTCAGAACCCTGTTACTTTTATCAATAAAGCTTTGAATGTTCTCCTATATACTTGTATTGCATTGATGTATTGTATTTACTTGTATATTTGATTCACTCTAATCCATGCATCAGTTATGAGTACATGTATCTTGTAGTTTTCCTCTCTCTGTTGTGCAGGATCTGTGTGTAGCTGGACCGGCAAAGAGAGCAAGGAGCTGGGAACAAGAGATAAAGAGAGAGGATAAGGATCGACAAAAGCGAAAGACACCGGTTGGTTAATCTTTTCTTCCTTCTCTCTGTACTTTCATAAAGGAAAACATTAAAGCTTTACTTTCAGTTGTTGCTAAGGACTGTCACCCTTAGAGTAGGGATAGGGTCATCCGAGTCGGATACTTTTCCCCACAACAAACTGGCGACTCCGCTGGGGAGCCTAGTATCTTGTTGGTGTTTGTAGTATTTTTCTATTCATTTCTTGAAGAAAAGAGTACCAAATCGAAAAGCTTTTGACTATATCAAAAGCGAAGTAGAGGGACTGCTGCTCTTGCTCATTTTCTGAGCAGATTCATGATTTGAAGAGCTGATCTACAAAAGACTCTTGTACTCTTTGTGATAGCTTTTCATCCTCTTGATCATCCCTTAGCCTGTACTTGACCTATAGCTTTTTATTTCAGCAAAAACAGTGCATTTTTGAGCTTTTTATGACCCAGAATTCCTTGTAAACGCAACTTTCGTGTCTCAGTGCAGGCTGTCCACAGGCAGTCTGCATTTCAGCACAGGTACTCCCTTCGGGAACTGCGCTGAGAATCAAACTGACAGACCAGAGCCTGCGCTGGTCCAGTTAGCCAGTGTCTTGCTGAGGTTTCCCTTAGTGTCTGAGCCCTGTTTTCACTGATTTTTGCTGATTGCTTGCTGGTCATTGTACTTGCTGTAAACCATTTTCCTTGACATTATTCCGCCTCAGTTGTGTGATGAAACTGTGAGTGTTCTTTCAGTATTTCTTGCTTCAGTTACAGTTTCCCATTGTGAAAAGCGAACCAGTATAGCTGTGGCCTCTTAGATCCTGAACTGTAAAAGTGTCTTTGTGATCTTAAGAGCTAGTTTTATTACTGTTCATGGCTGTTTGAGTTTGTTTGTTTTTCATTTTATGGTTTGAATCTATACATTTCCAGTGTCTAAACAAGTCGATCTTAAGGTGTCTTTTGATTTTGGACAAGCTTGTTTATTTTTCGCTTGAAATTAGATTCAAAAGTCATACAACAGTTTTCCTTTCTGTCTTACATCAACATTAAGGATAACGAAAAGAAATACATGCATTGTGCATTTTTGCATTTGACTGTGTGCTTGACGATTTAGGAAAATTTGCATTTTAGTGTGTGTTCTATGATCTGTGGAAAAAGTTGTGTCTTTCTTTTCCCTCAGTAGATTAAGGTTTTCAAAGTTGAAAGATTGAAAAGATTTGCTTCTCATCTTAGATTGCATTTAGGAAGTTGTATATATACATCTCGTGGTGATCCTTAAAGGCAAACTGCTAAGCAAGATCAACATTAAAATAAACTCAATTTACATAACAACGCTTTGTAACATAACGCAAACATCTAGAGGTCTAGGTAGAGACGTGTTCCGGCGTCGTTAAACATAGTGACTGTCGATCTCTACGAAGGTGGGTGATTCCTCCTGAGAGTCGGTGGCACTAACACGGACTTGTGCTCCCGCATACCGTCGCGTATATTGGGAGACCCCTATAGGCTTTTATCCTTTACCCTTAGGAAACCGTGTCGGCCGCCCTACTGATCGCGATGCAGTGAACACAGCATTCACGAAGATCGACCACCCATACTGTAAAACGTATTCTGTGGTTTCGCGAAAGGTTTGGCACACCCTCTGCCTAGATCTCCAGAGCAGTTTCTTTTGGCCTTTTTCAAACTCTATAACTGAAAAAGTCCAACCGAGCATTTGTCACTTCGGGCTCGTTAATACATCGAAGGCGACTAGAGTCATCTTTAGCTTTTTCTCGACTCTTAAAACATGAAAAAGCAAGTTTGTGTCTAAAAGCGTCGTTAATAAAATTTATTTTAAGCGGAACATAATCACCTGTTATTCCCACGTTGATCTTTCAGTTGAAAAGTATGGAGCCCACCAACCAAGGAAGTAACCTTGGCGGAAGTCCAAATCCCTTCTCCTCTTGGGGAGATGTTGGTGCGCCTCATATGGCTACATTGTCACTTCCAGGATTGACAATCGGCCTCCCTGTATGGCTCTTTTCAACTAATGTAGTCCAGATCGCCACTAATCCTGAGCAGTCGAATCAACAGTCAGAACAATCTAGAACTACCCACCAGCCTTCCACTTCTTACGATACTTCCTCTGATCCTTCATCTTCGCAAGGTAGAGCTGGCAAGAGTCAGCCTCCCAAGGAGAAGAAGGAAAAGAAGAAGAGAGAAAAGAAGCAGAAGGAGCCTCTGGCGAAGGCGACTGGGGGTAAGCAGAAGAAAGTTGACAAAAACCCACACACTGCACCGACCGGGCCTAAATCGCCATGTGTCATTTGCAAAGGGATCCACTTCCATCGTGATTGTCCTTGTATTCCCCGGATACTAAGGGACTGGTCCCCAAGGTTGCACAATCCGGTAGCATCAACCTCTGGTTGTCATGTTGATTGCAGTCCGTCAACTAGCGAGAGTGAAGGACGAAGAAGGGGACCAAGATCACCCTGTCTTTTGTGTGAAGGCAATCATGCCATCCACAAATGTCCATTCTTAGATGAGGCCAAGAGAGTTTTGGAAGATTGCCCGGTTTCACCGTTGCGACTTCCTCCTGGATACCAAAAACTCGCGCCTAATCCCTCGATAGTTGAAAATCCAGTTGACCCACTCAAGTGGTCAGCTGAAGTGTCGGTCATTGAGAATGAACCTACTGAATCCAGACCAGACGAAAGTCTAAAGGTCGAAACGGCAGTTGACCCGGTTCTTCCTTCAGAGGTTCTATCATCCAATGACTCCGTCATTGAAGACCCGTCTTCAAATGACACCGTCGCCGAAGAGTCGTCTTCATGCGACACACTCACTGAAGAGAATAAGGATGACACCATCCAGGTTCTTTTCATCAGCACCGACTCTGATGAGCGTCAGGGCAATGCGCCCATTCCTTTATCGCAGGAAGGAACAACATCAGGGTCATATCCGGCCGTATATTCGGTCCCACCACCAAGCAACCTGGTTGTATCCTTTGATTGGAATCAACTAGGCAGACCCCGGTTACCAGCCAGTATACCATTCAGAATCATTGTCCAGATCTATAGGATGATTATGGCTGGTACTATCATTGATGAAGGGGCGTCTGTGAGTATCCTTTCCTCTATTGCTTGGAAAGCACTGGGTTCCCCAGCGCTTTTACCTGAGTTAAGAAATCTCTCAGGTTTTGATAAAGGAACCAGTCGACCATTAGGAATCCTCCCCAATGTACCTGTTACATTGAAAGGGAAGACCGTCATTTTAAACGTGATGGTCGTCCAGGGACCCTTGGATTATAACCTACTCCTTGGACGTGACTATATTTATTGCATGGGAGCGATAGTCTCCTCACTCTTTAGAGTAATGTGTTTTCCACATGAAGGAAGGATGGTCAAGCTCGTAGACCAACTTTCATTTCCGGGATCTCGCATCGCAAATAGTCAAATACCAATCCTAAATGGCCTGTTCACTCAAGATTCGCCTCCACCCCCAGTCCTCCTTCCCGATGAGTGCGAGTGATTCGGAAAGAAAGACTGGAACCCAGGGGGCATGCACCCTGGTCTGCTTCGGGCAGAAGAAACCCTGGGTATGAGGAAGAATTTCCGCAGAAGAATGGACTAGTCCGTACCCCGTCCGGAGGTGGAAGAGGGGTTGTTCTAGAATAATATTCTTTTGTCAAAGTTATGCGAGTGAGATAATCAGCTTCTCGCTCCCCTTGTCTAGATAATCAGGATACCGAGGATGAGGACCATTTGCTGTATCAAGTAGTAACCATCTTTGAAGTCAAGCCTCACCCATTAAAACATATGTTTTAAAGGATAAGTAGGGGCAGTCTCCAAAGAAAGAGATTCTATTGCTACATCAAGTGGCCACCATCTTCAGTAACCTAATGTTAGACATCGCCGAAGAAAGAGATTGATTTGCGGCAGCGAATAGAACCCTCTTCGGATAATAAGAAAGAAGCAAGCCTCCCTATATAATACCAATGTTTTATCTTTGAGTAGTGTTCTTCTCTTGTCACAAATAGCTGTTCGTTAAAAGTCAGGCCGACGGGAAGCCTGAGTACCGCGTAAGACCCCTTAAAATAACGAGAAGACTAGTATCGTTAACATTAGATTGGCAAGATGACAGGTAACTATGAACACCCAAAGAAAAGCAGAGGTAGGGGAGAGGAGGGGCAGCCTCGAAATTCTATCCTATACCTGGGGGCATGCAAACTTTTGGAATGTAAGCAAGGGACGACTATTTATTTTTTAAATTTTTAGGTCCTCCCTTTAAACCTGTAGGTCTAACCCTTTAAACTCGTAGGATTAGCCGTTTCCGACCTTGCATGAAGAAAGCCTGTGGGGCAAAGGTAAAAACTTGCCAAAATTGGAGCATAGCTTCGTGAGATAAAGCTCCTTAAAAAATAGCTATCTCACAGGAGGCGTTCTTATTATGACTGGTATATCGAGCAGTTTTAGCACATAGTTCATGCTCGTTAAAAAATAAACGCAAGATCCGAGCAGTTTTAGCACATAGTTCATGCTCATTAAAAAATAAACATAAGTTTATGAGCAGGCTTTCCTTTAGAGTTCAAGCTCATTCAGAAAAAATGAACCGGTAAATACCCTTCTGAGATCGTAAATTCATCAGCCATAAAAGCCTTGGTCGTGTTTGTGCACCGTCACCTCCACTGTTCATTTGGCCGATCATTCACCTCCATTTGTGTGTTTACCTCTTTTGAGAAACAGCTGCGAAGAGTGATTTCACCTAGCCATCCTTGTGACACTGCCGTGATTGGAAAATTCCAACTTGTACCTGGAATCAGTTGCTATCCCTGTTTATCACTCGTTCCTCAAAAGACGAGTCTTCTTTGAGCTCTTTTCACTGACTCGTAAAATATGAAAAGTTTGCCGAGTTTTGGCCTTCCAGCTCGTTAAAAGGACCGGAAGAGCTATCCCTCATTTAGACTTTAATCTTTTTGGACCTGAGGGATTATTACACAAAAAGATCGAGCGCTTGTCTTGTTCGGCTCGTTAAAAGTACCGAACACCCATCCCTTCTGTATTGTTTTATACTTTTTCGGACTTAAGGGATTAGATGACGAAAAAGGAATTTTGGAGTTGACTTTATGTACCTTTTCGGACTCTCTAAAAATGAAAAGGACCGAGTTTTCCTTGTCGTTAGACTCGTTAAAATGATTAAATAGCGACAAACTTGTCTTTAGACGAGAACGAGTTTCCCTATCGCTAAGCTCGTTAAATCTTAGCGATGGGCTTGCCCGAAGGGCAGGTTATAGAACAAGCATATGTTATCCTCCTCAAGCTTGACAAAAATAAAGAGGTACTGGTCAGAAATGACTGGGGAAAAATTGGGAGAACATCAAAACTTAATGGTAGCAAGTCACTCTTGAACATGACACTTTTCCTCCGTTCCACATCGGGTTGGGTTGTTTCATTCACCGGTCTCATCACCATGGTCTTCGCCAAACCATCCACATTTGGGGTAATGCTACCAATCCATCGCATCAGTGTCGTTATATGTTCAAGAGGGGTCATTCTGAAAGTGTCAACCGTGTCCCATCCACTGCCATACATTATCCTTCATCCATTCATGATCGCCACCCTGAATCATATGTCACAGTTTGTTTTCACCTCCACTAAAATCATTAGCTCCGTTCCGTGTCATTGATGTGGGATTCATTAAGGCCCTCCTTTGACGGATCGCTTCTTGTCGACTTCAGCTCATTATCCAAGAAGTTGATCTAGGAACAACCCCATCAGTACTTTGAAGCTTGCATGCCTCAATGGCAAGTTTCTCACTTCCGGCGACAGGTATACATCAATGACCTTCGACCAGAAGATTTTGCGTGGCGTTCGACGCCAAGTCCTTTATTCACGCCACGTGAATTGTACTGCAGTACCTTGAGGGTCATTATCATTATCGGTGATTCCTCTCGCGCTTGTTAACGGTTTTCATTATTGGCCAGTAATCAAGCGAGGTCTTTCCATGTTCGACTTCAGCGAAATTCTCACATGGATCGACTTGTACTTAGAGTGAAGATCGAACGAGTTTGAAGACCCCGGATCTAGTTTCATCCATCCGGGCTGCGATACATATTCAGGAAATATAAAAGCATTTGTCATGTACATCATTGCAGCAGATGATCATCCTACTCAAAGGATGATAATTCCAGCAGAGAATTATCGGTCTACCATCAGACGATCGTCTGTTCTATGTACCAAAATGTATTTATAAAGCTGAGCATGGGAATGCCCGCCTCAGCTAGATCATGAAAACAGAATGAAAAATAATGTATTGTATTGTATTGTATTACAGGGCGCTTCCTCAGCACTGGAATGAACTTCGGACCCTCTAGATAAAGCATTTCACCCGATAAACGGCCTCATACTTTAGGGGGCAACTGTTATAGACATTTTTGTGCCTCGCAGCATGGAGCATGAAATGTCGATAATTACAGGGATCCTCAGTCCCTAAACATGTTGTTCTTACCCCTAGAAGAACAAGGTCAGCAAACCACAACACTTCCCATCAGTTCTCCACCTGAAAACACTCAAAAACAGGCTATTTTTGGATCATGTCAGCTGCTCCACTGAGCATCTGCGCTGGAATGCAACTGCTCCTCCTTGTACCTGCGCTGAAAGTCAAATCTAATGAAGGCTACCTGCGCTGGGCGAGATTGGCCAAGTGGCACAGTCATTCTGCAAGGTGTCAATTGCCCAGGAAGCTTCCAAATTGACACTTGGTTCATGGGATTCGCCCTGTGATGAGTAAGAGGTACTTGATCTCCATGTGTAAGCAAGGATCTCCAAGTGGACTCAAGAACTGAAGTTTAACTGAAGAGGGAGAGGACACAAGGCAGCTTTATGTCAGTTTCAAGCTGACTCATCCTTTCTTCTTCTCTCCTATATATAGAGCTCTTCTATGAGGTCTAAGGAGGTTGGAATTTTGTGCAAAGCAAGGAAGTGTTGTTGGTTTACAGTTAGAGCTATTGGGTGATTGCTTTTATAGAGGTGAAGAGGAGATTTCTTGCTGCTGGGGAGGTGCTGCTGGATTGGAGCCATTGATGGTTGTAACCTTCTCAGAACCCTGTTACTTTTATCAATAAAGCTTTGAATGTTCTCCTATATACTTGTATTGCATTGATGTATTGTATTTACTTGTATATTTGATTCACTCTAATCCATGCATCAGTTATGAGTACATGTATCTTGTAGTTTTCCTCTCTCTGTTGTGCAGGATCTGTGTGTAGCTGGACCGGCAAAGAGAGCAAGGAGCTGGGAACAAGAGATAAAGAGAGAGGATAAGGATCGACAAAAGCGAAAGACACCGGTTGGTTAATCTTTTCTTCCTTCTCTCTGTACTTTCATAAAGGAAAACATTAAAGCTTTACTTTCAGTTGTTGCTAAGGACTGTCACCCTTAGAGTAGGGATAGGGTCATCCGAGTCGGATACTTTTCCCCACAACAAGGGGAGCACGCAACAGCGTGAAGTTTCAATTATTGTCCATTGTGAAAACAAGAGGAAGATGCTCCTCAGCATAATCTCTGGTGAATCCCTCTGTTAAAGAGGAAGATGCTTTTTAGCATAGACTGGTGAATCCCTCTGGTTAATAGGAAGATGCTCTTCAGCATAATCTCTGGTGAATCCCTCTGTCAAGAGGAAGATGCTTTTCAGCGTAGAGTGGTGAATCCCTCTGGTTAAGAGGAAGATGCTCTTCAGCATAATCTCTGGTGAATCCCTCTGTGTGAGGAAGATGCTTTTGTAACAGCAGTTGTGAAATTCCCTCTATGTGAGGAAAATGTTTTGTAACAGTTGGTTTATTGTAAATGAATAGAAGTTTTTTATGTTTGTTGCTGAAACTCTATCTTCAACAAGCTGAAATTTTGTCTGCAGCAAGATCCTGTGTTGTAAAACAGAGTATTATCCTCTGTTCAAGTGATTTTTGTTGTTATGGAATTATCAGAAATTCCTAGCAGAGTATCATTCTATGTGTTGTGTTTGTTTTATTTTTGGAATTTTAGCAAAAAAATTCCCAACATTATATCAGAGCGTTGTTCTTTGATCTTTTGTGTTTGAAATCACCTGAAATTTCCAACAACTGATATCAGAATAGCATCTAGAATAAATTTATGACAATGATTTCTGCAAACTGAGAAAAAATCTAAATCTAACCTTGAAATTGCTATGTTTATTACAAACATTGACGTGTGTTTAGTGCACTTTGACGGATGTTGCTAATAGTCAAGCTGTGGCATTTAATTTTTTTTATATCCATTTTGGGTTTTAATCGGATTTATAACATTTCGGAAAATTCACATTTTATTGATAGAATATATGATATTTTCATTATATTATTATAAATATTATAATGTATAAATAATTATTAATTAATTTTTGTTAAATAAAATTAAATATTTCCTAATATGAATCTTGAAATTGAGAAGATACAATATGGAAAATTATGTAAAAATTATTTATATTCTATTTACAAAAATTTATGGCAACGAAATTCAATTGAATTGTTTTAAAAAAATTAATATATTTTTGATTATTTTATTTTTTATAAAAATTTTAATATATTTTTTTACAAAGTATAAATATTTATTTGAAGTTTAGAAATGTATAAATGTATTTTGAATTTTGATGAGTTAGAATTTTTATTTATTTATTGGGCAATGTGAATCCATAAATGTTTGACATGTCTAATCTATGGCTTGAATAACTCTTATTTAAGAATATCTAAGTTACTAAAATAATATTACATAAGTTTTGTGTAAAATTGATGAGATACAATGTGAAAAATTTGTTATATTTTCATTTACAAAGTTATCTAAAAGTAATTCATATAAAAATTCTAAAACATATTTCCCAAACCATAATAATTCACAATTAAAATGTTAGTAAAAATTTATTTGAATTTTTAAAATATATAAATATCTTTAATTTTTGTTTGTTTTCATATGAAAATCACTATAAAATCTTAGTCAAGTTAACCCACACAAAAAAAAAGCATCATCTCACCCTTTATTCTACAAAAATTTAATAAAACTATTTACATTAATTTTTATCATATATACCTACTTATCTAAATTATAATAACATATAAGTTATTTAATAAAATATTTTTAAACTAAATTTTAAAATATATATAAATCAATATTTTAGATAATAATAACAATCTTGAATAATAAATGTAAGTGTCCTACTACAAAAATGTGATCTGAGAGATAATAGTCGAAATAAAGCGAAAAACTAAAATTTAATAATAAATATAAAACATATCTTTTTTCAGCACGAAATATAAAACATATCTTTACCATCTCGAACGAACGCAACCTTGCTATAAACAAAGAAATATTCAATACATCCTTGGCTAGACTATTCTAACCTGCCCGAATAGAGAGTGCAAATATGGTAAATTTCATTCCCAATTTCATATCTTCCTCGATATCATATTCTTGGGTTGAGAAAATGAATTTACCCTTTCAGTGTGGATTTGCTATTTGTTTTCAGAAAGACAATCTGATTTTTTTTCAATGTTAACCAAAATTCTCAAAAAACCAAAAAAGAATGGCTGATCGATATCTATTGGAATTGTTGTTGGTAAAAGGAAAATGGACAGTATATAGAGGCCAGTTAGCTTAGAGCTTCTCGCCTTCTCATGACTCTAATCCTCCCTGCATGCTCTCTTATAACAAATTCCTACCGTGTTTCAAAAATATATTACTAGCATTTGCACCAAATGTTGCAAAGGAAATGCCGTAAGGCATAAATTGAGGAACAATCAGGACATGGAATGGGAAAATCTAAATGAAATGTAGAGATGTAGTAGAAATGAAATTGATTTAGGGTGCCTTACACTATTTTTCATTAATTATTGAATTAATATTGCATATAAATTGTTGTTCATGACTATGAAGCTACCAAGTTGCTCAATGGGAAAGCTATAGCCAAAGGAGAGGAGAGGTAGGAAGAACACTATAAATTGTACATGTGAGTTAATTTGAATTTACTTTAAAATCATAGTAATTTAGTTTCAATTTGAATTTATTTATTTCTAAAGTCACCTTTTATTCATAAAAATTAATTAATGGTTGTGAAAGACATGAGCATCCTATTGATTGGTTGTATATCACTGAGAAAATAACTTGTAATCAGATATGCCAATCAAGAACAAAGAACTGGCTGAAGGTTGAACACTTTCTCTGAGTGTGGACAACCGAAGAAGAACCTCGTGAGTAAGCCCCAACTGAATCATGGAATTCGAAAAGGATGAATAAAAAATAGCTGCCAGTTTTCCTCTTCTACCAAATCCCCCATTCTTATTATAGATGTCTCCGCAACTCCAATTTCTGACAGGACTTTGCGATTCCTTGAACTTACAACAAGTCTCGAGTTGGAGTGGTGGGTTAGCAGCAACAAACCAAATTTCTTCCATCAACTGGGAACCATCTCTCCAAACTTCATCCAGAAATAAAGCAAACCTCTGAGTCTGCAATCTGACTCAACCACATCTTTGCATATTCATCACCATCATTTCTATCTAATTCTATCTTTGTAAGCATGGTTATTTGCATACACAGTTCATTTCTAAGATTGTAGAAGATGGATTATTGGAAACAATGAGCCAAAGCAATAAGTCATCTCTGAAGAGATTTCTCACCTTCGGACTGTGGAAGACTGATATGTTTGCTGAGGGTTCTTGTGGAAGAGTATTGAAATTACTTACGATTATATGAATCTTTTGGTAGATCTAACGAGAAGACAAGGGTGTCTAGTATTTTTGGTTTCTTCATAAAGGGTGTCGTTGGGTTTCAATTTGCAAGATTATTTTCCCTAGAAAAATGCTCATAGCATGGATCTGTAGTTGTTCTCCATATTACTCAATCATCACGATGATTTTCGTCTGAAATACTCTTTGGTGAATTTGAATTTTCAGTGTTAGATTTTGCTGGTGATAAATCTAACAACACTGATGGTTATGGATGTTTGATTTGTCATTTCTGAAATCTAATCATCTTTGCCAAAATCTGAGGAACGAGTTTTTTTCAAGGTCCTTCTACCACGAATCCTTCATCAGAGAATGAATTATATAGAGGCATAATAATTGAAATCGATTCTTGATTCCGTGAGCTGAAATTGTTTGAAGCAGATTGTCCATTGAAACTCCCATCTCCATATTTTTCTATTGAATATCTCCAGCTCTTGTTTCTCAATAAGTCTGAGCATTATATTGACCTCAGAGCTCACTGTTTTAATATCACAAGTGGCTACTCATAGTGTACATTTCCCCTCAGAAAATAGAAAGGAAGCAATGTACAATTTTGTGTTGTCATGCCTCAGTAGCAAACTCAGAAGCACCATTACTTGAGAATACCGAGCTTTTCTTTGGGTATCTGTGATATTTATCTTTAGATTAGGAGGCTCTACCTGTTTCTTCTCTTCAAGTTGTGATCCTAGGTCTGAAGCTTCACCAATAGCACTAATAGCTAAAGACCTTGACACAGGACAGAAACCTTGTGTGACAAATCCTTGACGATTTGTTGACACTGTAAGAGTAACACTGATTGCATGACATTGACTTATGCGTGACTGTAACAATGATAGCAATGAGCATCCTATTGATTGGTTGTATATTGCATATTCATCACCCTCATTTCTACCTAATTCTATCTTTGTAAGCGTGGCTATTTGCATACACAGTTCATTTCTAAGATTGTGAAAGATGGATTATTGGAAACAGTGAGCCAAAGCAATAAGTCATCTTTGAAGAGATTTCTCACCTTTGGACTGTTGAAGGCTGATATCTTTGCTGAGGATTCTTGTGGAAGAGTATTGAAATTACTTACGGTTATACGAATATTTTGGTAGATCTGACGAGAAGACAAGGGTTTCTGGTGTTTTTGGTTTCTTCATAGAGGGTGTCGTTGGGTTTCAATTTGCAAGGTTATTTTCCTTGGAAAAATGCTGGTAGCACGGATCTGTAGTTGTTCTCCATATTACTCAATTATCACAATGATTTTCCTCTGAAATACTCTTTGGTGAATTTGAATTTTCAGTGTTAGATTCTGCTGGTGATAAATCTAACAACACTGATGGTTACAGGTGTTTGATTTTTCATTTCTGAAATCTAATCATCTTTGCCAAAATCTGAGGAACGAGGTTTTTTCCAAGGTCCTTCTACCACGAATCCTTCATTAGAGAATGAATTATATAGAGGCATAATAATTGAAATCGATTCCTGATTCCATGAGTTGAAGTTGTTTGAAGCAAATTGTCCATTGAAACTCCCATCTCCATCTTTTTCTATTGAATATCTCCAGCTCTTTTTTCTCAATAAGTCTGAGCATTATATTGACCTCAGAGCTCACTATTTTAATATCACAAGTGGCTACTCAGAGTGTACATTGCCCCTCAGAAAATAGAAAGGAAGCAATGTACAATTTTGTGTTGAATATTTCGTAGTTAATATTTTTCCACAAATTTTGGATCTGAAACATACATAATATCTCTATAAAATAGATGAAAAAACATATGTAATATCTCTATAAAACAGATGAAAAAACATATGTAATATCTCTATAAAACAGATGAAAAAAAGGACAAAGGGTTCGGTTTCAGAGAGAAAAAATTACTGTGTAAATTTGAGATAAATTGAATTTGATTGGACCAAAAATTCTTGATTTTATGGTCCAAATATTCTTGAGATGCTACTTTCCTATCTATTTCTTTATGTTGAATTTTTTTCTTTCTAGGTGATTTTATTTTATATGTAATCTTCAATCTTTTATTGAAAGTAAATATTTTGAAATTTATCATTGATGTCTTATTTTCTTACAATCAAATACTTTCATTTTTGGAAAGCAAATATTTTAGAATTTCTCGTTGATGCTTTATTTTCTTACAATCAAATACTTTCATTTCCTTCTAAAGCTACTTTAGAATTCATCCTCGTTGGATTCTTTACTATAGTGGACTATCATCCCCATTCAACTTTCAACTACACCGATAATCTAAGAAAGTTTCATCTATCATGCTTTTAATATCTATAACCAGGTAATGGAGGATCTATCAAATTTCTTGCTAATTATCATGACTCCATCCTCAATGGATATTTCACTCTGTCCTACAACATTTTAACCCTTAATATCCCTAATATCCATACCCAGGTAATGGAGGATCCATCAGATTTCAAGCTAATTATCATGACTCCATGCCTAATGGATATTTCACTCTGTCCTACAACATTTTAAATGGATCCATCAGATTTCTTGCTAATTATCATAACTCCATGCCCAATGGATATTTCACTTTGTCTTACAACATTTTAAATCTTATCGTACATAATATCTAGCCATTATACTGATTAAATAACGAGTTACTGAGGTGACACAGGGTGACTGAGTTATGAGAGATAACTCTCTCTAAGCTGAAAAGGTCCACTTCCAATCTAAAAACTAATTCAATGTTACCTTTGGATTTTCCTTTACACAGCGCGGTAAAATTCCCAGTGATAACATGTACTTTAAACCATTAATAATAAATTCTACTAATTACCACAATTAAAATGATGTACTTTAAACCATTAATGTAAATGTAAGTACAAATTCTATTAATTACCACCTTTAAAATGACCTAATAACAGATAGTGGGAATATTGAGTGGGAATATTGGGTGGAAACCACTTGTTATAATTCTATTAACTCCACCCATTTAAAAATTCAATCACCATTATTGATATTCATTGTTAGATTCACTGGAATGTAACGTATGGTTAAAAACTTTGCAAGTTACAACCTAATATGAATATTCACCATCAATCTCAACTCACTCTGACCCTTCAATATATCAAAAGTGTAAGTTGACTTTAAGTTCTATGTATGTTATGATATGGTATGAATATAGACCTTCAATCATGGGTCATGAGAGCTGTCAGATCCAATGAAAGTGTAACTTGCTTTTAAACTTTACTTAATTTCTAATGTCTTATGGAATTTGGATATTTCTTCACCTTTCACCATTGGATTATTAGATCAAGAGATTTGGGTTAATGTGCTCACATCTTCTATTCCAATATGGAATAACAACCATCAGATTTATTTCAATTTTCACTATTTGATCCATTAGATCAGCAATTCATTGTTATGAAGCGTTTAGTATAACTTTCAATATGATATTATGGAAATTGATCGCAACTTTTTCATCGCTATTGGAACTATCAGATCGACTGGTTTGTCACAAAATGACCTCTATTTTACATTATAACGTATGATTTTAGTTATATACACAGTTCATTGCTAAGATTGTAAAAGATGGATTATTGGAAACAGTGAGCCAAAGCAATAAGTCATCTTTGAAGAGATTTCTCACCTTTGGACTGTTGAAGACTGATATGTTTGCTGAGGGTTCTTGTGGAAGAGTATTGAAATTACTTACGGTTATATGAATCTTTTGGTAGATCTGACGAGAAGACAAGGGTTTCTAGTATTTTTGGTTTCTTCATAAAGGGTGTCATTGGGTTTCAATTTGCAAGATTATTTTCCCTAGAAAAACGTTGGTAGCACGGATCTGTAGTTGTTCTCCATATTACTCAATTATCACGATGATTTTCCTCTGAAATACTCTTTGGTGAATTTGAATTTTCAGTGTTAGATTTTGCTGGTGATAAATCTAACAACACTGATGGTTATGGATGTTTGATTTGTCATTTCTGAAATCTAATCATCTTTGCCAAAATCTGGGGAATGAGGTTTTTTTCAAGGTCCTTCTACCACGAATCCTTCATCAGAGAATGAATTATATAGAGGCATAATAATTGAAATCGATTCCTGATTCCGTGAGCTGAAATTGTTTGAAGCAGATTGTCCATTGAAACTCCCATCTCCATCTTTTTCTATTGAATATCTCCAGCTCTTGTTTCTCAATAAGTCTGAGCATTATATTGACCTCAGAGCTCACTGTTTTAATATCACAAGTGGCTACTCAGAGTGTACATTGCCCCTCAGAAAATAGAAAGGAAGCAATGTACAATTTTGTGTTGTCATGCCTCAGTAGCAAACTCAGAAGCACCATTACTTGAGAAGACCGAGCTTTTCTTTGGGTATCTGTGATATTTATCTTCAGATTAGGAGGCTCTACCAGTTTCTTTTCTTCAAGTTGTGATCCTAGGTCTGAAGCTTCACCAATAGCACTAATAGCTAAAGACCTTGACACAGGACAAAAACCTTGTGTGACAAATCCTTAACGATTTTTTGATGTTGTAAGAGTAACGCTGATTGCATGACATTGACTTATGCGTGACTGTAACAATGATAGCAATGAGAATCCTATTAATTGGTTGTATATTGCATATTCATCACCCTCATTTCTATCTAATTCTATCTTTGTAAGCGTGGCTATTTGCATACACAGTTCATTTCTAAGATTGTGAAAGATGGATTATTGGAAAGAGTGAGTCAAAGCAATAAGTCATCTCTGAAGAGATTTCTCACCTTTGGACTGTTGAACATATATATCGACCTCTCGCAGAGGGATGCTCCATCAAGAATATGTGAGCATTACAAGCATCCTCAGTGTGGACTAATAAAATGGAACCCATGATATCATGAAGCTCCCTTAACCATTCAAAATGTTCAGTGTTGCCTGAGAGATGTGAACATTAATATAAGAACAGGAAAAATGGGCATTTTTCTGTTAATGGCAGATCTCAAAATTATGGTCTTACCCATTGGATACTGAGAATCAAAATGTTCAACAATGATACAGAGATGCGTCTTTAATATAAGATTAGATGAAATGAACATTTTTATATTGATTTTAGATTTCATTTATCTTATTGATATGAAACAAAACTATGCTTATACCCATGAGATACAGAGAATCCATAATCAACCTAAACTCAAAGAAATAAAACAATCCATAAGAGAAACACCAAGCCATGAAAATTTACAAAAATAAGATCAAATATCTAATGAACGCATACCATACGTGTGACGAATGGCAATGCTTGTTCAATGTTGGCCGAAAGTGTGGGTGTAAGAAAAGGTCTTGCAACTATAGCTGGAGCTATCGTCACTACTTCAATACCATGATCCTCTGACCCATATTGAAGAGCTGCTTGCTCTGCTAATGTTTTTGCTACATAATACATCTTAAAATCAAGTGATTCGTTACTCCTTATTGTTTTGACAAGATAAAAATGTAAATTACATTTTTCTAAATATCAAGAGATTTGCATTTCAAAGTAATTTCAAAATAATGGTTGAGAAGCTCATTTTACAGTCGAGTCAAAATAATGATTGTGTTGGGTAAGAGATTGTGTTAAGAAGCTCATTTTACAGTGGAATATGAAAATTATTTGGGATTTCATCACTTTTTAAAACCGGTCTACATTTATCTAATTCTAAATCTATTATGAGCATACAATTTTACAACTCATAAATTTGATCCTCTGCACCCTAACCCTAATAAATCCAGATTGATTAGATTTATCTAATTCTAAATCTATTATGAGCATGCAACTTTACAACTCATAAATTTGATCTTCTGGACCCTAACCCTAATAAATCTAGATTGATTATATTTGAAGTTAAAATAAACTTACGGATCTTTTAATACAAATCTTTGAAGTGAGTAGTAACAGCGAACTTACCCAGAAAATAGGCTTTTCACGTCTCATGATATCGATTGGGGTCCAGCAAGATTCATCGAGGCAGTCCCTGAATTCGCCATCATCATTAAGTGGCGAGGCTGCAGTTATGGATGATGTGTAAATTACACGCCTCACAGACTTTGCCTGACTACAAGTCCTCAAAATATCAAGAGTACCATTCACCTCAGCTTCGATAACATTCGTCTGTGTCTGAAGAAAAAGTACATTAAAAGGGAAAATTTATATCCAAAAAAGGGGTCAAAATCCAGTAATAAATTCGTTGTTTCCGGAAGTTGTGCATTTGGGTGGTTGTTAAAAAATACCTGTGCTTCAATGGCGAAATCCATTGTAGTTGCCAAATGAAAAATGTACTCACAACCATCAACGGCAGCATGGAAGCTTCCCTCTTGGTAGAGGTCGGCTTTGAAGAGTCTGAGCCTCTCTTTTGCTCCCGGTAGGCACAGAATACGGCGTGTTTTGCAATCATTGCCTACAGCATGTGAAAGACGGTTGACGGTTCGTATGGACCGTCGTGCCTGGCATTGCTCAATTCAAATCAACGGTTAATGATTACCCGATCGTCTAACAACCAAATCGAATGGCACATATTTTGACACGACAAAAGTTTGGAGAGTTCATTTCAGAGGGAAACGCCTTACGGCATAAATATGTAAAGAAATAAATATGCTAGGCAATAAATATGTAAAGTAAAACTGAAAATAGATCCGCGTGATGAGACACATCAAAAGGATGGATGGGAGGCTGAATTTTTATAAACAATTCATACTCCAATTTTTATTCTGTGTAAATATAGACACAGTGTGAAACAATTATCCACAATTATTTTCTCTAAATATCTTAATGGCAAAGGAAAAAAATATCACCTAGAAATTTCAAACTTATAATAGATTGATTAATGGAACATTCGAAATAAGAAACTACACCTTTTTATCAATATATCAAAATATGATTTCAAATCTCATGCCTCTCCTATCAGTTTTCATCACATGCATAGAATCAAAGGATCCATGAATTGTGTAAGAACAAATCTAAATGCCATAGTTTAACTAGCTAAGGAATTGTCTGGATTGTTATGGAAATTTAAGTTATATTTAAAAAATATGTGGTAAAGATTTTTGTAAATCCAAGTTATAGTTGTTAAATTTCAAAATTTTAAGTGTCCTAGATGTTTTTGATGGTGCTGAATCTATTTCTACTGATGGTTCTGAATCTATTTCTACTATCAAAAATAAAATTCAAACACTGCATCTACAAGATTTTTTGAAATTATTTTGCCCAGATTCCGACCACTTTTGGCCATCCAAACAATTCCTCCGCATCCAATTCAAATGGACAAAGGCACAGCAAGGCTATTTAAACAAAAGGATCAACAATTCTCGGAACAATGTAATAAAATCAATTTTTCTTCAAAGAATGTAATAAAGTCAGTTTTTCTTCAAAGCAATTTACATGCTTTTTCTTTTATTGCGGATTATCAGGAGGACAATCTTATTTTCTCTATATTATAAACTTTGTGACTGGTTTTTATATGTTCAATAGAACTGATAAATTATATATCTTTCATACACACAACTATGAACCTTTATAAGAGTTTTATACCATATTATTATTTTGACATATCTCAGCTGGTACTACGGCCATATATACAACATAAAGATGTTTTTAAGGTGGTAGGGTACTAATAACTCAGCAGAAATTATTGCATCTGGGGTTTTTTATACTTGTTTCAGTGGCTCAACATCAAAGATATTCAGGTATTTGGGGATTTAAAAAGTTGCATTGATGGGATAAAAAGGCTCAATTGCTTTCGGCCTCCAGTGATGTCATACGGGATGAAACGTATTAAATCCATAAAATTACCTTTCAGCACATCTCATTTGCACACATTTTCCTGAAACGAAAACCATATTACATATATGCTTTACACACATTGCAAAACCATATTATAGATATGCTTTCCAAAAAAGGTGTGATTGGAACACTTGGAGTCATCTCCTAAGCTTCATATATACAAGACAACAGGGTCTACTCCGGCAACTTTCATATTTTCTAAATTTTTCAAAACTTAGATTTTGAATATTCGAAAGTTAATATGCTGCAGCTTTCATATTTTCTAAATTTTTCTTTGAATATTTGAGAGTTAATATGCTCTTTAGTAGCACCGTTCATGTCTGTAACAGCTATATTTTCTTTTGAAAGATCATATTGATAGACTGCAAATGATTGGAATTTGTTTCGCTTTTTAGTTCCAACATGCCTTGCTAGTCAGAGTCTCGAAAAATGTATTCCTAAAAACTAAACAATTCTCGGAACAATGTAATAAAATCAGTTTTTCTTCAAAGAATGTAATAAAGTCAGTTTTTCTTCAAAGCAATTTACATGCTTTTTCTTTGATTGTGGATTATCAGGAGGACAATCTTATTTTCTCTATATTATAAACTTTGTGACTGGTTTTTATATGTTCAACAGAACTGATAAATTATATATCTTTCATACACACAACTATGAACCTTTATAAGAGTTTTTATACCATATTATTATTTTGACATATCTCAGCTGGTACTACGGCCATATATACAACATAAACATGTTTTTAAGGTGGTAGGGTACTAATAACTGGGCAGAAATTATTGCATCTGGGGTTTTTTATGCTTGTTTCAGTGGCTCAACATCAAAGATATTCAGGTATTTGGGGATTTAAAAAGTTGCATTGATGGGATAAAAAGGCTCAATTGCTTTCAGCCTCCAGTGATGTCATACGGGATGAAACGTATTAAATCCATAAAATTTACCTTTCAGCACATCTCATTTGCACACATTTTCCTGAAACGAAAACCATATTACAGATATGCTTTACACACATTGCAAAACCATATTACAGATATGCTTTCCAAAAAAGGTGTGATTGGAACACCTGGAGTCATCTCCTAAGCTTCATATATACAAGACAACAAGGTCTACTTCGGCAGCTTTCATATTTTCTAAATTTTTCAGAACTTAGATTTTGAATATTCGAAAGTTAATATGCTGCAGCTTCCATATTTTCTAAATTTTTCTTTGAATATTTGAGAGTTAATATGCTCTTTAGTAGCACTCTTCATGTCTCTAACAGCTATATTTTCTTTTGAAAGATCATATTGACAGACTATAAATGAGTGGAATTTGTTTCGCTTTTTAGTTCCAACATGCCTTGCTAGTCAGAGTCTCGAAAAATGCATTCCTAAAAACTAAGATACTCTTTTTATATATAAAAAATAGCGAAAATGCATTACTTTCACACATTGATCTGTACACATTCACTATATTGGAACCTCGAAACCCAGAGACTCTTGCACTAGTACGTGGTTAGGAGATGGGATATCCTCGGCTTCTCGTTCAGGCTGCACCCATCTTCCATACGAGTTGCGGATGAGGCCCTTGTTCTCCAATTGATACCAGTTCCCCGCCACCATTAACTCCGGCCTCAGCATGTCGGAAGCCTTGTTCACCAATGCCACGTCTCGTTTGGCATCCCCTGATCGGAATGGGGCGCACCAGCTCTCGTACCCATCCAAAAAATGAAGATATCCCTCCAGGTTGTGATAATCTGCAGGGTCAAGATTTGGTTTCAGAGAAGGCGAACGTCCGTGATCCAACTTGATTTCCACTCGAACGTGAGCGTATGTCCAGGGGAAATGGTCAAGCAACGACTTCATCAGTCGCTTGAAATTTTTCCATCCCTTCGTTGAAGATGATCCCGGGCATCTTGGGAACCATGTCTTGTTCGCTCACCACGCGCAGAACCTTAACCCCCATAGCCTCCAATCTGTCTTTGAAAGCCTAGTTGCCCACTCTCGGAGCTTCGAAAGAGAACACAGTCACAGGGATGTTCCTTTCGGGATCGGCTTTCAGCGAATTGAGGCCCTTCGCTGCGACCTCGTAAGTGCTGAGCAGAGCGAGGGCACCGCCGAGGCTGTGACCGGTCATGGTGATACTCACGTCTTCTCCTTTCTGCGTATACACATCCACCAGGCGGCCGAGCTCCTTCATTGCCTGCTCGGATGTGCTGAGCTTGTTGTATCCCGTGTTGTGGTCCTTTAGGTATATATGCTCAGAAACCCTCGCTCCACCTTCACTGATGAATTCTCGTGTAGGCTGCCCACCTCTCCCAGGGGATGGAGAATATCCTAAAAATCCTCCATCCACTCGAGCTGCATCACAGTCCCCCTCCACACCACCACGATGTCTCGCCTCCCCAGGCGCCTCACCTTCTCGTCTGTGCTCACCGCAACGTATCTTGTTGAAAGACGGTTGACGGTTCGTATGGAGCGTCGCGCCTGGCATTGCGCAATTCAAATCAACGGTTAATGATTACCCGATCGTCTAACAACCAAATCAAATGGCACATATTTTGACACGACAGCAGTTTGGAGAGTTCATTTCAGAGGGAAACGCCTTACGGCGTAATTAAAAGAGACGATCTAATTTCTTCGTGAAAATCACACGATCATTAAAATTAAATTTAAGATTTGTTTATTAATTAATAACAACAAAAATGGATAATCCATAATACCATAGCACTTGAACTGTATTATACCATAGCATTTTAACTAACCTTAAACTGTGTTAGTTAAAGGTTGTTGCGAGATTCTCACAAATCTTATATTCTCAGGATAAAGAGTGAATATTTTATGACCATAGAAACCCAACCTATGTAAGTAGGTGATATAAGTTTGAGAATATAGATACTTTGGAGATGAGTTGTTAGTCTAGTATGATGCTAGAGCCACATAAAAGATTTGATCATGGACAGATTTGTGATCCAGTGAATCAGTTTCCCTAATAAATCAAATGTCTTTTCTTCAATTCACTTACAACTTCATTCGTTGTTTGTATTTCATTCGGTTGTTGTTTTTCAATTCACTTATAACTTCATTCATTGCCTGTCTTTCATTGTGTTGGATTTTTATTCCCAGCATGGCCAACTCCGCCAGTTTCCACACTCTGCTCATATTGACCTATTTTACCACTTATTCATCCCAAAAGATTTCAATATTTACTAACAAAATCATTTATCTCCCCGAGAGATAAAATTCGAAATCCACAACACCATTACATTTCTAGTTCTCCAATATCTTCATACCCACAAATATGAATATATTTACATGAACAAAGCTTACATACGAGAGGATATGACTATTTTCCTCAGCTCAGAGACATTTGTATCCACCAGTTCTCTCCCAGATATTATAGATACTCTAATTCATGGCTTGCATTCAATGGAATGTCGAGTCTTGTTTTTGAGTCGGTCACTTCTCTAAAACATTTGGTCCTGTTCAATAACAAGATTGTTAGTTAAAACGAGTGGACATATAGTGATTTAGAAATTGTTTTTTCCTATCAAACACAAGGTTGGACATAATAGAGCATTACAGGGAAGTTTACCATGGACATATAATGGTAAATCAATATTTATAATTCTCCTTCACCACAATATGCCACAAACGACACACGAATTTATGGTGGAATTTCGAACGCAAAGAAACTTATATTATACCTTGTTTTTCCCACGTGTCACTGTTTTGTTTTCACACATTTCTCCAAAACTGCCCAAAGAGAGATCAAACCATTTAATTTTTATGACAAAAAAAAAAATTGACATTTTATTTTTAATGACAATTTTTTGTTTTTTATATATGAAAACATGAGACCTTAATCAATCAAGCAACTATATATACCTCTCAAGCAATAATATATGCCTCTGTTGAGGGTTCCTGCTCTCCTTGTTTCGATGTTTTTGACAGTACTTAGATGGCATAGAGACATGCATGGCGTAGACGCTCAAATCCTCCTCTGCCAATTTGCGTTACGAAGCCATCGGTTATTTTCTTGATCTCAACTAAATTTTATGCATTGGGATGATGCTAAGTCATGCGCAATTTTCAGCTCAATCAAATGAATTTTAGCTACGGGAATATTGTAAGATGTCGTTACAAAAGTTTCTAAATCACTTACAAAGTATTGTTGACTGAGGCACAGACCGAAGGAAAGCATGGTTCAGCCCCTCACTACTTCGAGAAGCAACCCCAACACTCAGAGACGGTTCCTTCGTTCCTTATGAGGCAATTGAAACATACATCCAGATAACTAAAGAAGCCTGTGTTGACCAATCTCTTTGTACAACATGGAGACGGTATTGCTCTCACATCCTTATCCAACAGTTGCGAAACAAGATCAACCATAGGTAATGATTCAATGAATGCAGTTGAAGACATATCAATATTGAGCGATAATCCATTTGGGTTGGCCTTAAACTTTGGTAAAACCCACGCCAGCTTTCCAATCCCTCTCCAAGGGACTGCTTTGCCCCCAGGTCGCCAGAATAAAATGATCTGCCAACAGGAATGTACCTTTCAGTTGGTGGCTCACATAGAACAATATCAAGAACTTGCAGGGCTTCATGCGGAGCATCATCCTCCCTCCCAGATAGGAATTGACCTAAAATTTATCAGTATCTTGAACTGACGCTCCCTTATTGGACCACCAGGTCCATTGTCCCCCTCAACAAGCAAGATGTTGAATTATTTTGAGGTAAAGGGCAATGGCCCAGCTGTGTACAAACGTCTTCCACCATCATAAACAAGAAACCTTTTACCCAAATGGGTATCTCTGTATCAGTCCCCCTCCACACCACCACGATGTCTCGCCTCCCCAGGCGCCTCACCTTCTCGTCTGTGCTCACCGCAACGTATCTTGTTGAAAGACGGTTGACGGTTCGTATGGAGCGTCGCGCCTGGCATTGCGCAATTCAAATCAACGGTTAATGATTACCCGATCGTCTAACAACCAAATCGAATGGCACATATTTTGACACGACAGCAGTTTGGAGAGTTCATTTCAGAGGGAAACGCCTTACGGCGTAAAAATAAGATAATTACTCTGGTATAAGGAGTTAGCTAAAAATAGAGAGTTAGTTAACTTTGAGTGATTGCATGATTGAGTGTCTGAGGGTTGAGTTAAGTAATAGATGATTTTGACTGTCTGATTGCATGTAGTTGCATGTCAAGATAGTTTAGGTAGTTAGCTAGCTGGAAAAGGTTTAAATACCCTTCACCCCGTTCATTGTATCATCATGTTTTGTGTGACCAATAAAAGAGTAGCAGCTCATGTTTTATGTGTGAATTGTGTTTTGTCTCCTCTGCTTTTCTAACAAATGGATATGAGTAAAAAAAAGAAAAGCAAGCCAAAGTTTATCAGTGCAGCGCCAATCTGCAAGAGCCGCACAGTGTATTATTTTTTGGGTTATTCAAGAGCCGTGAATTCGTAAGGATATATCGCTGGAATAATGGCCCGTGGTTATTATTGGCTTGCAGCCCTGTCTGCACTAAAGTGTATTGTTTGTAAAGGTAGCAGCAACTTTATTATTGTGAAGAAGCCGCAAAAAACACGTAAAGCAATGTCGTCGTGTGTTTGTCGAAAGTCGAAGTCAACGACGTTCGTGTTTGCCTATGAAGAAGTGCTTCATCACAAGCAAGTGGGACTTTAATACTCGCTCTTTCAAATTTGTTTTTTAAAATCAAAGAGTGTTTAAAAACCTTTATATTTTATATAAAGGTTTTTTATATATAAATAATTTTATATAATACAAGTTTTTTTTAAGTCTTTTTAAATAATAAAAAAAAAAACTTCGGGCTTTTATTGAAAAGTAATTTTTTTTTAAATGATTTTTACAAATCTTATAAGAACAGAACTTTTTTATTTCAAGAGAAATTTTTTATTTCAAGAGAAATTTTTTTGGAGAAAGATGGCTTTTTCAAATTTCCAGCCCCAGTTCCCACCGTTTACAGGGAAAGATTATGACGTGTGGGTCATTAAGATGGCGACCACATTGCAGGCACATGATGCTTGGGATTATGTCAAGTTTGGGTTTTCAGAACCTATGAACGAAGAAGAAGAACAAGCTCTCAGTAATGCAGAGAGAGAACAATGGAAGAAAGACAAGAAGAAAAATGCACATGTGTTGCAGCTTATTCAGCAGGGAGTGGACCTAGCAGTGTTCCAGAAGATTATGACCACATCTTCAACAAAAGTAGCATGGGATACTTTGGCGACAAACTATAATGGTATGGCCATGTCAATATTGTTAAGTTGTAAAATACTAAGAGAGATTTTGAAAGTCTGCAAATGAAGCAGACATAGGACATCGATTCTTTCATGAATCGGGTCATAACTGTTGTAAATGAGTTAAAGATTTATGGTGAAGATATAAAATATCAAAGAGTGGTTGAGAAGGTCCTCCGATATTTGTCTACCAAATTTGATGTTGTGGTAGCAGTCATAGAAGAAGCCAAGGATTTGGCATTATTGACAATTGATGAGTTGATGAGATCACTTATATCGCATGAGGCAAGGATAAATAGAAATAAGGATTCCACTTTAGAGACCGCTTTCAAAAGTTAGGTTTCTATTTCAGGAGATAGAGGTCGAGGCAGAAGTAGAATGAGAAGTAGAGGACGAAGTGGAAGATATGGTGGTCAGAGAGATGACCGAGAGGAGCATGAACATGCAAGTGGAAGCAACTACAAAAGCTTCAACAATCATCGAAGAGTTCACAAATCAAAGGTGAGATGTTAATACTACAATAAATTTGGTTATTATGCTCGTGATTTCATGGAGAAAATAGATGATCAAGGGAATTAGAGAGCTAATGTCACTACAAAGAGTACAACTTCATGTTTCTAGCTTGCCATACCATGCATGAACCTTTCGCTAGTGTGTGACTGTTAGACAGTGGTTGAAGTAACCACATGACATACAACAAGGATTTGGTTGCAAATTTCGATCAATGGATGAAAGCGGAGGTAAAGTTGGGCACTGGCAAGACTGTGGAAGTAGGTGGCAAAGGAGTGGTCAACATTCTGACCAAGCATGGGGAGCCAAAGACAATCTCAGAGGTATATCATGTTCCTAGTCTCAAACATAATTTGTTAAGTGTTGGTCAATTGACACAAAAAGGATACATAATTATCTTTCAAGATCAAGAAGTTGTTATATATGACAAGCCCCCAAGCAAGCAACTAATAGCAAAGGTGCAGATGACGAGGAATAGACTCTTTCCTCTTGTTTTGAATTACAATGGTGAGGTAAATTCTTTTACAGTTGCATGTTTTGATGATTATTGGTTATGGCACTTTCGATTTGGACACTTGTACTTTTCTAGTTTAAGATTGTTGCAGCAGAAACAAATGGTTAGAGAATTACCTCTCATCAAAGAGCCTCCTAGTACTTGTGATTGTTGCATCTTGGGAAAACAACATCGTGAAAGTTTTCCAAAGGGGGTCGAATACCGAGCAAAGTAACCTCTTGAGCTAGTGTATACAGAATTGTGTGGACCTATGAGGACACAGTCGATTAGTGGAAGTTGCTACTTCCTCACTTTCATTGATGACTACAGTAGAAAGACTTGGGTTTACTTATTGAAGCAGAAGTCGGAAACTTTTGCAAAGTTCAAAGAATTCAAAGCCTTAGTAGAGAACCAAAGTGATCAACAAATCAAGGTATTGAGGTCAGATCGTGGTGGAGACCATGACTCAATAGAATTTCATGATCACTGCAAACAACATGGGATCAGAAGATAGTTTACAACTAGATACACACCACAACATAATGGTGTAGCAAAGAGAAAAAAAAAGACAATTATGAACATGGTAAGAAGCATGTTGAAAGGCAGAAACTTGTCTAATGAGTATTGGGCAGAAGCAGTTGCATAAGCTATTTATGTGATCAATAGATCTCCTACAAAGAGTGTGATGAATAGAGTACCAGAACAAGCATGGTTAGGTATGTATTGCAGCGTATCTCATCTTAGAGTATTTTCGATGTGTTGCTTATGCACATGTGCCTAAGGAGAAAAGAGGCAAATTGGATGATAAAAGTGAAAAATGCATATTCATTGGTTATAGTGAGCAATCAAAATATTACAAATTGTATAACCGTGTCACAAAGAAGACCATAATTAGCAGATATGTGTTCAAGGAACAAGAGTCATGGAATGGAACTGTAGACAAAACAGTTGATGCACAAGTGTCACTGATGGAAGAAGATGATGTAACAGAAAAGGAGCAACAAGAATCACAGGTGAAGACACCAAACACAGACACACCAACAAAGACTCCAAGATTTTCAGAGCAGCATGGATCTTCAAGCATATCAACAAATCAAGATTCTCCCAGCAATCAATCAGGTGATGAATCAAGCAATGGTAAGAGAAAAATGAAAAGGTTGAAAGATATTTATGATGATTTGGATGTTAGTTCAAATTTTTCATTGTTTTCATTCCAACCTTCTTCGTTTGAAGAAGCAATCAAGGATGAAAATTCGGTGCAAGCCATGGATGAAGAAATTGAAGCTATTGAAAAGAATGACACATGGGATTTGGTTGATTTGTCAAAGGACAAAAAGCTCATTGGTGTGAAGTGGGTGTACAAGACAAAGTTGAATGAGAAGGGTGAAATTGACATATTTAAATCAAGACTTGTAGCAAAAGGATTCTCGCAACAACCAGGAATATACTTTGGAGAAACGTTTGCTCCAGTAGCCAGATTGGATACTATAAGAGCCGTTTTAGCCACAACAACTCAGAACAAGTGAAAAGTATATCAAATGGATGTGAAATCAGCGTTCTTGAATGGAATTCTAAAAGAAGAAATTTATGTGTAGCAGCCTCCAGGATATGAAGTTGAAAGTAACGAAGACAAAGTTTACAGATTGAAGAAAGCGCTCTATGGACTGAAGAAAGCACCTAGAGCTTGGTATAGCAGAGTCGACACCTACATGATTAAGAATGGATTTTGTAGAAGCAGCATTGAGCCTACCTTGTACACAAAGATAAATGAGCATGGACATATTTTGATTATTTTCTTATACGTTGATGACATGATTTTTACAGGTGATTTTGACATAGATGAATTTAAAGCAGCTATGATGAAAGAATTTGAGATGACAGATCTTGGTCTCATGAAATATTTTCTTATCATAGAAGTTGAGCAATCTGAAAAAGGAATTTTTATTTGTCAAAATAAATATTCCAAAGATTTGTTGAAAAGATTCAGGATGGAAAATTGCAAATCTGTCCCTACACCAGTTGCAACAGGTACAAAGTTAAGCAAGTATGATGAAGGATCAGATGTCAATCCAACTTTATTCAAAAGATTGGTTGGTAGTCTCATGTATCTCATGGCTACAAGACTGAATATCATGCAAGGAGTGAGTTTGATTTACAGATTTATGGAGACTCCAAAAGACACATATTGGAGTGCGGGAAAACGAATTTTGAGATACATAGCATGAACTAAAGATTGTGGCATAATGTATGCAAGCACAGAAAATAAAGATTTGATTGGATACACGGATAGTGATTTTACAGGAAGTTTGGATGATAGGAAGAGCACTTCTGGTTTTGTGTTCCACCTTGGTTCAAGTGTGATTTCATGGACATCTAAGAAGCAACCCATTGTGACATTTGCGTCAATAGAAGCAGAATATGTAGCAGCAACATCAACAGCATGTCAAGTAGTGTGGTTAAGAAGAGTACTTGATGGGCTCAAGCAGAAACAACAAGGATCAACAACAATATATTGTGACAACACCTCAGTGATTGCACTATTCAAGAATAGTGTGTTTCATCAGAAGAGCAAGCATATTGATACTAGATATCACTTTATTAGAGAACTTGTGAGCAATGGAGAAGTTCACTTGAAGCCTTGTAAATCTAGTGATCAATTGGTTGATATATTTACTAAGTCATTAGCACAAGATGTGTTTGAGTTTCATAGAAGAAACTTGAGTGTTGTAAGCCTAGTTGAGACATAGACCAACATGCATGTTTGAGTTGTCATGAGTCATGTTTTAGTTTAGCAGTCGTAATTAAGGGGGAGTGTTAAAATAAGATAATTACTCCTGCATGAGGAGTTAGCTAAAAATAGAGAGTCAGTTAACTGAGTGATTGCATGATTGAGTGTTTGAGTGTTGAGTCAAGTCAAGTGATAGACGACTTTGAGTGTGTGATTGCATGTAGTTGCATGTCAAGATATTTTAGGTAGTTAGCTAGTTGGAAATGGTTTAAATACCCTTCACCGGGTTCATTGTAATCATGATGTTTTGTGTGATCAATAGAAGAACAGCAGCTCATATTTTATGTGTGAATTGTGTTTTGTCTCCTCTGATTTTCCAACAAAATAGGAATAAAGTTGTCAATGCTTGAGGTCTCTTGGCCAACAAGATCTACGGTAACAAACTACATTGTTGTAAAAAGGAAGTAAATGTAAGACCATTCATGATTTCAAAACCAATCAAATAATCACGTGAAAAGAAAATGTGCATTTATTTGTATCTTTTAAGTCAGCATTGAACTTTGAAAATTTGTTTTTTTATATGTCGAATTATATATTCATAAATTCTTTTAAACAAGTATTTAATAAAAGAATTTAAAAGGGATGAAAATAAAAACGTAAAGTCAACTTCACTACTACCCACCTAAAATCTTAGAAAGACAAACTTGCCTCTCATATTATATTTCTAATATCTCCGAGCATAGATGTAAAATATTAGGAAAATGTATCCTAAAATTTTGAGTGTTCCCAAACACTTACCACTAACACTAAGACAACCGATTGTACTACTTGTGATCTAGGGAAAAATAAACTTAACATAAACCTGAAGGCAAACTTTAATAACATGAAATTTTCCATATTATTTGGCACAAGTTATAGTTCAGTTTTCTACTACCATATTATTTTCTGGAAACTACCGTTTATATAAAAAAATACGAAGATGTATATGGCATTACTCATGCAGCAATTTGGCAGGAGAATTTGCATTAAAAGGGGAAGCCGGTGGAGCAACAAGACCAACATGGCGCATGACTCTTATCCCCCTCGCCTTTTTCTCAGAAACAATAAACCACAAATCCCACACCACATTCTCTAGCACCGGATACGGTCGGAGGAACGCCCTTCCGCAGAGGAGCAGCAGAGCCGGGCACTGTTACAAAAGCAACGACAGAAATGCGAGGAGACTATGATACTCTGGGTCGACTCTCTGGTGCAAGGGGTTGAAAGAGCTACGAGCTCCTGACCTGACCTGCATGACGATTCATTTATGGAGCATTCATACCAGTGTTCACGACTCTATTAGCCCAACAACCAGCGTCTTTCGGAACGGAATCAACCAATTATTTTTTATATATTGGAATCAAATTTTGAAAAGGCAAAACAACACACGAACCAATGTTAAACGGAGATGGTTTTTATTTTTTTTATTTTTATTATCTTAAGGTGACAAAACTTATCAAACTCACGTGTCAAATTCTCGGTGCTATCCACGAATGTCGGTTTGATTCATCATTGTTATCAAGGAAAACCACCTATAATAACCCGCTGGTGGTCCGTAAGGGAGCAAGCTTTCACTCCTGCCAGATGCCTTTGGGTCTTGCACTGTTAACCTGTTTCCTTAGGTCCGAGGAAGACGAGCTCTTAGCCAAGTAGAAGCAGTGATATGGCATACTCCAGGCCAGTTAAACGGAGATAGTTAGACATAAACGTGAAATTTTTATTAATAATTAAATTTGAATTTTAAAAATTTTATTCCAAATAAATATGTCATCTAATTAAATAACATTTAGGTATAATTATTTTTGAGAATCTCAATCTTATTTTCATTACTATTAAAAATATTATAAAATGTTGAATTGTTAACATTTATTTAATAATTATTGATAAATAAATTAAAATTTTTGGAAGCTCTATTCCAAAATAGTTAGTTAGACATTATCACCCATAAAACAATGAAAATTGCAGTGTGATTTTCACAAATCTGAAATAAATTTTTAAAAATCTTATTAACAATTATAGAGTTTCAGAATTTTGAGCGCCTTAAGAATTGTTTATCGTACTCATCCTTTTCAACCATTAAAAAAAAACTATTTACAAACTATTAAAGTAAAATATTTTGAAAAAATAAATTTTCTTTTAAATAAATAATATACTAATAAACATATCTATTTTCAGAAATAACTTTTCTAAATTTTAATTTAATTATAAAAAATATTAAATAAATGATTGAAATTTAACCTTTATAAAATATCCAAAAACAATTAAATATAAATTCATATTAACTATTAAAATTTATTTAAAAATTAATTATACATTTATTAATTTTTAATTTAATTCAATGAAAAAAATTATGTATCACATTCATTTCCGTTATATTACCAGTAACTTTGATCCCGCGGCTCTCCATCGTTACAAAAAGCGATGCATATACATACCCCTTCCGGAAGTGCTGCGGATAATCTCAACGGCAACTTTATGAAATTTGTTATTGAGAAAAGCAAAAGCCCTGCAACTAATCACGCTAGTTGCAGGCCAACATACACGTTAAAGAGATATTGGTTTGAGATGGGAAAGGTGTTTTGGAAAAAATTGAAGAGAATAAAATAAGGGAAGAGAGACTTGCTTTTGTCAGTGTTACAAATCACTTAAATAAAATTGTAATAAAAACATTAGTCATAAATCACTGGAGTCAAATTATATGAACTGGACACTTGGAAGGAAGGTTTTGACACCTAACGAGTGGTTGGAATTAGATTCTCCAACACATTCAATTAAAATACCTAGTGGTCTATATTTCAGCTAGATTTACAATTTACAAATTGACCTAATGTAGAACACAAAAAAAAGTGAAAAGAGTATGATCGTATTATTTTAAATAGGCTTATTTCAATTCTTTATTTTTTTTGAATTCGAATGTGAAAGAAGATTCATATTACTTATAAAGTGCCCATGTAATCTTTTAAATAGGCTCCACGTGATTTGGAAAAGGGACTATATTTTTATACAAAGGAGATGCATGTAATGTATAAAAGGGCATTATATTATGTAAAATAAGTTTATTTTAAAAGAGGAAATTAAAAATGGAGTTACATTTTCTTTGTTAAAAATTGATTTAAATTTTTATTCTTCTCTTTTTCAAAATTCTATGGCCTCTAAATTGTTTCAGCATGTCATTCTTTTTGTAAGATTCAAATTTCATCTTCTTCAGTTGTTGGTGCAGGTCTTCCATAGTTCCAGGTTCTTTAAGCAAGTCCCTCACTTCTTCAAAAAAACAAGTTGTATGTGGGCTGCTACCACATATTGTCTTATGTAGTGCCCTTTTCATTTTCAATCTGCTACAACATTAGCCCATAGTGTAATTTCATCTCTTAAGGACTCCAATACCTGAAAATTTCATTAATGTTCTAATCATCCAAGATGTCTTCAACATGCATTTCTACATCTTCTGTGTAGCCCTCATCAAGGCATGGTGTTGCAAGCTATGCTTCAAGGAAATTTAACTCTTCTTCATAATCATTTTGTGTACCTGCGCATTTCAAATCAATGGTAAGTTTAAAAACATCTATAAAACCACATTGGCTTTGCAATGAGAGCTTTTTCTTGTTGCGCTTCTTTCTTAGTTGTTGCCTCTGCATCTGTCTCTGTTTTCTTTTTCTGGGCTTCCTTCTTTGCCTTTTCCTCTGTTTCTATACTAACCCGTGCTACTACAAACAGGTCATCTTCAACTGTCTCACAAAATAACATCATGTCAATATGATGTTTTTGCTGCATCAGCTTAGCATAAACTGCTCTAATGACAAATTCATTGTCTTCAACAAGCTCTATTGCTGGAATCACCAAATTTGCCTCGACTTGTGGCTGTGCACAATGGGGTTCTTGAGCATCTACATGTTCCTTCTCTCTTGCTTCTGCGATTCTTCACAGACATCATCCACGTGTGAGTGAGCACAATTAGTTTCAACAATCCATTCATCTGGATGTAGATCTGCTGCTATAAATCCACCTTCATCTTCAACTTCAATACTCCCCCTTGGACCAAAACACCTCTCAAGCGTATCTTAGGCCTCCTTGGCTGTCTTGGCTTCTGAAATCAGGGGAAGAATGCTGTCATCGACAAATTCTTTTATGCATTTCAATGCAAAAGCATCATTTTGCATCTTCACTTCCAGATCTAAAAAGATCTCAAACATCTCCTCTTGTTGTTTTGACCTTCTCAGCGTTCTTTTCCCATTTGTTGAGTGTTCACTAATTACAACTCAACAAGCAAAACAAACTGTAGACATTGCATCTAATTGCAATAAAAATGTCTTTCTTTCCACAAACAAACGAGTCTACAAATTTTCATAAAAACAACATTTCACAAAAGCTTTTGCAAACAAATCACAATACCCAAAATGAACTGAAAAATCCTCTCTTTTTTTTAAATTTCTTTTTCAACACTTAAAAAATTCTCCTTTAAGAAAATTCTATACCTTTTTATTTCTAAAAAGTTGAGTTTCCACGGCTCCTTTAAAAATACCACCACATTATATAAGGAACAAAATATTCACATGTGGAAGCCCTTTAAAAACCAAATACATGAGCACTTTTAAAAATGATACGCTCAAAGCCTTTCAAGTAATCACGTAAACCTTTTTGGTTGGGAGGAACTTGATGCCCTTCCTAAAAAAATAACTCTTTAAACCACTAGTTTTTTAAAATAAAAAAGAAGTCTCTGTTTCCTATTTGGTGGTTAGTATTGCTGGGAAGCTATAACACAGCCGCCATTACCTTGACTTTTCCAGCGAATCGCAATCCCACATTCAGTTATTTTTTTAATATCACCGGTAACGCTAAGTGGGATGGACAAAGGCCGCTTGCTAACTCTTCTGGCAACTTTGAATGGTAGCGTTAGTGCTCTAACGCACTACCTATACCAGAAAAGCTTTACTAACGCGCTTTCTCCTTTGACTGCTCAGCGTTAGTGGAGTTATTAACCTACTGGTTTAAAAGCATGGAAGACGTTAATTTCCAAAAAGAATTTGTAAACGGTTTCCTTGGCTTTGCTGTAGCTGGCTTTTTGGTTTTCTTGATGTTTTTTGTTTTTTTGTTTTTTTTTTTAAGGTTTCCTCACATTTTTGCTGCTCTGTCTTTTTGGTTTTCTTGCTTTTTTTTCGCAGGTTTATTCAAATTTTTGCTCCTCTCTCAAAGAGAGCCTTACTGTTTCTTTTCACTCACTTCTGGTGCTCTTTCAAAGAGGTTTATACTTTCTCTTCACTCACTTTTGCTGCTCTTTCACCGAGTTTTTTGCAAACTTGTCTCTCTCTATTGCTCTCAAAAAGTCTTACACAAGTTTAGCTCTGATACCATGACAAAAATTGAAGAGAACAAAATAATGGAAGAGAGGACTTGCTCTTGTTAGTATTACAAATCATTTAAATAAGATTGCAACAGAAATATTAGTCATAAATAACTGGAGTCAAACTCGACTTAACTAGACTTAACTGAAACTAACTGGACATTTAGAAAGAGAATTTTGACACCTAACAAGTGATTAAAATTAAATTCTCATGGAAGGTTAGTTTGCTTCTTCTCAGGCCTGCTTTTCCTCTTTGTATCTTTGTATTGTCCGTGGGTTTGATAATTCAATCCGCTGCCGGTTCGGAGACATGTCTTGGGGTTCGAACCCGTGACCGTGCTGCAACGATTTGATCGAAGAGTGCTTCGAGCGCGTAGAAATGCAAAGGTACTCGCTTGGCCAGAAGCACTTTACAACCCTTGGCACGTTTCCTTATTTTTCGCATTATGTTTCTTGTTCGCCTCTGTCGATTGAATCCCCTCCAACATTTTAACTTCTTTCTTCATCAACGATTGAACTAGTACAAATGCTACTCGAAAGAAGGAGAAAAAGAGAAAGGAAAAAATCTTAATTTTGTAGTCTATAAATCACAACTAGATATTATTTTGAGAAGCAAAGTTACAATGTGTAAATTCAGTAAAAGTAAAAGGAAAATTTAAATTTTATTCTATCAAAGTGGTTTTTGTGATTTTTATGAGAGTTGTATGATGTTATAAAATTGCATTTATAAATTAATATTTATAATTCATTTAATTTATATAATTTTACATCATTAAAATGAAATTCTGAAAAATCATATTTTAAAATGACAAACCTATGTAACATAATTAATCATCGAAATACACGTAGCTCTTTGGACCTAGGGAATTTAGAATTTGGATGGTCTAAAGAAATATAAATTGTTAGAAATTCTAAACATGGTGTACGACAACGCATATTTCGAAAAGGTTTCCTAATTTTGGTTACCTTTGGTTATTACGCCGTAAGGCGTTTCCCTTTGAAATAAATTGCCCCAGCTGCCGCCGTGTCCTATTGTTCACCCTAGATTTGTGGTGTTAGACGATTGAATTAATTTTGATCGTTGATCTAAAATAAAACTAAAATAATAAGTTATGGTGTAAGGTTGTTTGCGGTCCACCGAGTACCTCAAGCGGCCGGAAAAACTGCAAGATCGCCAGGTGCAAGAAACGTTATAATCCCCGACCTTTGTAATGCCCAAACCTCTTCCTTCATGAATATGTGTGGGTACAACAGGCGTTGTTGATTTTGTTGGGCCGGCGGACCAGCAGACCCTTCTTCCAGATTCTTTAGAACAGAGTTATTTTTATGTTGTGTTTTTACTTAGATAAGTTAACGATAAAACTTTGTTTCTTTTTGGATTTCTGGTTGAAAACTAGATATATAACTGTACAGATCTATCTTTTTGGTTTACTGTCGGCCCTTCATAGTTGATCTTCAAATTTTGTTGTGCTCCGCTCCATGCTGACCCTGCTCTTTATGTGTATCTTTGATTCAATAATAAACTTTTGCCAAAAAAAAGAGAGTTTGTTATTTCTTCGTTGTTATGAACAGCACCCAAATAACACAGGTTCCACGGTTTTGAACTTGGCGACTGATAACATGGATACAGTACAAGAAGATAAAACGCATAATAAACAACATATATATATTTGAAAGATCTTTTATTTACTACTGCGAAGGTTTTTGAAGTAGGTGATACCATCGCCTAGCTACAATCCGATATTTGTTTCTTCTCGAAACAAATTAATGGCAAGCACACGAATCACAGGAATCTCATATTTTGACGCTAATTGCAAAGAGAAGCACAACGAAGCTATAAATTATCGTTCCAGTCGCCAGTTGCGCACGAACTGCAGTCAAATTCTTGCGCCCTCTCTAAGATCTGGAGTCCTGAATCGTAAACAGACCCAACTTTCCAGTCTGCAGGTAGCAAATTTTATCCAGGGTGCCCTACCCAACTTCCGTCAAAGCCTCCCGTAACCAGTAACCGGAACAAGAAGGGACTGGGTTCGGCATGACCTGTTAATGAATAAGGGTTTGCAATACCCCACACTGCATTGTAATTGCGCAGACTCATTTCACGCCAACTCAGTGTCCTACCTGCATTGCATGCAAAATCCCTCAATTCAGATCGCATGATTGAATACAATCATTGAAGCAAAATTTGTAAATTGTTTGTGATTTGCTCTATAGGATATTAATACTATTATTACGGGTTGAATTCTTTTGACATTTTTGGGTTAGGATTAGTTCTATGGTTAATCTAACCGCAAGTGATCCGTTTAAAACAATTTATCTGATACTATATTATTTATGAACCATTAGAAAAATAAAATTTAATACTTATATGAGCCATGGTCCATGGTTACTCCACCTCGGTAACTTGAACCAAGGAAATGTCTGTTTGGCCTCCTTGATACAGAAACTGGACAGCAAGATAGTCGGGATAGTGACTGCTTTCGTCTACTTTGATGGACATATTTTTACCTGGATAATCGCATGGGATGCTGTAATCATATTCAAGTCATAAACAATTAAACACATATCCATCATGTCACTGTCCGGAATTGAACAAAGATTCAAACTATAGAAAAACAAATAAAGATTCAAGCTGTAGACAAACTTATGGTTGTTTCAGTTATAATGTTCCTCGTACTAGCTTCACTAGGAATTTTTTTTTGGATTCTTGAATTGGTGCTCACCGTTTATGCTCCACGCCCAGGCCAGCCCCCATGTTGAGAAGTTGGTCGATTTTACCGGGGCGTGCCAAGCTTGCGAAGGTGTGAAAGTATAGAAGAAAATCTGTCCTATTGTCGTCTGTAAAGTCCGTAACCACAACTTTCACCCCTGATTTGGTGCAAACGGCCGAATCTGTGCATCTTATCTGATTTTATTCAAATAATAATTCAGACAAAAAATTAAAATACAATTAGAGAAAAATTATACTACAATCAAACAAAGAGCTACGCCAGAACAAAAAGATTATACTACAATTAAAAAAGAAGATTGTACTGTAATCAACTAAGAATTACACTAGAAATGTCCCGAGGACGATGTTAGAGGAATTCAATATATTGCAATGGATTAAATTTAATTACGCTAAGGGTTTCCCTTTGAAATGAATTGCCCGAGCCGCCGGACACTCTAGATTTGTGGTGTTAGACGATTGAACGAATTTTGATCGTTGATCTAAAACTGAAATAATAAGTTATCGATTGATATATCTTAAAGAATTCGCAAAACTTGCAAGTACCTCAATCAGCCGGAAAAACTGCAAGACCGCCAGGTGCCTCCATCAAGCGCCAAATCCAGGTAGTTACTAACTCCCCAGTCGCTGTAACGGTAAGGAATGGCACTCAACAACAATTGAAGTTGTATTAATAGAAATGACACTCAACAACAGTTGAAGTTGTATTAATAGAAAGTTGAAACGCTATAATCCCCAACCTTTGTAATGCCCAAACCTCTTCTTTCATTAATCTGTGTGGGTACAACAGGCGTTATTGATTTTTTTGGGCCGACGGACCAGCGGACCCTTCTTCCAGATTCTTTAGAACAAACCATTAATTCTTGTTGAACGTTTCTTGTTGTGGCGAGTGAATGCACGGGCCTGTGAATGAATAGGGTGCCTTGTTAGCGTAAATTGAAGGCATTGTGCTCTTTTGCTCTATCCTGTGGGCCTGTGAATGAATAGGGTGTCTTGTTAGCGTAAATTGAATGGATCGTGCTCTGCTGCTCTATCGTGTGTCAATACCACGAATTTGTATATCCGGGCTCATGCAGGAAAGACTGGGTTTCGCGAGTGAATTCTAGTCTTATAGTTAGCTTCTAACATGAATTCTTTTTGTTAGCTTTCTTTCGATAATCCGGATGTCTTAGAATTTCAAATATAGCGTCCATCATAAGGTGGATCAGCCATGTGTGTTGATGGCATATCCAACATTTTAATTCTAGATTCCTTGTTTTTTTTTAACGAGGGAATCAACCTATATAGATCATGAACTCCCATTGTCCAGCGTATTAAAAGAGCCATTTAAGCTTGTTAGTGGACCTCCTACTGTCGCTGCTGGAAGTCCAAGTTATCATTTTTCTAATTTTCTATATTTGTGCTGCTAAGATTTTCTGGATTGTAAATTGTTTTGAACGATATGTTATTATCCTTTTTCTGCATTTTCGATTGTCGTGAACGAGATTGCTGTAAAATCCTTGAAGCACTTATTGTCCATATAGAACTTCTAAAATAGCAAAACACTAACAAGAACTTGAACAATACAAAGACTAGTGGTCTTAAGAAAAAGGGGAAGGATTATCGATTAATACTCCGTCATTGACTTCAGAGATCTCGATCATACCAACCTTCAGGTGCACTCCACCTTTGGATAAGGAATCTGCCTGGGAGTTGGGCTCATGGAAAATATGAGTAAAGGAGATGGAATTTAATCTGGTCTTCATTTCTAGAATGTGATCCATAACAGATTGAATTCTTCGCAAAGCAGATTTTCCATTAAGCATGTTCACAGTAATATTTGAGTTTTCATAAACGTGGAGTCTTCCAACTTCGTTTTCAATTGCTATGCGAAGGAGGTTGATAGTTCTTCCTAAACAATCAGGACCCGACAAGAGTAATAGAATGCAATGATTTTAAGAAGATGCATTCCCCTATGCCGCATCTTCCAGAGTTACCTTCAAAGGCACCCATACCTCTTTTGTGTACACATGTTCTTGACACAATTGCTTTGTTCTAAGTCTTATGGGCAGTGATGAACGAACTTACTAGATGAGCCCAATCATATATTATATGGAACCAAAATGTTTCTAGCCGTAGCATACAAGGAAATACATTGCACCAAACAGAAATGCATCTTCCCCTGTGTGAGTTCCTTCTGATATTGTATTGGTTGATTGTACCTAATTATTTTCCCCATCTTTTCCCAACCACATACAAGTCAAGACAATCTTCAAGGTAATTATCCATGCGAAAAGACTACAAAATCCTCACTTTCATTAACATGGACCATTCCATGGAGTGACTTTATGATTGTGACCTTGTCATTTGCTTTAAACTAAGTAGCACAGTGGGTGAATACACTTTACTTTTGACTTTGTTTGGAAAAATCATGTCACGGCTCAAAATTAACATTTATCTAGGAATATGTGTGCAATTAGGAGAGAGATCTAGATAATTGTGTTCAATAGTCTCCAAACCAAACTTTTAGGAAATTTAATCCTTATGTGATATCATATGAATATTTGAGTATAAAGATTTATTTCAAGTGGAAAAGATTTAATTTTACATTAATTTTATATTTAATTTTTTAAATTATTAACAAATATATATTTTTTTATTATTTTTATGGAATATTAAAAAAACATATTATATCTATAAACATTAAATTTATTAATGTATTTTTAAAAATATAATTTTTATTATTTTCATGGAATATAAAAAAAACATATTATATTGAAGATTAAATGGGATTAATCTACAAAACCACAATTGCATGGACATAAATGGCATGAAAAAATGGGATAGGCTACGATGTTAAAAATTTGGAAGTGACTGGTGTCGACCTCCCAAGCTAAGGTGGGAATGAGATACAATTGGACCTCGAAGCTTTGCCAACACAAAATAAAAATCATAATAAGATCTACAAACGAACATTCTCATTCATGAAAAATGAATAGATCCACCCAACTGTAATAAGGTTATGCAGGATCTTCAAGCAGCCAAGATGCCATCTTTAGGATTACAATGATCACTAGCTACTACCACAAACCCATCTCACTCAAGGTGTGATATGTTACATAAATCTATTACTAAGGAACCATCATTAAAACACAAATTAGAATGACATCATATTCAACAAAAACTACCATTAAACTTTTACATATATCTATTACTAAGAAACCATCATTAAAACACAAATTAGAATGACACCTAAATAAAGCCATAATTTTCTTACAAATAGTTATAAGAAAATTCATCCAGATGTCTATGTATCTACATCAAATTAGGGATTAAAAACTAGCAAGAAATACCATATAGGAAACCCTAGAGTGTGATTAGACTCAGACTAATATTCAAAAGTAATTGCAGATGTTCCTCTAGCAAGCAATAGTCAATGGAATCAGTCATTGTCTCTACAAGGAATAAATTTGCAATGATGTGAGATAATGCTTTCTTCTAGCAAGCAATAGTCAATGGAATCAATCATTGTCTCTACAAGGAATAAATTGGCAATGATGTGAGATAGTGCTTCTATGAGAGGTGTGTCTGGAGTAAATTGAGGAGATCAAATTTGGAATGACTCAACTTAGCTAAATTGCATTGAAGGTTGCATGGGATTAATCTACAAAACCACAATTGCATGGACATAAATGGCATGAAAAAATGGGATAGACTACAATGTTAAAAATTTGGAAGTGAGTGGTGTCAATCTCCCAAGCTAAGGTGGGAATGAGATACAATTGGACCTCGAAGCTTTGCCAACACAAAATAAAAATCATAATAAGATCTACAAACGAACATTCTCATTCATGAAAAATGAATAGAACCACCCAACTGTAATAAGGTTATGCAGGATCTTCAAAATCAACCCCACATGATGAGCACTAATCTGGTGATTGGATTTCTACACAGTCCTTATTAGCCTACAAGGATATCTACTACAAACAAAAATAAATTGGCTTCTAATCATGTGAATAATCCCACTCCCTATGACCTACCATGGTAGAAATGTTTCATTTGGTTATTAGAAATATCATGAAATGGGTTGAAGTTCCACACGCTCCTTTCTACCTAGAATTTCTTTCAGGCATGGCTTTGGTTGATGTTATAGCTGGTATGATATTGTACTGACATAATAGTAATGCATTGTAAGAATCTCTTTTCCAAGAAAGGATAAGACATGTTACTTTTTTATACATATTAACTCACTCTAGAAGGAGATCTTATTAAAAAAGTAATATGAATACTAAGTTCAAAATATTTAAGTGAGGCTTCCTTTTGTAACAAAAGGAACCAATATAATAAGGAAAAATGTGACGAGATCCAATTATGCATCTGCAACATTTCTCAATTCATATCTAAAAGGTATCCTCCTTATACATAGGGTTTTAGGTCCCCTCCACCTTTGGATAAGGAATCTGCCTGGGAGTTGGGCTCATGGAAAATATGAGTAAAGGAGATGGAATGTAATCTGATCTTCATTTCTAGAATGTGATCCATAACAGATTGAATTCTTCGCAAAGCAGATTTTCCATTAAGCATGTTCACAGTAATATTTGAGTTTTCATAAACGTGGAGTCTTCCAACTTCATTTTCAATTGCTATGCGAAGGAGGTTGATAGTTCTTCCTAAACAGTTAGGACCCGACAAGAGTAATAGAATGCAATGATTTTAAGAAGATGCATTCCCCTATGCCGCATCTTCCAGAGTTACCTTCAGAGGTGCCCATACCTCTTTTGTGTACACATGTTATTGACACAATTGCTTTGTTCTAAGTCTTCTAGGCAGTCATGAATGAACTTACTAGATGAGCTCAATCGTATATTATATGGAACCAAAACGTTTCTAGCCGTAGCATACATGGAAATACATTTCACCAAACAGAAATGCATTTTCTCCTCTGTAAGTGCCTTCTGATATTGCATTGGTTGATTGTACCTAATTATTTTCCCCATATTTTCCCAACCACATACAAGTCAAGACAATCTTCAAGGTAATTAGCCATGCGAAAAGACTACAAAATCCTCACTTTCATTAACATGGACCATTCCATGGAGTGACTTTATGATCGTGACCTTCTCATTTTCTTTAAACTAAGTAGCACGGTGGGTGAGTACACTTTACTTTTGAGCTTGTTTGGAAAAATCATGTCACGGCTTAAAGTTAACATTTATCGAGGAATATGTGTGCAATTAGGATGGAGATCTAGATAATTGTGTTCAATAGTCTCCAAACCAAACTTTAGATAATTGTGTTCAATAGTATCTAAACCAAACTTTTAGAAAATTTAATCCTTATGTGATATCATATGAATATTTGAGTATAAAGATTTATTTCAAGTGGAAAAGATTTAATTTTACATTAATTTTATAAGAAATAAAACTTGTGTACTACTCAAATTTGCAAATTTAACAATTCTAGGGAACACAATACCCAATAGTTGCAATAAATGAGTCCCAAGAAATGTAGAGTAGCCATCATTGTGAGCATTGAGTTTCATCCCCCCAAAAAAGTGTACACTAGTAGTAACTAGTACAAGCAATCAATCACAAAAAAATAGGAAATGTAACATGGATCACGCATTTCAGTTAGTCCAAACAAAGGTGGGAAAATATCAATATCAGTACTTTTGCAAAAACTCGGTGTTCCTTGATATTTGTGGCTATTTCTCAATGATTCCTTTCTTTATAACATAAATATCAACAAGGATAAATGTAAACATTGGCTTTTTCTAGATTCATTCACTTAGGTGAAAAGGAAACTACCATGATGTTGTCACCTACCGACCCTACCTTATTTTTATTTCTAGAATCCAATTGTAGACTTAATTAGCATATTTTCCACTCTTGAACAGAGAAAAACTTGCAAATTTTGCCTAAAGGATCCTTCTATTAGTATAGTTTTGTGCAAGCTAATGTATACATCGGTAATCTTTATTGTATTTTCAGTAATGTTGGTTTGTGGGCTTCCTATTGAAATGATATTATGCAATCATAAAATGAGTAAATTTGTTGATGATTGATGTAGAAAAATTGTTGGTTATGCGTTTATTGTCATGGATACTTTAAATTAATATGGTATCTTTTGATGAAATGAAACCAAATACTGTGACAATTGTTCTTGAAAGCAGAGGTAGCATTGGGTTTGTTCAGGTCAACGGAAAGAATTTTAGAGTTTTAGTTACCACAAAGGGAGGTTATCTAATTGATTGAAATGGCTTGGCATGTTCCCACTTTCATATCCTCGATCGGAGTCAAGTACCTACATATTTTTAAGAGGCACTCGAAGAGTAACCATGATGGACTCAACCCCACATGATGAGCACTAATTTGGTGATTGGATTTCTACACAGTCCTTATTAGCCTACAAGGATATCTACTACAAATAAAAATGAATTGGCTTCTAATCATGTGAATAATCCCACTCCCTATGACCTACCATGACCTACCATGGTAGAAATGTTTCATTTGGCTATTATAAATATCATGAAATGGGTTGAAGTTCCACATGCTCCTTTCTACCCAGAATTTCTTTCAGGCATGGTTTTGGTTGATGTTATAGCTGGTATGATATTGTACTGACATAATAGTAATGCATTGTAAGAATCTCTTTTCCAAGAAAGGATAAGCATGTTGCTTTTTTATACATATTAACTCACTCTAGAAGGATATCTTATTAGAAAAGTAATATGGATATTACGTTCAAAATATTTCAGTGAAGCTTCCTTTTGTAACAAAAGGAACCAATATAATAAGGAAAAATGTGACGAGATCCAATTATGAATCTACAACATTTCTCAATTCATATGTAAAAGGTCTCCTCCTTATACATAGGGTTTTAAACCATAATTTTAGGCCATGATGTATATCAAAATTTGGTTCATTTTAAGCAAGATTGAATGTGAAGATCATTGGCCCTAAGCATACGACAAGTTAATAAAATTCTCCCCGGAGGCAATTTTAATTGTTGTTATCTTTTGAAGTGTGGGCAATGCCCTCGACATTTTCAAATTCTCGTTTATCCTTTCAAATATGCAGCTACAAATATGTAAGATATTTATTTTATCATTTTAAATATGCAACTATAAAGATGTAACATATTTATTTATTTAGCACGTTTCGAGTTCTTTTCCATGTTTATTTCAAAATGATTTAATGTATCTAACATCATCTACAATATAATCTGAAAGATAACCCATCGATCATAACAAACCATAGCAGCTAGATTTTTTTAATGTCTTAAAAAAACCAATGGATGCAACTTTGCGAGAGAAAAATGGCATTGCCACAGTAATATAAATCGTAGCAGAGATCTTCATTCATATATATATATATATATATATATATATATATATATAACGAGTATGTACTATGGAGATTTATTTATCTCAATAATAACTTGAGATTCTTCCAATTATGACAAAAGAGTAAAATATTTAAAATAGAGCATGGACTATAGAAATTTATCTGAATGATAACTTGAGATTCTTGAGATTCTTAACCCACGCTGCATATGATTTCAATGTATGTAAATGAAAAATTAATAGATCAATTTAATCTTAATTTTGACGGATTTGATTAGCTATTCTTCCCCACTCTATGCTATTCTTCCCCATTCTATGCCTTACGGCGTTTCCTTTGCAACATAAGGTGCAAATGCTAGTTTAATAAAAATGGTGTATATCGTCCAGATCTAATTAACATGGAGCATATTCATCATCGTCTTTATAGTCGAAAGCATGAAATTAAGACTTCGAAAAAGACAGATTTTTGTTTCAAAACCTGATCACTTAGAAGAATAACGCAAATAGGCTTTAAATCTCCTTTGGACTTTTAAAACACAGAGAAACGATCAAAATGTTTTGATTTTTTTCCTTTAACAGAAAGCGATTGTGTATACATAGCATTGCAATCTTCTTTTAGAAACTCTAGGTTATTTTTGAGTGTGCTGTAATAGGGAATGCAGTGCGAGGAACTTCGAAACAATGCACAGGCAATAAAGATTCTGTATACATAGCATTGCAATCTCTTTTTACAGATTGTAGGATATTTTTTAATGTTCTATAATAGGGAGTGCAGTGGGAGAGACGGGAAACAATGCACATGCAATATCAATTGTAGACATTGTTGGATATTTTTTAATGTTCTACAATAGGGAGTGCAAGTGGAAGAGACTTGGAAACAATGCACACGTAATATCAATTGTGGATAAATATTGTACGTGAAAATAAAACTTTGCTGTGGGTTGTCTTGGATGGGAAGAGGTGCATATACCAGATGATTGCAGGGGGGAGGTGATTCAGGGGAAGCCTGTTGCAGTACGAAGATTGTTCATCTAGGGAAGAATAGGAGGTCGTAGTGTGAAAGAGTGGATGGCACAAGGATGGGTACTAGGCTGGTCAGTGGTTTTCCCATTGTGCATTGACATTGGTCCACATTGGGATTGAATTCGAGACATCAGAGTCTGTTTTTTACAAGACAAGGTGCGTTTCTTTAAGGCTCATCTTTCAGCTCTGTTATGGATTCCGGAGACATATGGGAACATTCATATTTGATGTTATTGGCATCTGTCGCCATATTGATTCTTTGCCTAATGATTAAAGACACAAGGAATCCAGGAAAGTATAAAACTTCCGGAGACATATGGGAACGTTCATATTTGATGTTATTGGCATCTGTCACCATATTGATTCTTTGCCTAATGATTAAAGACACAAGAAATCCAGGAAAGTATAAAACTCCATAGGAGAAATTATAGTCCAAATGATGCACGAGCATCCAACTAGGGATGAACAAGAGGGAGTGTTTGTCTCATAAGTTAATAGGTTCACAGGTCACTGTACCTGAGTTGTTTTTTTTTTATATTTTATTTTTTTAGTTATTAGTAATTGGGACACAACAGCAAGTTCTGTTTTATTTTTCTGTTAAGATGTTTTTTTTAAAACAAAAACTCTATTTTTTTTAATTAATTCCAGAATTTAGGAAAATAGGAAATTAACAGTTACTCATGGTAACTACCTGTAACTGTTGACAGTTTTAAAACTGTTCAACAAATCATACAAAAAGAGAAGAACGAAACATTGTAAAGGTTGATTTCCATCATAGCAGAAGAGTAATAGAAACTATACAAGTAACTTTCGAAATCATCTGAATCCAATTTGCAACTAGATATATTCATTTTCTGTTCTAAGATGAATTGAGTGCATTTCCAAGTAGAAACAAGTATTGGCAGATTAAAATCTTTTAACAGACATCGAGAATATTAGAGACAAAGAATGAGAGCTGGTGGAAGTGTTGCTACAGTCACATGAAAAGAATAACCGTCGAAGAGCCAACAAACCTAACAACAACTACCTATAGTTCCTAAAGAGTATCGAGTGTATAACAAAGAAAACTGGCAGAGGGTTTCATAATAAGCACAACCAAATTTCCAGCAAGAAGACAAAATTTATAACCAAGTACCACATGAACTAATACGCACCATTCTTTTCATTGCAAATATTGTTTGAAGAAAAAAATTACATAAGTCTTTGAAATTCATTTACAGTGCAAGTTAAGAATAGTTCGTATTACAAATAGACAGAGAAACTTGGATTCGAAACCCTACATATACATTGACTCTAAAACCCCAAATTAAAAACAAACCAAGGGACCTGCCTATTTTCTACAAGACCAAAATGTGGACTAAGTGACTGACAGAGAGGACGAAGCCTGAGACCAAGACTCAGCAGTATCAACAGATGTCAAGCACGAGATACATGGAAAGACCCTACTCAGTCTAACGAGTCGCAAGAGGAGCCGAAGCCACAGTTGCACGCTCGCCATCCACCTACAACCACCGCACACAGAAATTAATAACGGAAAGGAAGAAAACAAGTAAGGGTTTGTCACTTACCAGAGGAGGAGTCGACAAATTGCAAGAGGAGAGGCCTCAACAGGCCGCGAACCGACAAGGAACCCTGCTCACAAGGAGCACCAACTGTCAGAACCGACAGGAAAAGCATAGCAGACATTGAATCAACGAAGGAAAGCATACCTGAGTTAGCCACGCACCGAGGTCGAGTACTGGGTCACCTCGTGGCCACAACCTGGATGCACAGTGACCAGTGACAAGTTAAACAACGAAACCATCGAACCAGTAATCAAACAAAATACAATAACAGTGTTACCAAATACACTCAAGGGGAAGTAACCCTTCACAGTGCCATAGTATTTTCCGAGTAGAGATGCAGAACACCAAGAGACAAGCCCAGAACCCTCAGACAGACCAACAAACAAAACAACAAGCCATTAACAGTGACAAAATACTATCAGAGTTCAGCCAACTGAGCAAAGTCGGGGCCGAAGAAATCAAGCAGAGCGCCACATAGAAAACCAACGAATCCCGCAAGTGAAAACCAAAGAACAGACCCCCTTAGTGCAAAATGGAATGAAGGTTGAAATGACAGAACAAGTGAAAAGTTAGGGTTTCAAGTGCAACATAAGGTGGGAGGACTGAACCCGAGGTAGAGACAGGTGTCTCCCTCACAGCCTGAGCTGTATCAAAACATTAACCACAGAAAAATATCAAACCACCGTCAAAATCCATAAAAATCATTTCATTAATAATTTTATTTAATCAAATCTTTGTATCCGGACAAAGGACGAGGGCTGGTCCCATCACCAAACCTCATAAGAGATATGGTTCGGCTGGTTGTGTTTAGGGTGTTTTGATTTTTGCAAAATTGAGTCGTGAAACTACAGTCCAACCCATTAGCACAGCTACTAGTGGCGGTATCTGGACATTCACATATATTTCCCGTACACAATATGGTGGTTGATTCCGACTGAAGTGTCATATTGGTGAACATGCAAAATAAAATGTGAGTCCCAAAAACCATAAAACAAATGTTATAGCAGAACCAGGAGGGAGAAAAGAATGAAGTAGATAGCTACGGAGCAGTGTGGCAAAACAACGGATTGGATGCAACTTTCCGTGGTGCAATATTTTATGTTGTTGTTTACATGATCTTTGTCCATAAAATATAGTAAACAATTTATCCTCAACCATCCTGTGATTTTAGGAATTTTATAAGATAAACGGCTAAAAATAGATCCACATTTGATCCAAGGTCGTGGAGGATCGATCTCGAACCCTGTCAACCATTCTTGGTGCTCAAGGGCATTAATGGTGGTTCGTGGGGTAGATAATTTTAAAATGGTAATTGGGCATTGGCGTTGGTATAACTCCTTTTAGTGGCTGACAAGATTGATGCGTTAAAAGGTACGGGAAGGCCGGTAGTTTTAATTCATGGTGTGGTTGGCTTACCTAGATGATCACCTGGACTTGATGGCAACAAATAACAAAACTGCTATTGATCTTTTAATGCATTAAAAGGTATGGAAAAGCCTGGAGTTTTAATTCATGTTGTGGTTGGCTTATCTAGTTGATAGCCTAGAGTTGATAACAACAAATAACCAACCTGCTATCGAGTCTTTAATGCATCTCATAGCAACTTCACTATACATACATGGGCATGTAATTGGATAGCCCTCCTGTAGGGAAAAGACACCAGTCTTCACCCGGAAATACCGACCCGATGTGCCTTGATATTGTTGGCTGTCAGTGACAGTACCTCTAATTTATTATCGATGGATTCTCATTTATATTCACACTCCCGGAGGCCATTTGACTTTGAAATTTGTTTTTTCGCCTTGTTTTGAAATTTGTTGTTCTCCCGTGTTATCATACGACATGCTCTCTTTCATCCATCGAGTTTCAGGTTTGCATTGATGTTGGCCTGTGTCTGTAACGCCATTATAGGGATTTTTACAGCTTTGTCGCAAATTTTTTTTGGTTTATTTGATAATCTGAATTCATCATTGTTGTGAACGTTGAGAACAAAAGTCAGCCGGTCGTCGAACTTTTGTTCGTCTTAATGTGTTGGATCCAATAATAAAAAAATTATGTTTCTTTGTGGTGCAATAATAGTTTTGCACGGGACAGTGTTCAAATTGTTCAAAAATATATGTCATCCGATAATTGAGCCCAACTTGCTAGAAAACTTCAGTATCAGAGCTTTTTCCCATCAAAATAGACTTCGACCACCGATGGCTGCTGATTTTTTCTATATTAAGATTGAGAATGAGAATGAATGGAGAATTTCACCAACAAATACTAGAGAGAAATAGGACCATGAATGTAGAATTTCTTCGATTGAATGTAGCACCAGCAAAAAAAAGAAACGTTGAAGTACCTGGTTGTTTTTTTAAGACAACCATGTACGAGAGTCAGTGTTGTTTATCTAAAAAATAAAATTCATGAGTACGTTGGACAATTGTGTGTGTTTCAATATATTTTTTTTGGTTGTTATTAGTCCTTGCCTTTGGCATAGCAGGGACTATTGCGATCGCCGTTGAATTAATATTAATTTGCGTTGACCATTTCCATATGCTCCACTTAAACAATGTTTTATATCCCAAAAATAATTTTATGCTCTATTTAAACAATGTTTTATATCCCAAAAATAATTTTATGCAAAGTTTGAATTTGAAGGTCTTTTTGCGAGGTTGTAAAACCTTTTGCATTGAAAAAATCTTATAACCAAAGTTTGAAAAACCTCATGCACATTTATTGAATCGTCGAAGAATATTATGTATTGGAAAATAAAATTTATCCAAAGTTTGAGAAACCTCATGCATGAAAAATTTGGATAAAGCTATTATACAAGATAATTCATTGTGGATAATTTTTTGAATGAAAAGTTTGGGTAAAGATATTATACGAGATAATTCATTGTGGATAATTTTTTGAATGAAAAAGTTTGGGTAAAGATATTATACGAGATACTTCTATTCCATATTCCTCTATGTACAAAGGACACAATGATGGAGAACTTTTATGCCTTTCACCGCTTCCACATACTTCTATTCCCTATTCCTCTATGTACAAAGGACATAATGATGGAGAACTTCTATTCCTCTACTTACAGAGGACACAATGATAAACAAAGGATATAATGATGGAGAATCTCAGAACATAGAACATATAATCAATGATAGAGAACCTCTGAGTGATGCGTAAATTTAGAGCCACAACTTCAAGGTGAAATTACCATAACCTTTGCTTTAACCCTGTATTTGCTTTAACTGTGTCTATTTTAAGTTGCATTTTTTTGTGCTTTAAGTGTGTCCATTTTATGTTTCATTGCAAACAATACTAATGAAATTCAACATTTGCTTTAACTGCATACATTTTATGTTGCATTGTAGATGATATTAATGAAATTCAACAGGAAGAGTAGAAGGCTCAACATTGTCTGTTATGCAATAATTTTTAAAATATTTTAATATGTTTTATGGAAATCTTGAATTTGACAGAGGTTGATATATTATTTCAATTTCAATGATATATTATTTCAATGCACACAATATTCAAACTCCAACGAAACCTGTAGGGAGCTAACGCACAGAGCATTCAAACTCCACTGAAACTTTATTTGAATTTCAATGATATATTATTTCAATGCACACAGTATTCAAACTCCAACAAAACCTGTAGGGAGCTAACGCACAAAGAATTCAAACTCCACTGTGATAAAAAAAAGGCTTTATTATCTAAATGGCTCTCCAGGTGAGATACTTGGAGAGTGCCCAGGCACTTCACACATACACACCGTGTACAATTAGGAGAACAACCTAGTATATATAGGCTTTCTCACAATCAGGGTGGTTTGAACCACTCCCTGCATATTAGGATCTAAGATCTAAAATTAGACTCTCAATCCTATCATCACCATAACAGTAATCTAATTCAGCTTTCTCCATTAATTCTAACACTCCCCCTTAATGGAGAAAGGGCATTGAACAACAACATACGCTTGCTGGTCTAGTCTCAACTAGGCTTACAATTAAGAACATGAAAAAAACTTCGTAACAAAGTTTTCATTTTAGTCTTCTTGCAGCTGAGCCCATACTTGTTCATCTTGAGTCGAGGCTTCATCTTCAGTTTCCTTGCCATGAGATAGTGATGTATCTTCACCTCATGTCTTCCCCAGTGATGGAAAGCTTTAATTCTAATTCTTGCCCTTCTCAAAATTATGACACGCTGGATAGGAGAATTTTCTCTCTCACTATTTCTGGTGTCAAACATCTGAAAATAAGCTATGGTGTCTTCATCATTCATCGATGTAACATTTGCACATATAGAAATATTAATGAGATCATTACACTTTAAATATAAATTTTCTCCAGCTTTGTCTTCTTCTGCCACGCCTTTGCAATCAGCTTCTTGTGGCTCGTCCAATTGATCTTCAATACTTTGTTCCTCTTCACACCCTTCCTGAAGATTAACTCGCGAATCTTGCACAATAGACTGTGCCTCTTGATTCTCGTGGTCGTCAACAGAACCACATTGTTTTTCTAAGATTTCTTCTGACTTGAACACACAACCCATGCTAATTCCAAATGCCAACATGAGAAAATCATCATCATCAGAATAAAAAATATCTAAGAATATAGACATGTTTATAACTAGTGTTGTCAAACACCAACAATGCCACAAAAGCTCAGACTGTTCCCCTGCACCACAGTTAAATTTCCCACTAGCGGCACCCTCCGACCTATTTTGGTCTCGCTTCTTTCTTAATGGTTAAAGACGAATCTGAAGGGAAAGCACACCACCTCGATCCATACCACAGCTATAAGATCTTTTCACTGGCAGTGCAAACTTGGAAGAGAAGCCTATTCATCTGGTACCAAATTCATTCGCGCAACGTGCATCGGCATTCCAGTGAGGGCAAACATCTATCTGTGCACTGACTCGATCCCTGATTATGCACTTTTTGATGTAATCTTCAGCAAATGATATTTAGGAGTGTAATGGAGGGCGCCGCTGCAAGAGAATGTCGATGCAAGAACGCTACTACAAGAAGATAGAAGGAATTATGTAAAACTCCTTCTCAAGTGAATTAAAAGTGAACAGGTTGACAGGCAACGACCGTAATGGAGGAGACACAATAGAGCAGAACCACGATGGCATGTTGCGAAAGTCTTGATTTAGAGGATACCCAATAACATGAAGGCGTGGGCTTTACAATCTTCCGCTCAGTTTAAAATTACTGTTCCACAGAGCACATAAGATTATTTACTCGTGCAAACCCATTCGATGTCTTCAGCACCATATCAAATTCAAATTCCCCGGGCTCTCCTGAAAGGAGTAAATCCAGAGCTAATGGCTCTATCCCAACAGCCACACCACAACTGCTAAACCAGGCCCACACTTCAACTAGGCACAAGCCACAACCCTTCACCTTCCAAAAAAATTGCCAGTCTCAGTCAGCTGACACTAATTCCAACTTCAGATTTTTCCAGGTACCACGTCCAAACGCAGTTGTTGAATAATGCCACTGCCAAAACTATAACATAATGTGACCCTTGCACAAATACAATGCTCGAGGCGATAGATTCGTCATTTTAAACAAAAGAAAAAGAACTATTGCTCCAAACTGCTGTTGCACCAAACATGCAGATCTGCTTCTGCTTCACCGCACCATGGCGCATAAAAATTTGACCAGAATGCGCACCGATTTAAATTGAGGTAGCACTCCAACCTCCAGTCATCGATTGACACCGGCAATCCACCACTTCAGTAGATCTTAGCGCTCAACACCTTGATCTATCAAGGTCAGGAAAAATCAGTCCACCAATCGCCACTGAGCATGCTTACGCGATCGCCAGTGACTACCTTGCAACCTTCGGGCCACACTCCCAGTGCCAGATCCATGACTTGCACGACTTATGACCCCCACACAGCACACTGAATCTGGTCAAACTCCAGCAACACGTTTCTTCAATACAAATCAGCGTTGATGGCCTGCGATGAGAGAGAACGCTTAAAGAAATGACCGAACAAGAGGTTTTTCCTTGGGTCATAGTCGTGTTGCCTCTTCTTCTTGCAACTTCGATACCATGATAAAAAACAAACTTTATTATCTAAATGGATCTCCAGGTGAGATACCCGGAGAGTGCCCAAGCAATTCACACATACACATCGTGTACAATTAGGATAACAACCTAGTATATATAGGCTTTCTCACAACCAGGGTGGTTTGAACCACTCCCTAGATATTAGGATCTGAGATCTAAAATTAGACTTTCAATCCTATCATCACCATAACGGTAATCTAATTTTGCTTTCTCCATTAATTCTAACACACTGAAACTTGTACGGAATAACAATGACAAGAAAAGAAAACAACAAGGAAATACTTTCATTCTTGACGAGGATTTCAGAGTCTTTCACATATGGCTTCTCGATACCTCTGATATCATAAAACACAAAAATCATAGAGTAAGCATGCGATCAGTTCTTTATTTGTATATTTTAGAAAATACGAGCAGAATTTGTGTTATATCGCGCAGGAAGACACACATAATGAGGACCACCCCCACCATGACGAAAAAATTGAAGCTCGTGTAGGCATTATAAGTCTAGTTTGCACTAGCCCAATTTTCTATATGCATCATAGATATCTTATATGCATCATATATATAATATGGTGGTGAGATAAGCCGATTATCAACTATTGCATTTCATTTACTTGAAATTATATCTATGATGCATATAAAATTAAGAAAAAATTATATCATATACGTATGTGTGACTGACCAACAAAATGCATAAAAATTGATAGAGAATTATAGTAGCCACAGTTAACACCAAAATCATAGTCAACAAATGCGAACGTTCATATTTGAATAAATATTAGAATAATACCTTGTCAAGGTTCCTTCCCTCCCTGTTTTGAAAATGTCATAGTGCAAATACTAAAACATTCTTTTGGTAATTGTGGTTGCTCTTCGAGGGCTACTCCAATCTCTCTACTCTCTCTCGGTTGTTCCATTTTTCCTGCTCCTCGTAATCGCTTAATATTGAGTATGTGATAGGTCACTGATGTAGCATGTCTTGAATAATCGTCTAGAGGGGAACATCACTGGCCTTCTATACGACTACATCTCGCTAAAACACATCAGACTACAAAAAATCTCTTCAAGGGCTTCATACCAATGTACGACACATCTACATACCAGGTTACAACATTTCCTGCTGTAGAATAACCTTTTTAGGGGCTTCATACCAGGTAACATTTTCTCATAAAAAAATCCATGAAAATATAACACTCCTCTTAGATTACTTGAAATAGCAATGATGTGACAGGTGGGTTGCATGCACTCCCCAAATGTTTGCCCAACACATCCTTTTAATTGTTTTATTTCTTATTAGTTTTTTTATTTTTTATTTCAATTACTGTTCCTACGCTAGGTGTGTATTTGTTGATTTCGTTGAATGAAAAAATAGAAAAAATAGTGCACAAATATATATAAATTAAATTAACTATATATATATATATATATATAAGGCATGCAATATTTGTTAAATAAGATAATTACTCCTACATGAGGAGTTGGCTAAACATAGAGATTCAGTTAACTGAGTGATTGAGTGATTGAGTATTTGAGCGTTGACTTAAGTCGAGTTAAATGATAGACAACTTTTAGTGTGTGATTGCATGTGGTTTCATGTCAAGATATTTTAGGCATGTAGCTAGTTGGAAAGGAATAAATACGCTTCACCATAGTCATTGTAAGCATCGTGTTTTGTGTGATCAATAGAAGAGTAGCAGCTTGTGTTTTGTGTGTGAAATTCATGCTTTGTCTCCTCCGCATTTGAAATAAATTGGTATCATAGCAAGGTTACAAAGAGCGAGAGAAAACAGATTTGCAGTAGTTCGTGTTAGAGGAGAGAAATTCATATTTTGTCATGTTTAGTGCTATAACGCACTTTGTAGGTTATCTACAAGGCGTTATAATTATGGTGAGCTCAAAAGAGCCGCATTAACACTGGTTAACTTATGTCGTTTCGCATGCATGTGGGTCCCTTTATTTTTGTGTCGCGTTAACAGACTATCACTGGAGTTAGGTGCAATGCATTAGTTGCACACCCACATAACGTGAAACACATTAGCCTCTTAAAAAAAAGGTAAAAAATCAAATTTTTAAAACATTTGAAGTCAACCGTTTTAAAATTCATGTGAAGGTTTACATTATTGTTTTTTCATTAAAACCTTATGAGGTTCACGTGAAGGTTTCCACAGGGTTGAGTTATTATTAAAGAGAATTTTTTTTTGAACAAGTGAAGGTTTATATGAGTGTGAGTAATATATAAAAGAAGTTTTTTTTTATATAAAAAGGGTCTTTTCGTAAAAGATTTTATTATTATTATTATTGCAATAAATTTGGTCACTATGCTTGTGATTGCATGAAGAAGATAGCTGATCAAGGGAATCAGAGAGCTAATGTCACTATAGAGAGTACTAACTCCATGTTCTTAGCTTTCTATACCATGCATGAACTTTCTGCTAATGTGTGGTTGTTAGACAATGGTTGCAGTAACCACATGACAGGCAACAAGGATTTGGTTGCAAATTTCGATCAATATGTGAAAACATAAGTAAAGTTGGGGACTAACAAAACTATGGAAGTAGATGGCTAAGGAGTCGTCAACATTCTGACCAAGCGGGGGGAGATGAAGAAAATCTCAGATGTATATTATGTTCCTAGTCTCAAACATAATTTGATAAGTGTTAGTCAATTGACACAGAAAGGATATAGAGTTATCTTTCAAGGTCAAGAATGTGTTATATATGACAAGTCCCCAAGCAAGCCACTGATAGCAAAGGTGCAGATGACAAGAAACAAACTCTTTCATCTAATTATGAATTCCAATGATCAGGTTAGTTCTTTTATAGTTGCATGTTCTGATGATTATTGGTTATGATATTTTCAGTTCGGACACTTGCACTTTTCTGGTTTAAGATTGTTGCAGCAGAAACAGATGGTCAGAGGGTTACCTCCCATCAAAGAACTTGCTAGTACCTGTGAGTGTTGCATCTTGGGAAAGCAACAAAATGAAAGTTTTCTAAAGAGATTTGCATACATAGCAAAACAACCTCTTGAGCTAGTGCATACAGACTTGTGTGGACCTATGAGGCCACAATCGATTGATGGAGTTGTTACTTCCTCACTTTCATTGATGATTATAGTAGAAAGACTTGGATTTACTTCTTGAAGCAGAAGTCTAAAACTTTTTCAAAGTTCAAAGAATTCAAATCCTTAGTAGAGAACCAAAGTGATCGACAAATCAAGGTATTGAGGTCAGATCGTGGTGGAGAATATGATTCAAAAGAATTCCATGATTACTGCAAACAACATGGAATCAGGAGACAATTTACAACCAGGTACACACTTGAGCAAAATGGTGTAGCAGAGAGAAAGAAAAAGAAAATTATGAACATGGTAAGAAGCATGTTGAAAGAAAGAAACTTGTCTAATGAGTATTGGGTAGAAGCAGTTGCATGTGCTATTTATATGATCAACAGATCTCCTACAAAGAGTGTGATGAACAAAGTAATAAAACAAGCATGGCCAGGTATGTCTTGTAGCATATCTCATCTCAGAGTATTTGGATGTGTAGCTTATGCACATGTGCCTAAGGAGAAAAGAGGGAAATTGGATGATAAAAGTGAAAAATGCATATTCACTGGTTATAGTGAGCAATCAAAAGCTTACAAATTATATAACCCTGTCACAAAGAAGACCATATTTAGCAGAGATGTTGTGTTCAAAGAAAAAGAGTCATGGAATGAACTGTAGACAAAACAGTTGATGCACAAGTGCCACTGATGGAAGAAGATGATGTAGCAGAGAAGGAGCAACAAGAATCACAGGTGAAGACACCAAACACAGACACACCAACAAAGACTCCAAGATTTTCAGAGAAGCATGGATCTTCAAGCATATCAACAAATCAAGATTCTCCCAGCAATCAATCAGGTGATGAATCAAGCAATGGTAAGATAAAAATGAAAAGGTTGAAAGATATTTATGATGATTTCGATGTTAGTTCAAATTTTTCATTGTTTTCATTCCAACCTTCTTCGTTTGAAGAAACAATTAGAGATGAAAATTGGGTGCAAGCCATGGATTAATAAATTGAAGGTATTGAAAAGAGTGATACATGGGATTTGATTGATTTACCAAAGGACAAAAATCTCATTCATGTAAAGTGGGTGTACAAGACAAAGCTGAATGAGAAAGGTGAAATTGACATATTCAAAGCTAGACTTGTAGCAAAAGGATTCTCGTAGCAATGAGGAATAGACTTTGGAGAAACATTTGCTCTGGTAGCCAGATTGGATACCGTAAGAGAAGTTCTAGCCATAAAAACTCAGAACAAGTGGAAAGTATATCAGATGGATGTGAAATCAACCTTCTTGAATGGAATTCTAGAAGAAGAAATTTATGTGCAACAACCTCCAGGTTATGAAGTTGAAGGTAACGAAGATAAAGTTTACAGGTTGAAGAAAGCACTCTATGGACTGAAGTAAGCACCTAGAGCTTGGTATAGCAGAATCGACAACTACATGATTACGAATGGATTTTGCACAAGCAACACTGAACCTACCTTATACACAAAGGTAAATGAGCATGAACAAATTTTGATTGTTAGCTTATATTTTGATGACATGATTTTTACAGATGATTTTGAGATAGATGAATTTAAAGCAGCCATGATGAAAGAATTTGAGATGACAGATCTTGGTCTCATGAAATATTTTCTTGGCATATAAGTTAAGCAATCTGAAAAAGAAATTTTTTCTATCAAAATAAATATGCGAAAGACTTGTCGAAATAATTCAGGATGGAAAATTGCAAACTTGTCCCTACACCAGTTGCAATAGGTACAAAGTTAAGCAAGGATGATGAAGGATCATATGTCAATCCAACTCTATTCAAAAGATTGGTTGGCAGCCTCATGTATCTCATAGCTAGAAAACCGGATATCATGCAAGGAGTGAGCTTGATTTCTAGATTTATGGAGACTCCAAAAGACACACATTGGAGTGCGGGAAAAAGAATTATGAGATACATTGCAGGAACTAGAGATTCTGGCATAATATATGCAAGCACATAAAAGAAGGATTTGATTGGATACACAGATAGTGATTTTGCAGGTTGTTTGGATGATAGGAGGAGAACTTCTGGTTTTGTGTTCGACCTTGGTTCAGATGTGATTTCATGGGCATCTAAGAAGCAGTCCATTGTAACACTTTCGTCAGCCGAAGCAAAATATATAGTAGCAGCAACATCAGCAAAATGTCAAGCAGTGTGGTTATGAAGAGTATTTGATGGACTCAAGCAGAAAAAACAAGGACCAACAACAATTTACTGTGACAACACCTCAATGATTGCACTATCCAAAAATAGTGTGTTTCATGAAAAGAGAAAGCATATTGATACTAGATATCACTTTATTAGAGAACTTGTGAGCAATGGAGAAGTTCACTTGAATCCTTGTAAATCTAGTGATCAATTCGCTGATATATTTACTAAGTCATTAACACAAGACGTGTTTGAGTTTCATAGAAGAAACTTGGGTGTTATAAGCCCATCACGCATGTTTGAGTTGTCATGAGTCATATTTTAGTTTAGTGGTTGTGATTAAGGGGGAGTGTTAAAATAAGATAATTACTCCTGCATGAGGAGGTGGCTAAACATAGAGAGTTAGTATAGTGAGTGATTGAGTGAGTGAATATTTGAATGTTGACTTAAGGTTGAGTTAAATGATAGACAACTTTTACTGTGTGATTGCATGTCAAGATATTTTAGGCAAGTAGCTAGTTGGAAAAGAATAAATACCTTTCATCGGATTCATTGTAAGCACCATATTTTGTGTGATCAATAGAAGAGCAACATCTTGTGTTTTTTGTGTGAAATTCATGCTTTGACTCCTCCATCTTTCCAACAATATTCAAGTGAAATTGAATTGCATATATTCCATATATTTACGATTCAAGAAAATCGGTATTACATATCGGGTCTAACATTGTTCTATGTGTATTTTTGTGTGCACTACAAATTACATAAGAACTCATTTGTTCCTTCTTTGTAACATTCCAACTCTGTATTTCAAGCAAGTGTGTAGAGGAAGGCACCATTTCATAAATTGTGTAGAGGGCATTAGTGGTGTGGGGACCACTAAAATATTGTAAGTACATGAGCACTTACAATATTTTATTTGACGGTCGTTCATTTGATTTGATTTGATTTTAACATATTTGCTAAATTGATGACAATAAATTCCATAATATTTCAACCAGCTTATTGTTGGGTGTTCGCTGGGTATCCCTTGGAAACCCATGTACGTTATATGTGATTTGTTTTCTAATAATACTAAAATAAATGTGATCACTTGATATTTTTTAAAATGCGAATAATTGGTGCAGAGGCATCTAATGGTGAATAATTCGCGGATGAAACTAATCGTGAAGAATATAGTTAATAATTAATATTATGTAACAACTTGTTTATAGTTACTATTAATTTTGTTTTCTTTTATTAAGGATCCAACGATCCAATAAATTAGAGAGTCTAGGTTCATGGTTTGATATTTATGGGAATTTTGTTAAATGATTTGGGAAGGATCCAAGAAATTAGAGAGTCTAAGTTCATGGCTCGATATTTATGGGAATTTTGTTAAAGAATGGGAATTCAAATATCTATTTTTAAACTCAAAAAACAATACAAACAATACAAACTCATACTGATCAATATCTCCATGCTAGCTCCCATCATTTCCCTGCTCAGAAGTTGCGCGTTCTCAACACGCTTGCTACCCGTGCATTAAGAATCTCCGATGAAAAGAGCTTGGAAAATGAGAAGGCTCATCTCCTAGATGTCTTTGTTAAAAATGGTTACAGTAGGCACCTGGGTCAAAAAGCCTTCCTCAAGGCCCGGAAGGAGCCTTCAGTCCAAAAAGATCCTAAAGACCGGGTCCTGGGGGTGCACCTCCCTTACATCCAAGGGACCACTGATAGGATTGCCAGGATTCTTAAGAAGCACAATGTTCCCTCGACCTTTAGACCTCTTAATACCATCCGTAGCTCCCTGCGATCTGTTAAAGATCCTGTCGACCCTAAAGACATGAAAGGTGTCTATGTCATTCCCTATTCCTGTGGGACACCATACATTGGTGAGACTGGTCGTTCCATTAATCAAAGGATTAGTGAGCACTCGAAAGACTTAAAGCATGGTAGGGCCAAGTCCTCTGCCCTTGCAGAGCATGCCGAGAAGACTAGACATCATGTTTGTATCGAAGAAGCTAGTGTTATTGCCAAAGTTGTGCAGTTTCACCATCAAAAATTTAGGGAAGCCCTTGAAATCGAGAAAAGGCCTAATAATCTCAATAGGGATGACGGCTGGAAGATTAGTAGTTGTTGGATCCCAGCCCTTTCTTCCTAGCCTTTCATCCCGTCCATCGTTTTTCCTTTCCTTGGCCTTTTGGTTTCTTAAGCTTTCCTTTTGCCTTCGTTATCTTTTATCTTCCCTTGATCAAGTTTTTATTATTTTTAATTAATCTTTAATAAAATATCATTAAAATCGGTAAAAAAAATAAAAAAAATAAAATAAAAATAAATAAATAAAAAATAAAAAAATAAAAATAAAAATAAAAAATTCAACCTAGACCATTATATTAGTATTGTCTTATTAATATAACATTAGGTCACTTTTGTTTTTAGAAATAAATTTACCATTATAATAAGCATTATAACTATATCACTATGGAAAATAATAATAATAATAATAATTAAATAAATAAAATAGTTAATATTAATAATATTAGTGGAATTATTCACATTATAAGTTAGTAATATTGGATTATTTACCCTAGACTAGTAATATTAACTTGAAGTAATTAATAGCAATAATGTTTATTAACATCTATATAAAACAATGGTCACTTAAAAAATATGGGATTTACCCTGATATTAGGAATTATAATATCTGTATATTATTCTTAACAGGATTATTCCATAATATTGATACTTTTTAATATTATTCAAATTATTAATATTATTAATAATATAAATTTATTTTAATAATTTATTTAAAAGATTTTTTAACAACCTTGACCCCTCCCCCTGGGCCTTGGTCAAATATAGCCGTTAGAAGTCTTTTTATCCGTTCCCCGGTCAAATATAGTTGTTGGAATAACATGCATTACCTATTTATTGCATAGCTTAGGTTTGATCTTCAACTTGTTTTGACGATGAACCACACTAGTTGGTTCGAAACACCTCAACAATTGATTTTTTATGTGATTTTGTTGAAATTATTCTCTCAAACAATACAAACCCTTAACCTCAAAAAAACTAATACAAAGCCCTTCCCTAAACAGAATATGGGCAAATGGCTTCCAAATATAAATAAGGTGACTCGTCCCCTCCTTATCACTTTGGCTTCACGAGCCACCCTTAGCATGAACGCAGATGACTTATTCGGAGGTGTCAACTCTGTGATTGCAGCTTAAGTAGTCACTGAACAGAAATGGTGCAAATAACATCATTGTGAATACATATCTTCTCTCATATGCATAATTGCTTATAAGTTTTTAGAAAATCGTCCTGTTTTCAAACTTATAACCAATTATAATTGGGCAGAAGTTTTTGAAAAATGGTAGCGTTTTCAAGCTCAACCAGTTTTAACTTTTAAGTATAAAGATTTCTGACCCGGCATGGACTATCGCTACTTGCACTTCTTGTTTATATGTTGATGTGAGAAATTGCAAACTATTTGTATTTTTATTATTATATATAAGCTAGATAATATTCAAATCCAGCCATGGATAAATATAAGTAAAGTTGAATCAAACTATTTTTGGGTGATAAAGATTTTGAACCCATTTGACGTATTCATGGTTATTTCTAATCAAGCTATCTAACAACATTCTGAATTTCTTATAAAAAATCAAGACTCTATAACAGAAATAACAACATCCTGAATTTCTTATAAAAAATCAAGACTCTGTAACAGAAATACATGACTATGGCCACAACAGCATGTTGGCCGACATAAGAACTGAAGCACATATGTAAAGCCAATTTTACCGGTTAATTCTGATTAAAAGACTTCATCACTTTTATTATTTAATATTAATATTTAATATTCTAACGGGAGATATTCGATTGAATTTTCTTTGTGTTCAACGGAGATCTTTAATTGAATTTTATTTTATTTTTTCTTTTCCTCACGGCTAGTTGAGATTTGAATCCTGGTGAATCCATCGTACTTTCGGTGGTTGTAAATCCTTTATTGTAATGTGAAAAAATGTCTCACCTCGAATTTCCCAAGTTTTTTATTTTCTTCCCAGAAAATAATAAACTAGCACAACACGGCCACCAATAAGTGACTTATAACAAATATATGACCTACGAAATTCAACTGGAAGAGTAGAAGGCTCAACATTATTTGTTATGCAATAATTCTTTAAATATTTTAATATGTTTTATTGTAATCTTGAATTTGACAGGGATTGATATATTATTTCAATTTCAACCGGTCTCGTCACTTCCGCACACAATATTCAAACTCCAACGAAACCTGTAGGGAAGTAACGCACAGAACATTCAAACTCCACTGAAACTTGTAGGGAATAACAATGACAGGAAAAGAAAACAACAAGGAAAGACTATTATTCTCGACGAGGATTTCAGAGTCTTTGACATATGGCTTCTCGATACCTCTGATACCATGAAAAACGACAATCATAGAGTAATCATGCGAGCGGTTCTTTATTTGTATATTTTAGAAAATATGAAATATGAGCAGAACTTTTGTTTTCTCGCGTAGGAAGGCACACATAACGAGGACCACCACCACAATGATGGAAAAATTGAAGCTCCTGCAGGCATTATAAGTCTAGTTTGCACTGGCCCAACTTTGATTACGCATCACAGATATAATATGGTGGTGAGATAAATTATATCATATCTATGATGCGTATAATATGAAGAAAACATCATATCATAGACGTATGTGTGACTGACCAACAAAAGACATAAAAATTTGTAGAGAGTTATAATAGCCACAATGAATGCCAAAATCATAGTCAACAAATGTCAATGTTCATATTCTAACAAATATTAGAATAATACCTTGTCAAGGTTTCTTCCCTCCCTCTTTTCAAAATGTCACGGAGTGCAAATTTCTCCTATTAGGTTTTATGTCGATGCAGTGAAATACTAACACATTCTTTTGGTAATTGTGGCTGCTCAGTCAAGGCTACTCCAGTCTCGCTGTTCTGTCTCGGTCGTTCCAGTTTTCCTTCTCTTGATAATGGCTTAATATTGAGCATGTGATAGGTCACTGACGCAGCGTGTCGTGTCTTCAATAATCGTTTGGAGGGGAAAATCACCGGCCTTCTATATGACTGCATCTCACTAAAACACATCAGGCTACAAAAAATCTCTTCAAAGGTTTCATACCAGTGTACAACTCATCTACATACCAAGTTACAACACATCCTGCTGTAGAATAACCTTTTTAGGGGCTTCATACCAGGTAACATTCTCTGATATTCACATAACCTCTCTGATATTCTCATAACAAAGTCCATGGAAATATAACTCTCCTCTTGGATTACCTGAAATAGCAATTATGTGACAGGTGGGTTGCATGCACTCTCCAAGTGCTTGCCCAACACATCCTTTTAATTGTTTTATTTCTTATTAGTTTTTTTTATTATTGTTCCTACGCTGGGTGTGCGTTTGTTGATTTAGTTGAATGAATAAAAAGAAAAAATAGTGCACAAATATATAAATTAAATTATATATATATATATTTAAAAAAGGCATGCAATCTTGAAGTGAACCTGAGTTGCATATATTCCATATGTTTACGATCCAAGAAAATCGGTATTACGTATCCAGTCTAACATTGTTCTATCCATATTTTTGTGTGCACTACAAATTACATAAGAACTCATTTGTTCCTTCTTTGTAATAGTCCAAACTCTGTATTTCAAGCAAGCCTGTAGAGGAAGGCGTCGATCGAATCTAGGATTTCATGAATTATGTAGAGGGCGTCAGTGGTGCAGGGAACACTAAAATATTGTAAGTGCATGGGTACTTAAAATATTTTATTTGATTGTTGTTCATTTGATTTGATTTTAAAACTAAATATTTTATTTGATTGTTGTTCATTTGATTTTATTTTAAAATATTTGCTAAATTGACGATGGTAAATTTTATAATATTTCAACCAGATTATCGTTGGGTGTCGCTTGGAAACCCAGGTACGTTATATGTGATTTGTTTTCTAATAACACTAAAATAAATGTGATCACTTGATATTTTTTAAAATGCGAGTAATTGGTGCAGTTTTTAAAATAAATATCTAATGGTGAATAATTCACAGATGAAATTAATGGTCAAAAATATAATTAATAATTAATATTATGTAACAATTTGTTTATAGTTATTATTATTTTTGTTTTCTTTTATTAAGAATCCAAGGATCCAAGAAATTAGAGAGTCTAGGTTCATGGTTTGATATTTATCGAATTTTGTTAAATAATTTTAGAAGGATCGAAGTCCAGGTTCATGGCTTGATATTTATGGAAATTTTGTTAAAGTATGGCAATTCAAATATCTATTCTTAAACTCAGAAAATAATAGAAGCCCTTAACCTCAAAAAGAGCAATACAAAGCCTTTCCCTCAGCAGAATTTGTGACAATGGCTCCCAAATATAAATAAGGTGACTCGTCACCTCATTATCACTTTGGCCTCATGAGCCACCCTTAGCATGCACGAAGATGACTAATTCCGAGGTGTCAACTCCGTGATTGCACCTTAAGTAGTCACTGAACAGAAATAGTGCAAATAACATCATTGTGAATACAGTATCTTTTCTCATATGCATAACTGCTTATAAGTTTTTAGAAAATCGCTGCGCTTTCAAACTTTTCAAACTTATAACCAATTATAATTACGTAGAAGTTTTTGAAAAATGGTAGTGTTTTCAAAGTCATAACCAGTTTTAAGTATAAAGATTTCTGACTTGGTATGGACTATCGCTACCTGCAGTTCTTGTTTATATGTTGATGTGAGAAATTGCAAACTATTTGTATTTTTTTTATTATATATAAGCTGGATAATATTCAAATCAAGTCCCGCAATGAATAAATATAAATAAAGTTGAATCAAACTAATTTTGGGTGACACAGATTTTGAACCCATTTGACGTTGTCATGTTCTAATCCAGCTATCTAACAGCACCCTAAATTTCTCATACAAAAATCAAGACTCTATCTAAAGCCAATTTTACTGGTGAATTCTTATTAAAAAATTTCATCACATCCGATTATTTAATATTAATATTTAATATTCCACCGGGAGATATTTGATTGAATTTTTCTTTGTGTTCACCGGAAATCTTTGATTGAGTTTTATTTTATGTTTTCCTTTCCTTTAGAAATATGGCTAGTTGAGATTTGAATCCTGGTGAATCCATCGTACTTTACGCGGCTGTAAATCCTTTATTGTAATGTGAAAAAATGTCCCACCTCGAATTTTCTAAGATTCTTTTATTTTCTTAAAAGAAAATAATAAACTAGCACAACACTGCCACCAATAAGTGGGTTACTAACAAATATATGAGTTCACAATAACAGTACCCATGATTACTTGAACGAAATCTAGTTATATGGAAAGTGGCTAAAATGAACTCAGATATATCTTTTTTAGTATCCATGATCCATGTTGCTTAATAGTGAAGCCATTTATTACTACGTCGTATTTATTATCCTTGTAATAACTAGTATTGTAATTTTATAATTATATTTAACAAAATAAAAGGTAAACCAGTATAATAATTCTCTTTTTGATAACTAGTATTGTAATTTTATAGGCATATGTAGTAAAGTAAAAAAATCTCATTCTTCTGATAATTGATATTGTAATTATTTTATAATCTTATTTAATAAAGTAAACTAATATAATTATTATAAGTAAGAAATTTAAATATTAAAAAAATAATTTAAGATTCCATTCAGTATAAACTAGGAACAAAGTTTTTGATTAAAAAAATATTCTATCATGTATAAACAACCAAATTAATTTAAGAAAACATTTTAAAACTGATATTTCAACCATAAACAACTTAGATTTATATTATTGAAATTCCAAGGATGTGTGACCGTTATTGCCACTACGAATTTCTAGCGAACGCAATCCAACTACATTTCCTTATTTAGTGAAGGATTCTATTGCTCATTAATTTTCCCTAGCATGCAGGTTCCCGGATGGGCATTGTGGAATTTCTTTTTTGTCCCTTCTCTTAACCCATACACTACCTGTTGTTACAAGTAAATTGAGTGAGTTTGAGTGGTTTTGAATTAGAAGGCAGTGGTAATATTTGTGGTTTTTGAACTCTATTGAGGGAGTGGTAATATTTCTGGTTTTTAAACTCTTTTGAGAGGGTTGAAGGTATATTAATTAATATGGATGAATTGAGTGAGTTTGAATGGTCTTTTGAATCAGAAGGCACTGGTAATATTTCTGGTTTTTGAACTCTTTTGAGAGGGTTGAAGGTATATTAATTAATATGGATGAGTAAGGGTAGAAATGAATATATATTAATTGTATATTTATTTTTCATAAGTTAAGAAGGATTAAATCCATGAGGTACAAACCATTTTTTATACTACAAAATTTGCTCTCAAAAAGTTGCACTTTCATAGATTTGATTATTTAAATTTAAGATTGATCTATGGTGGTTCTAGTTGTTAGGTGATCATTATGTATATGTATATGTTTGACATTAACTTGAGCCTTTGAAATTAGCATGATTATGAATCCAAGTAACAATAAATTAAAAACGCTTACTAATGAATATGGTGAACATGATTAATGTCAATCTAATATTAATCTATGTTATTAAGTTTTTAGAATAGTGGCACAATTTGTACATGATAAGGCTTATGCTTATCTATGTCTTACAAATATATTTTTTTAGGAATTACATAAGAAATTAGTTGAATATGCATAAAATAACAATGTTGAATGTAAAATTTTACATTGAAATTATTTTTTGTACACATAAATAAATGAATATGTCAATTTCATTATAAACTTGACGTGTTGATTTAGAAATGATGAGAAATGTACATTGAAATCAATGTATATGGTTTTGTTTTGTTTTGTTTTGTTTTTTTTTTTTTTTTCTTTCGATGTGTATATTTAGGAATGATGAAAATGTATATTGAAATGTTTTTAATTATTTGATCATCTCTCCCCCCCTCTCTCATTAATGGATGTTTTATTTTTTCACATAATAAAGCTGTGTTATTTTAAATTGACACTTATCATTACACTCATAGAGTAATACACCATAATCTCAAGCATACCTTGGTTACAAAATCTCCTAAAGAATAAACTAGACTTCTATTATTGGTGGTTGTCCCAAATGGTTATTATAGTGTAGAGAGAGCTCTTCATACAAAAATTATAATAAATGTCATGAAATGTTGAATCAAAGCACATGTAGTTCCACACAACAACAATAGAATGTTAACCAAAATATCTAGTCAGAAAAGGATGCCAAATATCCTGCACAAAATGGGAGAAGGAAGCCATCTTACATGACATTTTGATTCTTCTATCTTGCCCCTCTACTTTGATAACTAGGCATAGAAGGATTTAGAGGAATACAATTTGAATTCTTACCTCTAAAAAAGAAAGCGTACAAAATATTGAATGACAAAATGATCCATTAATGGACATAAAATATGCCTTCAAATATGAGAGGACATATTTTAATTCAAGGAATACATCCCAACTAATTTAGTCACTGGAAACCTAGGAAAAAAATAATTCCCCAAAATTGGAATGGATTGGATGAGATTTGAATTAATGACATCTAAATATCAATCTCAAGAAAAAAATGTTGACGACAACACCCTCCTATCCTCCAACACCAAAATCTCAACTTTATCATTGAATTGTTAGAACAAAATTGAGATTGAGACACAAGAATCAACTAGATTGAGACACAAGAATCATCCACATAAATGTTGAGTTTTGTAGCTCATAAGGTACTTCTATTCTCATGTCTTAACTAGAAGGGCCTTGATTTGCCTCTTTAGGAGCTTATGTGTGACATGGGGAGTGTGGAAGTGAGTTGCACGCATGTGAATGTGTTGCATGTGACATGGATGAGATGTGCATGTAAAGTAAGCTAAATTTATGACTCGTATTTGAGCTAAAGTAGAGCAAGTTAAAGATAGGATAGTTAATTAAATTAAAGTCACTTATCTTTAGTTATGTTGCTGAGCTAATTGTAATCGTCAATATTAGTAATATGAATATCTTGACAATCAACATAAGTAATAATATACATGGGAAGAGGGGATAGTTCAATGTTGTAGGTGGGTCTTAATACTTAATTATTTAGATTGGATATTCGTTGGGCAGGTAATTGAGGTCTCTTTGGAGTTTCAGAAGGTAGATTAGAAGGTAGTTGAATTTGTTGCCCATGTGCTTGATGTGGACCTTGTGGTGCCATATTTCCAAAGGGGGAAGGTCCTCTCACCCTAGGGCCCAACCTTAATTTTTCATTTGAGGGAGCTATTGTTGCCATGGCATAGGTGGATACCATCCAGGAGTCAAAGTAAAATATTTAGAAGGATCAGGAGTAGATCAAAATGATGGAGGTGTCCAAGGTTTCTTCTGAGCCACAAAAATATTTGCTTGGTCTCCTCATTAGCCTCTTAAAAAAAGTACTTAATCCTTAGTAAAAAAGGACAATATTGAGTGTAATTTGTATACTCACTAATTCCACATGAATCAACACCATTTAAAGGACATTATGAAAGAGGGTGTTTCTTCGCATATTTGGAGAAAAATATGGCCAAGGCAAACTCAAACCTTCCTTCTTATTTTTCACTTGCAGGGTGTCTAATTGGGAGCTTAGCATACTAAGGACATCAATTTTCAAATTGTTTAATAAATTTCCTAGCTCAACTTTAGCCACTATTGTCACACTTGACCTACTAATTATACAGACCATATCTTGAGGATTCTTCCCATATTTTGAGCTCCCTCTAGAATACCACTTACGTAAGTCACAAATATCCTAATATTTTAGTAGAGAAATATACCGTACTCCCATTAGGTTCAATGTATCAATACAATTCTCTCGTATTCCTTTACGGAAAAGGATATGTAGGGTTTCTGGGTCCAAAGAGTTTTTTTCCTTTGTAAAATATACAAAAACCTCTCCATATAATCCTTTAGACTTTCATCATCTGCTTGGGACATTTTGAATATTTCTTCTTCGACATCCCAAACTTTACAATAATCTTGATATTTAGATTGAAGAGAAATCTTTCGATGATAATCACATCAGAGAAAATATTGTCGGCACATTTTGAACCAACTACTATGGTTCATCTTCATCTTGTCCTGAAGATGAACCACACTAGTTGGTTTGAAACACAATGAAAATATTTTCTCTGATGTGATTATCACTAAAATATTTCTTTTCAGTCTTGATATATCTTCAAAAGTGCCTTCTTCATATTGTCCCAAGTTCAAATGGAGTTTCCCCCAACTCCCATAAACCATCAGAGGGCTGCACCTTTTGAAGTACCAAGAAACAATTTTAGTTATTGGGCATCTGTGGAATAATCATAACTATGAAAAATAACATCAGATTCAAACAAAAATGTATCCAAATCCTCCTCTGAAAGGCCATGAAAATTTGGAAGGGTGGAAAGAGGAATTTTCTTCATTTGGACTAACCCATCATGATCATGGATGGGGAATTTGAATGTACCAGGTTCCTTTTTGTCTAGGTCCATTTACTTCTTGATCCCCCATGTTTTCTTTTCCTAAAGGTTCATGGTTCTAAACCTTATTGGAACCCTCAGAACTTTCTAGTTCCTCATCTAATGTGGTCTCTTCCGTTTTTTATGGTAGTTCTTCCTTAGGTGGCTTCCCTACTGCATTATTTTGGACGTTGGTGACCTTAAATATATTTTACTTTCCTTTCTCACTTGCCATAATGTTAGTTCGAGTGGCTCTTATCACACCACATGAGTTTTTAGCAATTTTTTTCTTTTTTCTACCTATGGTATTTTAGTTCATCTATCATGTCCTAGATGCAAAAATGAATTAGGGATATAAGTTACTTTAAGGGGTAATTAAAGCCCCTTTGGTTGTTTCTAGCCATGACATATCTTGTACTAGTTAAGTGAGGAATCTTAAATCTTTTGAGTGCATCACTAGAAATCTCACCAAAAATGAAGGTGGATTTATAGGATTAATTATTCCAATAGATGTTTAGGCTACATAGTTTAATTTAATTTTCGTACTGGGTTTGGTACACTTGCGAGGCTCTCCATGTTGTATACATAAGAGACAAATGCCTCACACTTCTTGGGATGACCTAAGCAAGTAAATTCATGGGAATTTATGATTTATTGGAAGAATATAATTATGGATGATACACTACTCAGATATGTGGAACCTTAAGCACCCAATTGCTCTCTAGGGTTGACTAGCTCAATGTCACTAGGTGTATTTTGTACTCAAATAATTATTTAGAATTCAATTCTACAACATTTTCTCATAGGGTAGGTTGAAAAATTCCTCAAACCACTATGTCTATTAAATCATAAATCACATAATGACAATTGTTTGAAATTATAAAGAAATCAATTGAACTAGAAATTCATTCAAAATACCTTGAAATAAAAGATAGAAATATAAACCTACTTACAAATTAAACAAGAAAACTACTGACACAAAAAAACACCTTGAGCAGGTCCCTATTCAATTCCATCCTATGCCTCAATGCTCCTAAACGATCAACATAGGCGTGGGATCAGACCTCCAAATTCATTTCTAATAACACAATAAAATGTAATGGAATAAAGAGACATGTAGAAATATATATATATATATATATATATATATATATATATATATATATATATATATATATATATATATATATATATATATATATATAAGGATAATATCGTTCATATCTAATTCCCCCCGACCCCCACCCCCCCACTATGAGGTATTGGTGTATATAAAAACATAACAATCCTATGTTACAACATATAATAATAAAGATCCCTTTCAATGGACTAAACAAAGATGAGAATAGTAGCAAACTAATAGTTGGTTAATGATACCAACAATGTGACAATAGTGAATTTCATCTATGGTTTCTAGTGCTTGCATGTTGCGCCAACAAATTGATGCAAATATGGCTGCTAGTGCAACTGCCATAAAAAACACAATTTGTAGACATAACCAACCTGAGATGCTAGTGCTTGTTCGGGATATGATAAAAACCACATGTATTAAAGAACAATGATTAAACAATTTTATAACAATCCTCACATCTAGAAAGGTCATATATTTATGTAGTTCAACCAACATGCAAGTGATTCCTAGTGTTAGTGCACTTCCTTGCCCTTTCCAATTGTCACCATGGCAATGATCCTCATGGTTGCAGAATAGGTAAAACTCACTCTTATTCCCAACTGCAAAACATTCTTTGTACCTTACAAAAATCTCTTGAGATTTATCAAAATGGTAGATCCCTTGTAAAATGAAAGAGCCTTAAGCTTGGTGATCAAGGTTATGCTTTTAATACTTGCCTGTCATAAATATGGCCATGAAAAAACAACTTTTGTATTCAAGAGATTCTTCAAACATTAATTTGTGACTTTAATTTCGATGCTATGTATATTAAATTATTTGTAGTTATTTTGTTTCTGATTTTGTCCACACAAGCTCGTGTTTAAGTTAATCATGTTTAAAAAAAACACTTCACAATTATTTTATACTTTGAGGGTTCTTGTCCCATCTTTTGTATGAGATTTAATATATTTATTTACAACAAGTAATTTAAACACGCTATTTTGTGTGTATATATATTTATTCTATGTGGTTCATTTTATTTAATGGAATATTTCCACAACTCAGGTGAACAATATACATGTTTTTATTGTTCTTAAATACTTTAGTACTTCTTATTTATAGCTTACTTCTCTATGGAGTATGTGTAAGAATTGTATATTTTCTTTTTTATTAGGGGCCTTTGTTCTAGTAACAAATGTCCCCTCTGTTCCACACTATTTTTTATTTATCTATACACTCCTCTCTTAAAAACACTTGAAAATATCAAAATGAACTCTACGCAACATAAATAATTATAATATACCTATATCAATATTAGTGCATGAAAATGATTAGAGTACACCTATAACCATGCGTTTCTGCAACTATTCCTTAAGAATGTCTTTCCTTAAATGGTAGATAATTTCAAAAGTTTGTAATCATCTTATTATATCTAACTTACTGTCTTACATGCATATATATATTTATCTCAAAATACAAACATACTCATGCTTGACCTACTGTTAATGGATACTTAAATTCTCTAAAAATATTATTTTCTTACCGTATGCTTACTTAACCTTTTTCCTTTTCCTCTATTCCCAATGTATTGTACTCATTATCCATTCACAATACAAATTTTTAAAACTAATTTCTATCGATAACAAATTAAGTCACTATAATACAACTTATTTACTTGTCTTAAAAATTGAGTCTTTTGGAAGTACAGTAGGAACAATCACGTTCCTCCCAACTAGTGAGTTGCACATATCTACACCCCCTGAGCCTCAGACCCTTTCCTATCAATAAAATATCAATATTCAATGCTAAATTACTCATTCCCCTACAGAATCAGGCAATGTATTTCCCTCTTTTAATGTCTACATACTTTCTTTTCTTTCTATACTTAAGACATTTTCTTTTTCAACAAAAACTTATTCTTGTATTTTCTTCTCTAGCTTGTGTCTCTCTCTAGTAAACCTAGAGAGAATAATAATAATAATAATAATTTTATCTCCCCCATTTAGTATAGCACTTATCTCCATCTATGTTGTCTCTCTAGTGGTGGTTATTAATCTTGGAATCTTAGCAACCATGGAATTTATAACTATGGCAATTGTAACTTAAACTTGCTCACTACCTGGGATTCCAACCACTTTACAATTACTTGACAAAAAGAATCCTAATTACTCACACACTGGTTCCCATAAAATTTTCAAATAAAGACAATAATTATTTATTTATTTATAATAATACACAAATATTTACACATATCCTTCAAACATTCCAAATTTAGTCTTCACCTCATGGTTAGTGTATCTAATTCAAATATTTAGAAATAAGCATAATACCATAAAGTCTTGCAAGAAATAATTGTAACGGGGGTATCATAATAATACATCAATGGACCTTATAGATCTTCTAGATCTAGATCTAGCTCACACCGACAAATCATCAGTGGATTATCATTAAAATTCATGAAGATAATAATGACAAGTGTATTCTTGAACTTTATGATTTTCTAGGGACTCGCAGTCTAACAGGTTTGTGATAGTTGTTGTTGATGTTATGAGATTCAATGTTATGGTATACAATTTGATGGCCCTTGCATTGTATTTGTAGTTATTATCCTTGGAACTACTTGGAATTTCCCTTCCTTGTTGGTGTTGTGGGTGTGCTTTGGAACGGTTCTTGTGCTTGACATTTTTTGGGAGGGTGGGTATGTTGCTAAACAATTTGTAGGTTGTTGTATGCTATCCTTCACATTCTTGGATTAAGATTCCATAGATTGGTTTTGGTTGGTTGATATCTGTGTTATCATGGGTTATATAAGGTCTTTCATATTAAGGATAAAATGCTCTACCTATGCTCCTTAGTGTTTCCTATGTATTTTGAGGGATACGTTGGGTGTTATGGTGATTATCATTACCAATTATTGTTGTTCGATATTATGTGGGATAGTAAGGTTGTTGTTCCTATCAATATTTCACTAGGATATTGCATACATTCACCACTAGCAAATGTTTCTCCATGGCTATCACCCTCCTCATTAATGTTGTTCTTTTGTTCAATTTTTTTTGGGATGGTGAGGATTTTGTTGGAAGGTTCTAAGGGATTGTAGGTTATCACATTGTTACTCTACATGCTATTATTGTACCCACTTGTTAGTGCATACCCTCTAATTGAATTTTTTTGGGCTCTTTCAAATAAGGGTGTGTGCATCATTGGTGCCTATTTACTAGGTTTTTGTTTTTTAGAATAATAAGTGACGTGCCTTTGTGTGGTTATTATCGATTCCTTGTTTTGTTTTCTTATGTTGATAAAGATGCATAGTTATTCCATATAAATTTTTGTTTCTTCCTTTCTAAGTAGGTGTTGTCCTTCTCTTGGTTATCTACAATGGTCTCTACTAGTATTTTTTTCCTTCTATGGAGACAACATAAGGTTTCATTTTTTTTTTATATGATGATCTTATTAATATTGTGAAAAGCATGTAATGAAACTATGGTTTCTTACAAGGATTGAATGATAAACTACCTTTATTAGTGGATATTAGATTGCATTTTTTATTTTTCTCTCTTGGACTCATCGTTTTATTGCTTGTTAAAGGTGTCCCTTTACTTGGACATGTGTGGGTTGTTGGTTGCATTATCTCTTATGGATTTTGGAATTTTCACTAGTATTAGTGTTGATTGTAACACCCCCTCCCAGGTCTACCCAAAGTAACCATGTTAACCGGGGTAAACATGAGAAGAGAGGCTACTTCGATCAAATGCAACCTCCTATGTCACCTTAAGGAAATGGAATCGATGGAAAATCACATATAGTCATCCAACATCATCAACAAAAGCCTGAGGAGACAAGTTAGCTACTCAGACAACCTGTCCCTAGGTCCCAATGTTATTTTGCAGCTCTTAGGCCATCGTTGTTCTCATGTTAGGGGAAAGGGAGTGACCAGAAACCCAAATTCGATCTCACAAGCCTACCCTCCAGAGATTGCAGACCAAAATTGCTAGTTCTGTGGCATCAACCCCGGTATTTAAGCCACTTTTCTAGCCCAGAATCCTGACCTCTACCCAGAACTTGTTGTAACTTCCAGAATTCATTAAAAACATGATAAAAATGTTGCTCAATCAAAAATCACCCTTAGGACTAAGCCTAAGCATCCCTAACCGGGACTGACATTTTGTCAACCACTTGGCATCAATGCAACCTACAGGTTTAGGATACAAGACAGAGCATAAACGACTAAAACAACTTATGAAACATAACTAGAAAGATCACCTCCTTCTCCATTAAACTACTACAACATCAATCAGGTCTTGCATCCATCCATTTAACAGTTACAAGTAAATATATAAAATAAGCATGACATAAACCAATCATTCAACCATGATTATAACCAACATAAAACCATATAAATATCAGAGATATGACAACCATTAGATCCACATATAAATCAATGAAAAAGTAAGAGAACTTAGCTTTTATTAATCATAGAAAAATACGACTAGGTTCGAGACTTCCACGTACCACCCAACCATAGACATGGTTGAAACAAATCTCTCTTTCATCAAATCACCCCTGTGCCATATTCCAATCATGAATGTGGGATGTCATAGAACAACCAATCCAATAACAACCAACAAAATCCAGAGGTTAAACCACCTTCACCCTCATCAACCATGATCACACCAAAACCGATGCTCCGATCACAACCGAACAGAACTTGGAATCCCATCTGGAATCCATCACTATCCTTGAGGAATTATCTGTCTCCTTGTATCACAGTCTTTACCACAATCCAAACCTAGATCACTAGGCCCTAAACCAAGACTGCTCCCTTATGCTTTACCGTGTATCCCACCAAAACCAGTCAAGGGATTCCTAGGCCTTTGGAAATGAACCTTGATACCACCTCTACCTCGGACTCTGAAATCCATCCGGCAAACCAAAGCTCAAAAAATGAAATAAACATCCCAACATACCATGGCATCCAGAAAAGACTAGGCTAGGCTAAAATCCACTGTCAGAACCTGACAAAGCCATGCCACCGACATGAAGAGAACCATACGCTAATATGAAAATCCATGCATGTCCAAACCATCCAGGAAATCACACATGCAAAAGGTTAACTACAAGTATTCATGTTGAAACTACTTGATCATGCTTTCCTTTCCTTTATCCTTTCTTCCTTTTCCTTTCCTTTTCTTCGAACCAAAGTGCTCCAAAAAAACTCTAAGTGACTAGGAGTGAGAGAGAGAGAGAGAGAGAGAAGAATGAGAGAGCTCCAAACTTGAACTAAAAAAAGGTTACCAACTGATCCTCAGAAGCCTTTTTATGAATGAGGCCTCTATTTTCTTCATTTTCCATTATTTTCCTTCAATTTTCTCCTCACATGCAACCTGTGACATTTCACCTTACTTTTCTCCTAATTTCCTTTATTTTCATAAATAAATGTGCGAAAAATGCCTTTTCCTTAGCCAAAACACACATCTAGTGATGCCCACTAGGATATCTTAGCCCAAAATTCAACATGGAATATGTGTCCCTTATCCATGGTCTTATTTATCCTTTATTAATTTTTATTACTTGAATTTTTACCAAGGTAGTTACATTGATCTTGTGTACTAAGGGTCTTTTGACAAGGATAAATGACACAAAAATAGTTACTAAAGGATTATCTTTGACATAAAGTTGATCCAAGTGGATATTGGTGGCCACCTGCCTATTCCACGTAGACCTCGAGTTGGTTTCATCTGTTTCCTTATTTATAGTAGCATTTACTATTTTTAACAAATTTTCAGGTCCTAAACTTCTAGAGCAGTTTTGACCCCTAAATGACGTTTTTTTAGGTCTCAGGCCCATAGCCATAGGTAAGCGAATGAAAAAAAACCAGTAGTACTCGGAGAGATATTTCCAATGAGGTATCGTATGCACAAAATGAATATAATATGACCAAGTTATGACCCCGAGAAGTTGGCTTCCCAACTAACCCCAACGAGGCCCAAAAACTCTTAGTGTTCCATCTCCTAGGGCTAGGGTTTTGGTTGTTTAGGGTTTTCCCTTATTTTTCAATAATAAAACACCCTTGGGCCTCATTGTAACATAGTTCAGAGGTATGTAGCCACCACATCTCTTCTTAGAGGTAAGCTACCATCACCCGATCTCGTTTATTTCCATTTATGTATGTAAGCATATTTTAGTCTTTGATATAAATGAAATGAAGTTTTTATTTCTTTTTCATCTCTGTTTATATCCATATTTCTATATTTTGTTTTGTTCCTGCATAAGTCTGGATCAAAAGTCCCAACTTGACTTCACAGCATTTGGGGTAAGAGACCCATCTCAACTTTGAACCAGTAACCATGATTGGTTTTCAGAGCGATCATAGATATGGATGATTATCACAATAGAGGGATGCAAATTATAAGCTACAATTATCTAAATGAAAAACTAAACTATTCGCTAATATCTAGGACAATAATGACTGCTTAACTTAATAGAATATATCCATAATAGTCAATTTTCCAATTGAATAAGTGCTTATTAAAATAATATATAGAACTGAAACAATAAACATGAGATAAGAGTTTATTGCTTCCATATATTAGTTCGTGATCTAGTAGAAATATATTTTATAAAATACACACATAAATGAAATTGTTCAAGAATAGTTTGAAACAAAAATAAAATGCATGTAGAAGTATGACTTCAGCAATGGTCTTCATGGACTCAAAACTATAACAACGAGTATAGAAGTATCGGCTTCCTAGCTCTAGTCTATAGGTATTTCAACCAAACTCCCAAAATTTCAAAATTCCTTGTTACTAAGATATTTATAACATGTACAAACTAAGTTAGTAACTTCCCCTTATGATTTTTAAACTTTCGTGGGATCATTCAGAACACTTCAACTTCTAATGGTTTACAAAAATAATAAAGGAAAATACTTTAAGCCCTCAAAATGAGGTTTCGAGTTGTTATAATGGAATTGGGTCTTCAAATGTATTTTCATGATGTTTTAAATATAATCCACCCAGAGTTCATAGTATGATGCAATCATCTTAATTCTATTATGTAGCAAGCTCTCCATGACTATGTGGTATTATATGGTGCTCTGGGAGAGAATGGGATCACCCTTCTCCAACAAAATTGTGAATGAGTTAAAAACGTTTTGCTGCTTAGTAGGACCTAAAAGATGTTGCTTTAGGTTGTCCTTAGTGAGCTTACTAGTGAAGACAATAAAGGAAAACCATTTGGAATTCAAGAACACTTCTATTTCAATACTTACCTCTTCACTCCAAAGAGAATCTACTTGGCTCCCAATTGATGGAATTTTTCCATCTTAAGGTGTTGAAAAAAGCGTAAGTAGGTTCGATCTTCATAAATATGAAATGTACTTTTTAGTCTTGTATATTGTAAAATGAAATAAAAAATACTATTGTTATTTTTGAAGCATGGGTTTCATGCTCAAGGTCTTTTATTTTAGATGTCAAGCACCAATTGAGTGCTTCTAGGGTTTGTCCTAGGTCAAGAAGCCAAAATAGTCATTTTCATTTGATGAAGACTCCATTGAGCACATTGTAACTTGTAAAAAGATTTATTTTTGTATTTAAAAGTGTTAAAATACCCTCCAAGACCAATTCAGCATGCCAGCTAAGAAGTCGGCCTAATTTGGGGTACTTCATCCACCTTGGAAGCCTATATATAGGAGGGAACTCAACCTCCTATTGATCCCAAAAATATTTTCCTTGTGATGCATTAAAGAATTACATATTAAGCTTGAATTTAACCATGAAATTACAAGTGCATAAAAGAAGAGGAAGACAAGAATAAAAAGTCACACATAGAAGACACAGGATTGGTATCAAAGTTTGTCTAGGAGGGACTATGTCTCCGGGCCTTGCTTGAATTAGTGGGGAGGCCCTGCTTTCATTAGATGGAAAAATAATGAAAATACATCAAAAGACAAATGATGACTTTATACCTCCAAAATTGAAGAAGCCTGAAAATTGCAGATCTTTGATGGAGAAACGAACAACACCGTTGAGTTCGTGGCATCGAGAAATGCTGAAACCATATAAAATTTGTCAAAAAATGACAAAATGAAAATTTGGGCCTCCTTGAGAAATTGCTCAGATCATGGTTCAGGCCCCCTGACCGGAGGTGGCCTGCCTTGCCATATATATTACATTATATGGTTGATTGGTTGGAGGGTCGGCAAGGTTCATGGCCCGTCGACCCAAATTTACATAAAAATTTGTTTTTGGGTTCCGGTGGGGGTGGCGGGGGTCATGGCCCGCCACCCATTTAATATTTTTTTTGTTTATTTTTTATATAAAAAAATAATTAGACATCTTGAAAAATCGGAAAATTGACCGAAGGAGTCAATTTAAATAGGCCACAAATTCGCTCGGAATCTGGCCCAAGTTGGCTGGAATCCGGTGGCCAGATTTTGTCCAAATTGCTGCCTCCTTAAGCCTGCCCAGTCACCCAAGTCAACCCTGAACTTTGACTGCTCCTAACTTTCGCATATGGACTCGGTTTGACGAACCATTCACACCACCACGATCACGACGATGAGATCTTCAACATGAACCTAGTTCAAGAATAATCCAAACACTTTGATTTTTGACCCTTCCTGAGTCCTCTTGGACTTCTGCATGTGTCTAGAGCCACCTGGATCAATCCTCCCCACTAAGGAGATTTTGGACCCCAAAATAATTTACACTTGGTACACTGTTTGTGTCATTTTCAATCCTGGCACACTTTCAACCACCTGCATGCGAAACTGGTACCTTCTTTGCAATCATGCACACCACACATGACTTAACAACCCTTCCTTGCCAAGAGTTTATAGCACACCCTCCTTGGCCAAGGATTACATAAAAAGTAATCAATACCTCAACTACTAATAAAGAAAGGCCAAAATATCATCATTTCATTTTAAAGTGATAGGAAACACACCATCACTTTTACATTTACTTGAAACGTATGATTAACAATGGTGGCCATAACAAGCTACTACCTTAAAAAAACCAACTTAATAAAGCAGACCACCATGAATGGGGTGGATTCATTTGTTGAACATGTTCACCTTTCGGCTCCTCTAGTGATGTTTCCAGAGCATGGAGCATCAGACACACGGTTTGTTGGTGTCCCTCTTTGTTGCAATGACTACAATGATTCATTTTCCTCCAAACTTTCGAGGCTGCCTTGGGGCACTTTCCACTGGTGTTCCTTCGATAAGTGTTCATGGAGCCCTCACTATCACTTGATTGTGAGGAAGGAGTTTTATCCTTTGTCGTTGGCTGGTTACTTGTTGTATTGGAGCTTTCTCTCATTCCTTTTCTAGCGTATCCGAGTCCTGCATGACGAGACAATTACTGGACTTTGATGGGGTTTACGATGCTTGTAGTATTTTTTTCAAAAGCGGCGAATTCATCATCATGAAAATCATATGAAATTGGAGAATCATTGTTTTCCTCCAAATAGCTATGCTGTTGCTTTTCCAAGGCCTTATCCTTGGCTTGCAACTGGCGTAGTAAACTTTGTTTTTCTTCCCTTGCCTCCTGTAGAAGCTTCCTTAGCTCAAAATTCTCTACTTGGATGCAGTGGTTGATCTCCTTAAGTTCTTGGAGTCCTGCCATGGAGAGTATCCTTTTTGTTATGTCTGTTGAAATCCTTGATTCATTTCTGGAATCAGACCCCAAATCTATGGGTCTTCTTGTCGCAATCCCAAGGGCTGCAAACTTTGTTTCATCGTCGGAATTGGACCCCAAGTCAATGGGCCTACCTCGTGCAAATCTCGCAGATGTGACCTTCTCATCTTCCTCTGACTCAGAATCTTGGTTTTGTTGCACAGTGGTGGTGGCCTTTTGCTTCCCCTTTGTTTCATTCCTTTCAGGTCTTAGCTCAGGCTGCAGCTTCTAGTATTTTTCTTCGTCATGCCCCTCTTTCTCACAATGTGTACAAGAGGGCTTTGCTCTCCTTCTCTTGGTTTCTGTGGTTATCTTTGGGTGGTCATCTCGTCCATGCGTTCCCCTGTTTTCCAGATGAATGGCCTTTACATTGGCCGAGTCAATGGTAGTAGGTTCAAACAATAATAATGAATGTCTAATGTAACTATGTAATGATCCAATATACTTAGTTACTACTTCAGGTGAGTCAAGTGCAATGCCCAAATTAACTGCTTATTTTCTAAACTCCTCGATAAAGCTCTGAACATCTTGACTTCTGTCTTGCCTTAAGTATTGCCAATCCATTAAGGCTTTTTCTTATAAACCAAGGGGTAAAATTATTCTTTTAATGTAGAAATGAAACTAGGCCATGAGGAAAGAAGATTACCCACATTCATACTGCTTCACAATTTGCTCTCCCAACAGATGAGAGTAGTGCCACTCAGCTGAAGAAAGGCAAACTGAATCTTTGCCTCGTCCTCTTTAATCTCTTGAATCCTGTAGTAGATCTCAATCTGCCTAATCTAGTTATTAAGCTTTTCTACATTACTTTCACCGTTATACATGGGAAGATCAAATTTGACATCTAATTTAAAGAAAGGTTTCTTAGATGCACCCCTTGAATTTATATCATTATGGTGATGAGAGGAAGAAGAACTTTCACTCGTGGAAGGAGAAGGAGGGGGTTCTTCTCCACATTTCCATGTAGTGAACCTTGTTCTTCTCCTCTTTTCCCTTCTGCTTTCTCCAGCCTTGAAAGCAACTGACCGACATTTTCTGCCATTGTATAGAAGGTTTTGCAGAAGTTGATCTCCTCTTCATAACGGGCCTCTTCATTTGTCATGTTCCTCCTTCAATGTGCACGCCATGCTTCGGGATCGAAAGACTTTATTTTCCTTTTGCCTCTTCAGAGCCCGTTTCTTGTTAGCATACAAACATGCAATTCACATCTATAAGGACCAGCGCTGATACCACTTGATCCCAAAAATATTTTCCTCGTGATGCATTAAAGAATTACATATTAAGCTTGCATTTAACCATGAAATTACAAGTTCATAAAAAAAGAGGAAGAGAAAAGTAGCAAGTCACGCATATAAGACACAAAATTGATATCAGAGTTTGTCTAGGAGGGACTACATCTCCGGGCCCTGCTCGAATTAGTGTGGAGGCCCTGTTTTCATTAGATGGCAAAATAATGAAAATACATCAAAAGACAAATGACGACCTTATACCTCCAAAATTGAAGAAGCCTGAAAATTGCGGATCTTTGATAGAGAAATGGACAACATCGTTGAGTTCGTGGCGTCGAGAAATATTGAAACCATATAAAATTTGTCGAAAACTGAAAAAATGAAAATTTGGGCCTCCTTGAGAAATTGCTCATATCATGGTTCCAGCCCCCTGTCTGCACTGCTCAGGGTTCCACCTGCATAGAAATTCGTGTCCACTCTTGGCCTCCCTTGGGGCGCTAAAATGAATGAAGGTTTAAATAATATGAACATGGGTAGAATTAACAAAACCCACCGTCGGTTTGTTGGTTAGAGTGAAGACGACAAGGCAAGAGGTTGGGGGTTCCAACCCGGCCTCTGCCAAAATTAACACAACAGTTTTATTATTCTTTTTTGTTGGAACCGTAACCTTACACGGTTTTTGGAATGAAATATGGTCGCAATTTGTTTTGGTTGTATTGAGGGTGGCGTATGAGGGTGCCCGGAGGCCAACCGACCACACCGATCGGGCGGGTTCGAGCCTCGCTACCCTTGGTTCAATACTTGCAATGTGGGTGAGGCGTGGGCCGGGTCCACCGGAGGTGGCTCGCCCCTTCATATATAATACATTATATGGTTGGTTGGTTGGAGGGTCGGCGGGGGTCATGTCGCATCGACCCAAATTTACATAAAAAATTGTTTTTGGGTTCCGGTGGGGGTGGCGGGGGTGATGGCCCACCATCGATTTAATATTTTTTTTGTTTATTTTTGATATAAAAATATAATTAGACATCTTGAAAAATTGGAAAATTGACTGAAGGATTCAATTTAAATGGGCCACAAATTCACCCAGAATCTGGCTCAAGTTGGTCAGAATACGGTGGCCAGATTTTGTCCAAATTGCTACCTCCTTAAGCGTGCCTAGTCACCCAAGTCAATCCTGAACTTTGATTGCTCCTAACTTTCGCATACTAACTCAGTTTGACGAATTGTTCACACCACCGTGATCATGACGACAGGATCTTCAACATGAACCTAGTTCGAGCACAATCCAAACACTTTTATTTTTGACCCTTCCTGAGTCCTCTTGGATTTCTGCATGTGTCTGGAGCCACATGAATAAAAAGGATGAAGATCAAGCGATTGGGTTATTTCTCGCTCTCTCCTCACACATATGAAGGAATAAAAAGGATGAAGATCAAGCGATTGGGTTATTTCTCGCTCTCTCCTCACACATATGAAGGAAGTAGACTAGGGTTTTTGTTGTTGGGTTAGGGGTTTGCTGTTGTAGGATCGAACTTGGACAAACTACAGAAAGAACGTTGAAGGAAGGCTCATTAGGTCATCCTCATACCCTAGAAGAATGATAAAGTCAATCGAAGGTCTCAAGAAGTCTTGGAAGCCTTAAATAAGCTCACACGTGTGGAAGCAGTTGTTGATAGGAGGGCCAAATATTTCAAACCTGCAATAGAGGTCAAAATTCCATTTATGGGGGTAAAAGTTGTGTTGTCGGAAGATATTTGACTGGCTTTTACTTGGACAAAGGAAGCACATCATCAAGAAGGCTAGACTAGGTCTTGAAATTGTATTGGTCTCAGTCTAGAGGTCTTGGAATTCATCAATTGTATAATATATAAGAAGAGAAGAGATTTGTGGGTTTACTTTGAAGTGGAGAGGTTTTGGCCTTGGTTTGGAACCTATATCGTGTGCTCTTGTGTATTCACTACTACACTAAGGGCACTTTTAAGACATTTTTTAAGGCAAAAGAAATCTTTTGTCTTAAAAAGTCACTTTTTATTTTAGTTATTTTACATTCCAATTTAATAACAATTGAATTGTCTAAAATATAAAATTTAAGACAAAAACAGTTTGAGACAAAAATATTTTAAGACAAAACTTTATATTTAAGACAAAACTAATTTGGGACAAAAATATTTTAAGACAAAACTTTATATTTAAGACAAAAAGCAGTCTAAGACAAAATTATTTTAAGACAAAATTATCTTAAAACAAAACTTTATTTTTAAGGCAATGACCACTTAAGACAAAACTCATTTAAGAAAATTAACAATTAAGACAAAAACATATCAATTTAAGACAATATTATCTAACAACTACAAAATTGACTTAGACAATGCACCCTAAGTCCACCAACTTGCAAGTTATTACTGTCTCACACATATACCGAGGTTGTTTTTTCACTTACCATTCACGTTATCTTCTATAAAGACAACGATTTGTTAGCCTCTTCATTTTATGGGGGTAACCGACTCCGAAGAATGCGACAACGTTTCCTTGCAAGATTTCTTGGACATCAATTCCACTTCTGTCCCTTCGATCTGTGTTGATACGATCAGAGACAATTTGTTTGTCATTGCATTTGGCTGGCGAGTAACTTTGGTGCTTACTATTGCAGAGCAGTTGATAAACTAACTAAACTGTGGACTCCTTCTCCTGGTTATGTGATTAAGCCTCGAGTTTAAATTTCCCTTAATATGCATCCCCTTAGACTTTGGATCTATCTCAGGGTAATCAGCTGCAAGAAAGATTGCAATGTGGCTGGATTACAATTGGGTGGGGAGTTGAAGTCCTTCCTTCATTTTTCAGTCATCATTAAACACAAAGATCAATAAGTGTACATTTCTTATGTGTATTTCCTTATGGAGTGTGATGAATCTTGTTACATTGTGAATGGTGCAATATCTTGTGTGTTTGTAAATGTAAATGAATGTTTGAGTTTTGACGCTCACTGTGTCTTCGTGATTAGAATGGTGTCATGTATGCCCATGAATTTTAAAGTGTGCCTAAAATATGCTATTCATTATTATTTGCACTGTGAATGCATAATTATGAGTTCATATTCAATCAGTTGATTTCAAAATTTATGGGTATACTTAGTTTAACCAATCCCTACATTATTTATTCTATCAAAAATAAGAATATAGGTATCCGGAATTGGGCCATGAGTCTCCTTGAAACTACAGGAGGGTGGGTGCACAATAATTGTAGTTCTTCTTTATGAACCTAGCCTAGGTTTCGTTTTAGTCCATATACACTATGTTTTCAAGGTCGAGAGGAAGTGGGAGAACATGACTTTGTTGACATGCTAGCAGGTCCAACACCTAGTGGGCACTGGTGAAACCACACCCTAGTGGAACCATGTTGTGTATATAGACACCAACCATAATCCATCGACCCCGGTGATCAAATATGAGGTAAGGGTAGGGTCTATACACTTGGCCAAATGTTGTTTTATTTTAGGTGAGAATCCTAAAGGCTAAGAGTGTGGTCCAGGCAGAAATGGGAGTGTTGGGAACATTTTTAGCTGCCCATCGCTGAGATATTTGTATCCTACAACACCCTAAGAGTGTAAAAATTAATATAAATTTTCTACTACTAATGTATTCGAACTGAAAACAAGAGATTACAAATTTCCTCTACTATTTTGCGAAATGGAAATCACAATTTAGAAACACATGCAATGACATGGAACCATAAAAAAAAAAAAAACAAGAACACAATTATTTATAGGGAAACCCAACAGGGAAAAACCCTTCCACTACTTTTCATTAATCATATGAGAATGAGAAACTATTACAATGTCTTGCTTCAATCCTAAAGCACACCCTACACTGTAAACTTGTTATCCTATTGATTGTCCTTCTCTGGCCAACCCTTAGTCAATTCAAGGCCCCATCTTTCTCTTATTTCCTTGCATGATTCCCGAGGAAATTAGCTCCTAAATAATAGGGGAATTCACTATTCCCTTGTGCAAATCCCAAGTAATTGATTGCCTACCTCAATTCCTAGCATGTACACTCAACTAGTGTACAATTAATAATTACAATGTGCCTTTTCCTCCACTTTAGTTTGGAAATTCAAATTCCATGCATGTCTGGGTTATTTTTCGCTGATTGACTAGTTTAATTGAGAAATCATTGAGTTAACAACAATTCTACTATTCAACTGACCTTCAACTGACTCAACTAGTTGCTTGAGCTCAGTTAACTGAGTCAAACTAAAAATAACTGAATTAGATTGCTAAATTTTAGCAACATTGTATGCACAACTCTACTTCTAGCATATAACTAGAATTTACTGAGTAAACAAGTAGACAAGGCCATGTCACACAAGTTAACTTCCATCCAAGTCATAATGTTGATTTAGAAAATCGAATTACTAAATTTGACTAAGGAACAAGTCAATTTTAGCCTTTCTTGCTACATTTTCTAACACTCCCTCTTAGCAAGAAAGAGATTTTGAATCACCCATATCCTGCATCTGTGGAATTTGAATTTTCCTCTTGACAATGCCTTTTTCAATATATCTGCATCCCGCTTCTCACTTGGAATGTACTGTAACATCATAATTCTCATATGCACACAATTACACAAGTGATGGTACTTGATATCAATGTGCTTGGACCTATCATGAAATACTGGATTCTCAAAGAGTTTGATACAACTCTAATTATCACAATAAATCATTGTCAAATCCATTTGTTAATTGAAAATACCCACAAGTATTTTCCTCATCCATATGGCCTCACATTCTTCTTGACTTGTAGCCATGTGTTCAACCTCTGTTGAGTTGAGTGCCACATACCTCTATTTCCTACTATACCAGGAAATAACTGGAGACCCAATGTTGAAGATAGCACTTGAAGTACTTTTCTTGTCTGATGGACTCCCTACCTAATTTGCATCAGTGAAGCCTTAGAGATTCACTCCCTTTTTCATCCTCTACCATACCCCATTCTTAGTTGTACCTTTGAGGTACCTCAACACATGATTTGTCACCTTCCAATAAAGCTTGGTGGGATTAACCATGGCTTGACTCAACTAATTAGCTGCATAACATATGTCAGGCCTTGTGTTCACCAGATACATCACGGATCCCACAAGCTATTGTAGATGGTAGCATCTACTGCCTCTCCTAAAGAAGCACTCTCCTTCCTCCAGTTTGTAGCTAGAGGTGTGTCCATAGGCTTACAATTCTCCATGTAAAATGTCTAAAGTATTCAGAGGCATACTTGCCCTGACTCACAAACATCTCACCATCACCCTGCCATACTTCCAGCCCAAGGAAGTAATGTATCAATCCCATGTCCTTCATCTCCAAATCACTACTCATCTCCTCTAAGTATCAAGTCATCAACATACAATACCAAGATAAGCAACTTGACATATATCACAATGTGATAGAGGTTGGCATTTGCTTCACTTTTGGTGAATCCCAATCAACTGATATATGTATAAATTCAAGTGTACCATGCTCAGGGTGCTTTTTTGACACCATACAGGGCTCTTTTGAGTCTACACATGTCTCCCAGTCATATGTCTCAAATCCCTTTGGCTGCTCTATGTAAATTTCTTCCTCAATAACACCATCGAGAAAGGTGGTATTCACATCCATCTGGTGGATCTTCCACCCCATATGTGTAGCTAATGCTAGAATGGTTATGATCGAGGAATGTCTTTCCATTGGTGCAAATGTTTCCTCATAGTCCACTCCCTCTACCTGAGAGAAGCCTTTGGCCACAAATCTAGCCTTGTACTTCTCGATGCTCCCATGAACTGCATGCTTCACTTTGTAGATATATATGGAACCAACTATTGACTTGTTCTTTGGCCTTAACACCACCTACCATACAATGTTCTTCATGATGGATTCATACTCCTCCACCATGGCATCAACCCACACTGGTTGAGAAATTTCTTCCTCAAATGAAGAAGGCTCTGATTCAATGAGCTCTGTAATGAGAGCCATATACCCAATGTACCTATCTGGTGACATCCTCTTCATGTTTTAAAATGAAGGAGATCCCACATGATCCCGTGCATCTTGTACCAATCTATCAACTTCTTTGGTTCTCTTCCTCTCCTCAATGGAAGATTCTAGTTTTGTGGGTGCCTCCACTAGGCCTCTTGTCTACTCCTTTGCATGTGGCTACTCCAAAACCTCCTAAATATCTGCATGAGGCTCCTCCTTAGGAACTATAAGCTCCTCCTATGATGGGATACCCAACTCTCACTCTAGAGAGCATCTCATAGCCTTCTCCTCATCAAATTTGACATCTCTCCTCATTACTATCATGTTGGGTGATGAAAAATACACCCTATATTTATGTGGTGTCTCTATGTATCCTACAAAGACTCCCATCTCAGTTGCAGGCTCAAGTTTCTTCTTGTTATCCTTAGAGACATGGAATACACAGTAGCTCCAAAAATTCTGAAATGAGATACAACTGGCTTCCTCCCATAGAAATTTTTGGGTGTGATCATGTCAAGTATCCTATGAGGACTCTGGTTCTACAAATAGACTACGTTGTTGCATGCTTATGCCCATAGGTGTAATGGAAACCCCTGATCATGCAACATGGCTCTTTCTACTCCCGCTAGTCTTTTTTTATTTCTTTAAACTACCCCATTTTGTTGTAGGTTATGGGGTGGTATCAATTCTCTTCTAATACCATATTTGGCACAAAAGTACTTAAAGGTGATAGATACATATTCTCCTCCATTATCACTTCTCAAGGCTTTCAATTTCTGACCAATATCCTTTTAAACCAATGCTTTGAATTCAACAAATTTTGAGAAAACTTCATCCTTCTTCCACATGAAGAAGATCCAACATTTTCTTGAAAATTCATCAACAAAAATAACATAATGTTTGTGTTTTGTTGTAGAGGTTGTAGAAAATGGTCCACATAAATTAGAGTGGACTCACTCTAAGATTACTCCAGCTATGTTATCTCTACCCTAGAAGGTGGATTTGACATACTTCCTCAATATGCATCCCTTGCATACATCATGTTGGTCAAGGATGCATTTTGGGAGACCAGTGGTAATCTACTGCATGATTTTTAAGGCCCTATGGTGTAAGTCTCCCATGTTTTTGTGCTAGGGTTCTCCAACATCCAAAATCTGCACTTCTCCTACCTTTCTACTTAGTGCAAAACAACCTCGCACCTCAAGTTTGTATAGGTTGTTCACACAAAATCCAATTTGTTTCACTTTCCCAGTAGCTACATGTCTCAGAAAGGATTTCCCCTTATTGAAAACAACATCATAGACATGATCCTCCATTACAACTATAGAGATCAAGTTCTTCTTCATTCAAGTACATACATGACATATTTCAAATGAAGATGGGAGCCTGACTCCCTCTTAAAGGTTACAGTACCAGTTCCTTTGGTATTGTACCACCCATCATCCCCAATTTTTATGTGCATATGGAGATCCTTCTCCTCTAGGCTACTAAAGAATTCTTTACATCATGTCATATGGAACTAGGCACCTGAATATAGATACCACACACTCCCCATTATAGTGTTTTCCATACATGCAATCGGGGTGAAGTCTAATTCAAATTTTGAGGCAAGTGCTTCACCTCCTACTCCTCTTGAAGGCTTCTTGTTATACTTCTTGTGCAAACACTTTGTTGCATAGTGCCCGAATTCATGGCAACGGAAACATTTTATCTTGCTCAAGTCCTTATTCTTGCCATTGTTCTGGCTAGTCTATGGTTTGCTTTGGGCCTTCTTTCCCTTTCCCTTATTTCCATTTCCAACGAAGACAAAATTCTCTTCCTCCTAAGATTTAGATGTTACTCCATCTCTAGTGTTCCGTTGAATTTCTTCCTGCACTAAATCAGATTGAAGTCTCTCCCAATTTGGTAATTTGTCCCTTCCATTTATAGAGTCCCAATAGTTGTGCCAGGATTTTAGAAGCCCTAGGAGGGCTAAGATCATTAGTTCTGGAGAGGGAATATTTTCTCCAACTCCTCCAAGCTCATCTCGACACTGAGTGAACCCAAAGAGTAATGTGGAATGGTTTCTCCTTTCTGCAATTAGATATTTCTAAGCTTGCCCCTCGATGCTAATCCTATTGGTGTGTTAGGATTCAAAGTAACTTTTCCTTCCCCTAATATTACTTTTTAACTTGAGGAGGTGGAGGATTTTTAGAATGACATACTATGTTCTTCTAAGCAATGTGGGGAGGTCTTTTACTTAGATGTTCTAGGTAAAACAATTTGTTCATATGTTGTTAGATACAATCCAAGAGGAAGGTATGTAAAGTATAAATAATTGTGGTTGGATAAATATATTATTTTGCAGCCATATTTTAGAGAAGAAGATTTGGATGAATCAACTTTATGTGTCATTTTTACTACTTCTCCCACCTTGAAAATTTCAAGATAAAATCTTTAGTATCCATCTTGAGGCCTTAAATGACCACATTTTTTGGTCTTAACCTTATTATGGACCTCGATTCCATAATTCACATACCCATTGATAAAAAATAATTCCAACAATAGTTTGTGGCTCTCTATGGTATGAGATCCCAACTGGACCTCATAAAATTTGGTATGAGAGGACAATTCAATTTTTGGCTTAGTTCCCATGCTTAGTTGTGTGTAAGTACTATGAGATGTGTGTGATCATTACAATGATGGGTGCACCTATGGGGTTAGTAGTTATACTGAATGCAATAATGTAATAATTCTAACCTATTTAAAGGGGGAAATTGATGAGAAAAATTGAGGTGATGAGTAGAAAATTACATATATCCACATTTAAGGATTGTTTATTATAAACCTGGAAGGCATTGCACACTTAGCTTATCAAAACAAGACATAGAATAGTCATTGACCAAACCAATAAGTACCCAATGTAGAAGGAAACCAAATCGAAACCAAGTACAAGGGATGATACTTCCCAAGGATCAAATGTTCAATTCTTCTTCTCCAACAAGTCCTTATTAAGTACCTTTTGAATCTGAAATCCATTGCAGGTGGCTGTCAAATTCATTAGCTAGTAATTGAGGAGAACGTTAAAAGTATCTAGCCTATCCATTGGTTCTTGTAGTTTATTCTTTACCTATTTAAACATGAAAATTTCCTACTCAAGTATAAAGGATAGCTCATATGTCTTTTGTTTCTTATTCTGTTGTTATGGCTACTCTATCTATTCTCTCATTTGGACATTTTCAGTAACAAGTTGATGAACTAGTTGTTGCATTGAGTCCAATTGGTCCTCACTTTTTCTTAGGAAAAATAGTTGTAATTCATCCATAACTAAACTTACGCAATTAGTTTAGACAACTGCGTTTTCTTTCTTTTTTCATAGCATGGTAATCTCCTTCCTCATTCTCTTCCACCTCATACAAGTTTCTCTAGAGACAACATGAAATAGTTGAAATACCTAAATATCCAATACAATTTTGGATCATATGCTAGTTGAGTCGGTTTAAGCTATTGTGTTAAGGTAAAATGTCCCTTCATTTCCATTGATTTATAATTGTGTATTTTCTTATGTGTTCTTATGTTATCTTTTTAAAATATACATATTTCAAATTTTGTTTAGTTTATAAGTTTAAAAACATAACAAATACATATCATCATACAATAAAAAAACATGGGAAGTATACTTTTTACTCAATTTGCATAGGATACAATGTATTGCCTTTGGGTAACAAATATCATATTGGGAAAAATATCCTTTGGATGTAGAACTTTATACGGGGAAGAAACACTCTCCTTTGAAGGGTATTGGTCATTGCATTAATTCAAATACATAATTTTTCAATATACTTAAAACAAAATATGATCTCTCAAAAATGTTTCTTATACCCATAAGACATAGATTAAGTTCAAATAGCAAATGAAGTCATAAATGAAGGAAAATGGGTAGTAATTAGAAATGGAAATCTATTACTAGGGATAGAGACCATAATGATACTAATGATTTGGAATTTAGGACATTATCAACCCATTTTAAGAACTGGCAAAGATTTACGTGGCATAAAATTTGTTTGCTAAGTTTTCTCTTTATGGAGCAAACATTTTATGTTTCGTGAAAACATGAAGTACATATTATGACCTAGTGATATAGGATTATATGTCATTGGGAAAGGTAGATCTAACCTGGAATGTCAACCTTTTTAAAAGATAAGAGGACATGTTTCCTCTTGTTGATATAAAAACCAAAACCTAAAAATTGTGCTACGTAGGCCAATGACAGGCTAAGAATTACAAACAAATATTATGAAAGAATAAGATAAAAAGAGATTGGTAAGGGAAATTTTTATTTTTTAGATATAGTCCAACATTATTATTTGAGGGAACAATCTTCAAAGGGCTTCCATGAGGATAATATTTGCAAATATGATGATACACTTACATGATTATCTAATTTATTTGTAATGTTATTTCCAGTTCTTCTGATGTGGGTTGGGATGATCATCAAAATGGAAGGAAGGAGAAATGCTACTCATATGAGTAGGATTTCATGTATCAAAATACAAGACATTCTTCTAGTTTAGGTGCATTCTAGGATTCATTTGATTATGTTTATAACAAGTTGGGAATCTCCCATCCCATAAGTCTGGTCTCACCTTGAGTCTAGGAAATCAATAGTACATCTTGCAAGGCTTTCAATTTTACTAAGTTATACTATTATATCCCACAAAACATATATAAATGTATAGACGGGATGCCAAATTATTCATGAAGATATGTCCATATCCCACCTTTCCTGGGTTACCTTTTCAAGCGTCGTAAAAAAATGAGCTTTAGAAAATTAAGGGGAGGAGGGATCTAAGAGGAGGGAATGGAAATTGTAGTAGAGAAGAGAAGGGGGAAATAATAATTCCTAGAATATATAACTAACTATGAAGTAGCAAGACCTCCTCACATAAGGTGTGCTATTCTTTGTGTATTGAGTTATGCATGACAATTGATTCCTTTACATTGTTTTGAACTATGATCCAATGAAAGTTTTGGAGGGAGAGATTCTTGAATATGCGATAATTCCTCTCTTTCCAAATATCCACAAGAGGACACTTAGAAGAGTATTGCAAATGAGGCTCAAGTTAGGATTGTTAAAAGGGAAATCCCTCCAATTGTTAACAATGCAAGGGAGACTAGATAGATCATGATTTTATCTCTTCATGCTAGCTTGTAGATTTATCAATAGATGATTGGAATAGGGAGAAATCTTGCAGAAGTGATCCACATTTTAGCTTCATGAAGGCACAAAGAATAGCAAGCGATGTCCCTATGATTTAATTTCTGAAAGTTAGTCCAAGTTAAGATTTTCCATTTAACTAGGGGCCATAGGAAGATGGAAATTTTCAGCGATGGATTTCTTTGATAGATGCTACTCAAAATGGAATATTTTAGAAATTTTATGAATCAGAGTTCCAAGATATAGGCCTCACGGATGGAAGGGAATCCACCTCATTAGTAAACCCATTCTAGTTATCTACTAAGTTGGATGTCAGGATGATTCTTTACTATATCTTCAACTAAAAGTTTGACCAAGCCTCTTGAACCGTGAGTTTATTCCATCCTTCACAACCATGCATGGAAATGAAACAACTACAACTTGGACTTCCGTCATTGGATGTTAAAGAAAATGTTTTAATTGAATTGTTCCAGCAGTTCTAAGGTCAATGTTCAGAAAATTTATAATTGTAAACATAATTGCACCTCTGTCATCTGTACTTTGTGTAATAAAAAAAATAGCTCCCTTCTTGGTCTTCAAATGGAGCACAATAGTAACAGGAAACTAAAATACCAACTAGTAACCATAAGGGAATTAATAAGATTTTATATCGAGAGCTCTATGAACTCTTTTGCAAGAGCATTTACCAATTGAACTAATCCTTACTGCTACTAGCTCTTAACTAAACCTTTGACACTTTATTATTAAAAACATTGAAATAAAAAACATGTATAATTAGTTGTTGATATAGTCCAATTTATCAAATAACTTAACAATCACAATATCAATTAGTTAACAAGGGAAATTTTTATCAATGGCATGAGGACAAATATTATTGAAGTAGCTTATTTATATGGTGTGTATGGGAATTATTTTATACCTCAATGAATTTTGTTTTTTGATTTAGTCCAATAGGCTCCTTTCTTAGAGAAACATATCAAGTACTAACATTTATTAATGAATTCTAAATATAAAAATCTCCAAAGTGGAATGATATTTGTTTATATTGGAATTGTAGTCCACTAATTTTACCTATTAGGATTAGTAAAGGCATTTCAATAAATCTAATATATCAATTCAAATTACACAAGTGACACCATATAAAGAGAAAAAATTAAATTGAGGTTGGTTATTATCATATTTGGATTGAAATTATACATTTTTTTTTGGTTAAGTTGGGAGAAAGAAATCTACTTTCACTACGGAAAAGGGGAAAACAAGAAGTTATTTTCTTTGCAAAGAAATTCCAAATACATTATCACATTAGTTTAGTGGTCGTCATTTATTAATATAAGTATGCAATTGAGGAATGGAAATGGCATCTAAACAAGAGACCATGAAATTAACAAACCTTGGATTTTGTCTGATATCTCTACCTTATACCCTAATTTTGTTAGGAGTTTCTCCTATGATATGGTCAAGCATGTATCCCAACATAGACTAAATTAAATTAACACCCAATTTTGCACTAGTGTAGATATTATATCTTGTTCCAACTAGAAGTAGTCCATAGTCATGGCCCTCCATATCAACATTTTCTTCAATAAATATCTTAGGCTTGAAGGTAAATGGTCTCTTCCATAGAGTTAGGTATTTAAAAACGGCTTGGATATTTAGATGTATATTAGATCCTTTATATATATTATGACAACCAATCATCAATATTTTATGCTTTTCTATGAAAAATCATTAGAGAAGTGGGTGGACATGCAAATAGCCTTTTTTGTGATATATTAATGAACTATAGAAGATGAAAATCAATGTCACTCACACTTTATCTAATTTGTCTTGTGCTAAAAATATAAATATACCATTCCGTAAGTGGAGATATTAATAAGATCCCTTAAAAAAACTATTAATGAAAATGATCCCAAATAATAAGCACAACACCCTTTAAATCATACATTTATTAAGTAAATTAATTAAATTTTTTATAATTTTAAATGTGAATCATTATAAATCATTATTATTTTAATTTATTTTAATATAATATATATTTTAGGTTTTTTTTTTTTTTTTTTTTTTTTTTTTTTTTTTTTTTTTTAAATTACAATTTATTAATAAAAACAAAACTACAAATGGAATTAATCTATTTATTATTTTTATTACTAATTATTTTTTAGTTTGTAGTAATTTTTAATTGAGTTTATGTTATGTTTATGTAACATACCCTTAAGGTTTTTTTTTTCCAATTATGTTATTACCGTAGTAAGCACCCTTATGTCATACCTTACCTTTAAGAAATTATGTATATTTGTGATCTCAACTAATCATTTAAGTTTCTCCTTTTGTAAGGTTTATAGCGCCTCCTTTACTCATATATTCATCTCTCGTAAAATGCCTAGTTCACATTTATTTTGGGTGTAAGTTCTATGATCATAGTCCCACTTGTAATAATTATTAATAACATTAAATCCTGTACAAAAGTTTCCCTCCACATAACAAATACTCTCTAATCCCTTGTGTATACAGTTGTTAGGGTTCCTCGAGACTAGTGTGATGCTCAATCAAGGGCTTCCATGAGTTGCTCTGGAATCAACGACTCACAAAAGATGTAGTAGTTAGAGGAACTACCCTCCTCCTCTACTGACACTACTCCCAAGCCAGTGTGCATTTTCCAATATGGAGGTTTAGCTCTGCAAATCAAGTTAGGGTTTCGGTGCTCAAGGGCTTTCCCCACTGTGCAGATAACCATGTAGGCTGTAATTTCACCAAAATACTTCGCTGTAAGTTTCCCTATTCTCAGATATTGTTCAACCCTCCAAATTTTCCTTTCACGCTATTTTCATTGTTAATGTATTTACAAGCAAGTTGTAGGTATTTCTGTCGTTCAGACTTATTGGGGAATTTTCGTTTGAGATTCTTCTAATTTTCTTGCTAAAACCCCAGGTGATTTCCTTCCACTCGGGACAAACATTTCTACGTTTTATTTTGTTAAAGTCTGTGGTCAGGTTGAGGGTGCTCGCTCCTTGTCCATGCTGGAGATGTTGATGCAATCTCCACACAGGTAACCCTGCAACCTTACTCAGGTTTGACAGTATATTTGTTTTTCTCATTTCCTATATATTTTCTGGAAATACTTCTATGCAAAAGGTTTTCTAGATGTGCAACCTCGTTAAGACAACAATGGGTTCCTTACAAGTGATTTGTATGCCACTGTTTTTTTTTTGAAAATTAGAACCTTACTTGGGCAACGAATCTAAATATTCTCCTTTGATTTCGAAGACACCTCTCGAGGGCAAGTTGGGGTTTATTTTCGTCTTGGCACCACGAGACAACGTATGTTCATTTTACGGTTCGAGTCCCAAGATTTATAGGTGCAATTGTCTTGCCCTGACTGGGGTTTATCTTATTGGACACTCACAATATCCAGCTAGCTTGAGCTTATCTTTATCACTTTCGTCAGCTACATTTACCCATTTTTTGCATGGGAAAATACATTTCGAGGAACCTGGAACTCCAGGTGTCCTCTGTTGTAGTAGAATAGAAAATAAAATTGTAACCCATAACCACATTTTGATTTAATGTATTGAATGAAATTCTGGTTCTGTTTCTTGCAATACTTGTCCTTTAATAACAATGAAATTATGGTTTGGAGGTCTTATACATGTTTCTTATTACCTACTGATATCTGAAATAAGGCGACATTCTATTTTAAAGTTAGCATTAGTCAAATTTCTTCAGATTTTGTGATCTTTGGGTTTCATATCTAATTTTATAGATAGTTCTCTGTTTGACCTTGCAGAACAGGCTTATATTTTACCGGAGATCCTTGACATGTCCCTTGAAATTTTGATTCGGCCCCATGATCTATTTTATGCCAATAAGTCAAAAGCTTTAGATTTCTTTGCCACATATTCATTCATGACCAAACACTATACCACTAGTTCTAAGAATCTTGTGGTTACTATCACCACATTAAATGTATATTGTATTTTAGAGGAGACCAGAATTATATATTTCCCTTTGGGACACTCGAAAAATATTTTGATGCACCCTATTTCTCTAACACTCTAGTCTACTTTATGACCTTAATTCACTTTCCATGTTCATCCATGTGGAAGCACTTTATGATGTTCTAGGAAAACCTAATGTCCTTGTCAACTCCCCCTCATCTTCATTGTCATGTTTTCTAGGACTTATGTATCCAACAAGAAATTTGGGATATGAATGTCATCAAGGTAGAAAATCAAGGGGTTTTCAAGTCATTTATTTAGGGTTCCCACTAGCATAGTCCCACCATACGATCCACCCAATCCCTAAATTGGAGTCTAGTGCTATTTCAATTAATTATTAGATGATCATGGTGGGTCATAATTCCAAGTTAAATGTTATGACTCTTCATAGGATATTATTGGAGATACTTGAGGATACACCTCTTTGGTAAAGGGTTAAGGAATGATTTTGACTTCAATATCGAACCATCAACCATATCCTCAACATTTTCCCCATCAACCATATCGAACCAACAATCAAGAAGACAACTAAGATGAAACTTGGGCATCCTCTCTTGCCCACGTTGTTCAGGATATATATCAATCTATGAATGCCTCTACACTCCACCAACTGTGCATCAATAAAATATTGGGTTGCCCCATTGTCCACTAAGATGGATACACGTTGTCCCTGCACTCTGCCTCTGATTGGCAAAATTGCAAAATTGGGATTTTCCATGTCTGAAAATGCAAAATATGGAATTAGAGGACTCAAGGGTAGCATTATCTGTTGTATTATTTTAGACTTACACCCAAATTACACACAAACATCTTAAGGTAATCCTCATGAATAGAAAAAATTAATAGTAATCCTCATTAATTAATAAGGTTACCTTAACTATTGATAAAGACACTAAATGATTAAACAACCACACACATTATATCACTATAGATAAGGGTATTTTAAAACATTTTTTTAAGGCCAAATTGATATTTTTTCTTAAAATCCTAAATTATTATATTAATTATTTTAATTGTCGTAAGTTAGAAACTAAGACAATTCATTTGATTAATTTATAAATTAAGACAATTCGTTCAAAGAGTAGCAGCAAAATTATGAAAAAGAGGAGGGAAGTAAACATAATAAGGGTTGGAGATAGGTAATTGTTACAAATAGGTCAAATGAGGAGTAGGAGGTTGACTGTTCGACTCTTCTAATGAAAATTATTCTGCATTGTTTTCCCTCTTGAATTACAGGGATAGGTCTAACCTCACCTCCTATTGCAGGGGTTTTTATAGGGCTAGCCTTGTCTACTTTTGCAGGGGTTTTGATAGGGCTAGTCTCACCTCCTTTTGCAGGGGTTTCGATAGGGCTAGCCTCACCTCCATTTGCAAGGATTTTTAGGCTCTTCGTCATACATATGGACTCTACCACTGCATCTAACAAATTGCGGAGCGTAAGCTTCTAGGGAGCTAGTGTTGGGAACATGGTCATAAACCTGGAGGCATAGGAACTCCAGGAGATGAATGCGATGAATGCGGAGATGTGTTGTGACCTCATGGATGCATCACTTTCCATGCTAGAGACCCTCCTCTAGCGGTTCGAGAGCCTGCAGCTAGGGCCAGATTTATGCGAGAAAATCGCGAGTGATGTGATAAGATGTTGTGGCCCTCTATTGCCTAAGGCTTAAGAAGCTCTAGATGTTAGGATTGGGGGATGTCGACAGGGTTGCTTTCGGGCACTTGTCAAGCATTGTCGCAATATTTCAGAGCTTAGATCCTTCGATTGGATGAATGTTGATGAGACGATGCTAGAAAATGCAATGTCTCTTCAGTTTTTATCTATGGCAGGTTCTTAGAACATCAAATGAATAGTGGATTTGCAACTTTGGGTTAGTCTTCAAAAATTTGTCATGGTGGATGTATCGTGCAGGGATATAACCTTAGATGCCACTTTCAGGTTGTTTATTTTGGAGAGCTTAAAGGTTTTGTGTGCATTGAATTATGGAGAGTAGTCACTGCACTTGCGATGTTTGTGGTGATTGATGATGAGACTGTAATTGTTGATCCTGCTAGGGTAGAAGTTGCAATGCATGAAGGCAGTATTGGGTTCCGTTGGATCTTGTAAGGTCGTGTTGAGAGGGGTACAACCAGAAGCAACAAAGGTACATTTCCCTTTGCATGACTTTCTCAATATTACTTGTTCATAAGTGATCCTGTTAAACAAAAATTCCCAATTTATAGGTTAGTAGGTCTCTTTTTGCCTTGCAGTACATTGCCCTTTGCATAAATTTCTCAATCTTACTTGTTCATAAGTGATCCTGTGAAACCAACATTCCCAATTTATAGGTCAGTCGGTCTCGTTTTGCCTTGCATTCTGCACAACTTTCTCAATTTACTTTTCCATGGATGATTCTGTGAAATCAATCATCGCTATTAGCTGCACTTGTTAGTTGTGTGCAGTTGGAGAGTCAGTTTGCTTCAACACTTCTCCAATTACATGTTGAAAGGCTCAATCAGGTTGTCCACAAGTGAATTTTATGTGTTCTTCTATGGGCCATAGAAAATTTATTAGTCAATGTAGATGTTGCTAAAGTGATCAATGCATATGTTGCCAAAGCGGTTGCTATGGAAGGGGGCATTAGCATTTTCATAGTCTTTTGTTAGGTCCCCTAATAGATGGGTTGTTAAGGAGGTTGTGGGGGACTGTCGAACCTATCTGTAGGAGAAGAGCACAAGGTGTTGACTATATTCTCTTTGTTTATTTTTTAATCTAAAAACTAAAAATTAAAAAGTGAATCTTTATTTTCCCATTTATCAATCACCATGCTTTCATTGTGCATGTTGGTGGTGTTGCCTACTCATTGTGTTCATTGGAAGTGCAATGTAAATTATAGTTGTCATAATTGATTGGAAAGACTAGGATGTTTGACTAAATACTACTTCATTTTTCTATCATCCAAATAATAACAAGTTTTCTTCCTCCTTTCCAAATAACCCATGAAGCTGATGTTTTTTTTCTTTTGCTCAGGGTGCTATTGCAAAGGCAGGTGGCATAAGGAAATTGGTGGATCTTGTATTCAAATGGCCTTCTAGCAGGAAAAGGGTTATGGTGAGCTACAAACTTTGATTTCCAGAACTTGACACATAAAACTCCGAAACTAACAATGATTTGTATCTTTAAGATTTCTCTTTTATGATAATAGAGTTGTGGTAAATCATTCTAGTAGATAGATATGTCTTTTTTTTTGTCTCTACTTCACACAAAAAGTGTGCAAATAAACCTCATAGTCTCGAATGATGTCTTGATGGAAGATGTATTTTCTCTACTTTTGTTTGAGAAACAAATATTACTTACTTTGTATAAGATTCAATCTCTAAATAGATTTTGAAGAGAAACTAAAAGTAAGCCACACTATTTGAATTCATTTTAGGGACACTATTTGCAGAATTTGCCTATCATTACTCCTTTCAGGTTTTGAATCATTAAGGATTGGAGCAGGAAAAAATAGGAACATGGAAAAAAGGAAGAAAAACCTTGGTAATTCAAGGAGAGAGTTAGTAGCTGGGAAATCAGTTGTATAAGGTGGGAGCTTGGTCTTGCCGAGACATCATAAGGAGGGATACAACAAACCATATATATATATCTATATATATATATATATATATATATGTATGTATGTATGTATGTATATATTACCATGGGTTAGTGTGGGAAACCTATAGAAAATTTAGGGCAATAAACTCTCTCTGTTATTGTTGTCTTTGCGTGTTGTTGTAGGTAAGGATTTTAGCAAAAAGTTTGTAACTAGTTCCCCTGTTGTTGCATATCTTGTGCCATTTGCCCATCGAATTTCCTTGTTTTGGTACTGGATCTGCTGCGGTCGTGTTGTTTTCATAACAAATTTCCTTACTGTTGTACTAAATCCCTTGCTATTGCATATCTGTTACTATTTGCATAACCGATTGTGTGGGGTTAATTAACCCTATGCTACAATCTTTTACTGTTTTCATATTAGATTGTGTAGGGGTAGATAACTCATGGCCTCAACAAGACTTTCAACATGGGGTGAATGCTAGTAGACGGACCCCTAGTGCTGCCCCAATTCGGTCTAACAGTCCTTAAAGACCTACGCAAATCCTTCTCCAAGAGTGCCAACTCTTAGGGTCTTTACCACTGTCCACTTCTTTCCTCTCTACTGCTCCAAAGATGACCAGACTTAGGGCTTGGAGCTGCCCTCTTATCTCTGATTTGGCCCACTATCAATCATAGAACTAGGGCTCAATAACTACCCCTCCTGACTACCCTTTTTGAAAACTCAATTCTTAGCGCATACACTGTAAAACCCTCTTGTTGTGATAAATCTGCCACTTTTCCACAACACTGAGGGTTACCCAAACAACCACTAATAGTCCTCTAACCACTATAATAGGTTGCTTCAAAACTTTCCAAAACTAGACCTACAATCCCTAGCAAAACATCAACATGAAAGACATACAACATACCTCTCTAGGATGTCATGATCTGCCCTCAAATACTCGGGCCTGTGCACAATATCTTCTAAGGTTTTTGACCCTGTATAGGGCTTCCTGTAAAAGCTACAGTGCTTCCCCAACTCGGCCTAACAGTTCCCAAACACCTATGCAAATCCTCCTCTAGAAGCCATATACTCTTATGCTACAACTCGACCTTTATATCAGAGCTATTCCAGGGTTGTGCTACAATACACAGAAGATATTTTGGTCTGTTCACAAAGAAATTACACCTCAACACATGCACATAATCTACCTCTCCAACTTGGCTAGGCCCAATCCAAACACAAGAAGGATGGGCCCATAGCTCTTGAAAACATTTTGGAATAGAACAATGCATCAAAATGAGTGGGCCCATAGCTCTTTAAAATAGTGAAAAGAGGAGGGAGGGTCAATGATAGACCATAGCAATGCTTCAAAACAAATGAGCTTGCTATTTTTGAAAACAATTGAAATAGAGGGAGGATGATGGCGGTGATATTAACATGTGCATCTACTAAACATACTTCACTTATATCAATATTTGAGTTGAGACTTGAGAGGTCTCGTTGGCATCGTTTGGATGAACTACACACAGAAACAGTTACACAATTCGGAAGGGTAGATTCTTCTCACCAAAACATGTAATGATTTGGACAAGTAGTTAGTCATAAAAGGACTAATACATAAATCCTTTAAACTAGGCCTTTTAAAATGACCATATCAAAAAAATGGATAAAGAAGTTGATAGGAAAAGGTTTTTTGACATTGCATTTCATTCCATTAATATACATTTATCTTAGCACTCATAATATGATCAATATAACGTTGTGAAATGCACCATTCCATTCCTAATATGATCAATGTAACCTTGTGAAATCCTTCTACAATTATGGCAATACCATGACATCACAACGATTTAGAGAGGTTGATTTCATGTGGGGAAGAGAGTTTACCTAGGCATCCTTTCGATAAGGCCTTCACCAAAGTAATTAAAGGCGATCGTTACTTGCATTATTACATCTTGAACATAGCTGTCGCTGTGACCCAGAAGCATGACTTGCATAGAAATTACCATTTCAGCTTTTTCTTCGTGACAGAGATTAATAGACAAAACTATAAATTCGTTGAAAGGAATCCAATGGCAGTATGAGACCTAGTTATGGTGAGTGAAGTAATTATTGGATATGGTGATGGAAGTGGATCCCATAATTGCATCAATTAGGCTGTCTTTACAGTTGGAAAGAGAACAATGGTCTATCTAGATATAGCGTTCTCCAAACATTGAAATGCCATCGCCATTTGCCAGCGTTCTCCAACCATAATGATGAGGGGAATCCCTCACCAAGGCATTGCATTTTTGAATGTAGTCGTGGATGTTGGTACTACGAATGATGATGTTGGTGACATACTGTATCATTATGCAGGCACCGTGGGCATGGACATCGACACCTCTACCATCAATGGTCTTGGAACTATTCATGATGAACTCTTCTTTTAGCTGAATGACCATGTCACTCTCAAATATGATCCAAAGCGGCTCGTCTTGAATAATAGTGTAGCGGAGAGTACCCGGTGTGGGATTCACAACATTGTTGTCACTGGAATCGGTTACTACATAGTATTGACCGCTCTTTTCTCCCATGGCATTCTGGCCAAAGCCAATAGCACAATCTACAAGCTTTTGCCTGTTCATTTTCCAATTTGTTTCATAGCGCCAACAATCATCTTTTGGATTACCGGTTCCACAAGACAAATAGATCGACTGTCTTCCAGAATCATTGATACTTCTACATCACACACCATTCCCATGCATAAAATCAGTAAAATTTTATAAGCAATACTCTTCATTTCAGATACTCAATTGCAATCAATTAGTATAGACGTCATTCTCATCGTTTTCAAATATATAGCTAGAGATTGAAAAAAATTTAATAGGGAACTTACTTATGGAACGATTTAACTACTTGTTCAGGACTCTGTACTGAAAAAGAAGAATTATGTTTCTGTTGTCATGTCTTCCCTGTTGCTTGAATAGTGGGGCACCCTCTAGGGAAACCCATGATGTTGTCCACAATTCTGTGAGTTTTTGCTGTGGAACAATTTGGAGCCAGGATTTGAAGGCAATTTATTACCGCAAGTAGAAATAGAGAATATAACCGAATCTGGATAGTCATTTTCATCCTAGAAGCTCAAGAAATCGAAGCTCTCAATGCAGAAAAATTCTGCACCCTGTTTATCTCTGAGAGATAATCCCACAAATAAGTATCTTTCTTCTAAAGATTCTTCACCCTGTTTATCTCTAAGAAATAATTCCACAAGGACGTATCTTTCTTCTATACCCGCAACAGTTCTCTACAGCTACAATAACTATGGATTCTGAAAACATGAAAATGGCTAGAGATTCTAAAATACCAGTGTTTTTCCAACGGGGGAGAATCTGAAATTCAAGGATGTGTGCTATTGTAAGTGTGGAATAGTGTCCTTATCTACAATGCTGGTATACTGGTCTTGAATTGAGATTGGGATTTATGTTTCCTTTTATAATTTTCACAGAGCTCTGCAGATTAAATGTATTAAATGATGTTGATGTCTGGTCGGTCCGTAAGCCCATTAAATTAAAATGGAAAAAATTGATGCTAACAGAAAAAATACCTAAAGTAGCATCCCAATTTTTTTTAATCAGCCAGAGGTTTATGCCTCCATGACTTCTTAATCCTTTCTGGCTAACTAAACCTGGGATGGAGATGTTTCTCAAGTAATACTGTAACAATTCTCTTGGCAACCAGTGAGAAGAGCAGGGAAAGACCATTGTGGCAACTAATGCTCTGGGAAGAAATCAGTATTCAGAGGAAAAGGTATCGCTGACTGGTTACTTCTTGAGAGTTTTCATGGGTAGGTTTCTTAATATTCCAATCAATAGTTCTAGCGCTGACTTGTCGATCTTTCAATCTTTCAGATGCTTGAATTGAATACTAAGGGACCAATATAGAGATAAAATAGTAGTTTCAGAGTCAGATAGGCCATCTACAGAATTTAGTGACACAGTCATTCGGTTATTCTTTAGTTCATAGAGAGGTCATGCGTTATTCTTTAGTTCACATCGAGGTCATCACCAATCTGATTTCGAGGCATCAAATTTGCGTGAAATATATTTTACTTACAAGAAACATATAAGAAACGTTGTATCTATTCTTGGATGCTTGTTTATGTGAGAAATGGGTTCGGATTCTCGATAAACATGATCCTTGACGTGCAGGCACAAAGAAACCATGAAAAGAAGACTAAACATAGGGTTTAGAGCTACCCTTTTATCTCTGATTTGGCAAACTGTCAAATCACAGAACTAGGGCCCAATAACTAGCCCTCTTGACTTCCCTTTTACTCCTCCAAAAGTCAATTCTTAGGGTATAAAATGTACAACCCTCTTATTGTGACAAATCTGCCACTTGTCCATAACACTTAGGGCCACCCAAACAACCACTAATAGTCCAACCACTGTAATTAGGCTGCTTCAGAACTTTCCAAAAACAGACCTACAAGCCCTAGAAAAACATCAACATGAAAGCCATACAACATACCTCTCTAGGACGCCAACATCTGCCCTCAAATACTTGGCCCTGTGCACAGTATCTTCTAAGGTTTTTGGACCCTATCTAGGGATTTCTGTAACAGCTACAGTGTTGCCCCAACTCAGTGTAACAGTCCTCAAATGCCTACCCAAATCCTCCTCCAAGAGTGACAACTCTTAGGGTCTTAACCACTGTCCACTTCTTTCCTCTCTATTGCTCCAAAGATGAACAAATTTAGGGCTTGGAGCTGCCCTCTTATCTCTGGTTTGGCCCATTGTCAATCACCAAACTAAGGCCCAATAACTAGCCCTCTTGACTACCCTTCTCCAAAAGTCAATTCTTAAGGCATACACTGTACAACCCTCTTGTTGTGACAAATCTGCCACTTGTCCACAACACTTAGGTTTACCAAAACAACAACTAATAGTCCTCTAATCACTGTACTTAGGCTGCTCCAAAAGTTTCTAAAAATAGACTACAATCCTTAGCAAAACATCAACATGAAGACATACAAAATACCTCTCTAGGAAGTCATCATCTTCCCTCAAATACTCGGCCCTGTGCACAATATCTTCTAAGGTTTGTTACCCTGTCTAGGGCTTCCTGTAAAAGCTACAATGTTGCCCCAACGTGGCCTAATAGTCCTCAAACACCTGTGTAAATCCTCCTCTAGAAGCCCTATACTCCTATGCTAAAACTCGACCTTTATATCAGAGTTGTTCTAGGGTTGTGTTGCAATACACAGAAGATATTTCAGCATGTTCGCAAAGAAATTACACCTCAACACATGCACATAATCTTCCTCTCCAACTTGGCTAGGTCCAATCCAAACACAAGAAAGATGGGCTCATAGCTCTTGAAAACATTTTGGACCACAACAATGCATCAAAATGAGTGGGCCCATAGCTCTTGAAAACATTTTGGACCAGAGAAATGCATCAAAATGAGTGTGACCATAGCTCACACTGAAACAGAGGAGGGAGGGCCAATGATAGACCATAGCAATGCTTCAAAACAAATGAGCCTGCTATTTTTGAAAACAATTAAAATAGAGGGAGGATGATGGCGGTGATATTAACGTGTGCATCTACTAAACATACTTCACTTATATCAATCTTTGAGTTGAGACTTAAGAGGTTGTCTGATTGGCATCGTTTGGATGAACTACACACAGAAATAGTTACACAATTTGGAAGAGTAGATTCTTTTCACCAAAACATGTAATGATTTGGATAAGTAGTCGACCATAAAAGGACTAATTCATAAATCCTTTAAACTATGCCTTTTAAAATGACCATAACAAATCATCAAAATTTAATAGCCATGAATGAGATAGAGAACATTCAATTGGATATTTCAATTCATCCAATTATAATATTCTATGGCCGCTCTTAGGATGAAAGCAATCACAGATCATTCTCAACAAAGGTGTCTATTAGTTTTTTGTTCGAAAGGTAAATTAATGATGGATGAATGGAGTGAGTGGGGTCTAGGACTCAACCAAATTAGCTTTCAATTGCTTTCAGATACCTTTCTGGTGGTCATTCTAGTTCTCCCTGGGACAGGCACTGGCAGATCAGAGTGTTTTTGTTTGCTTGTGGTTTGTGTGAAAAGGGTATAAGGTTGGGGTTTGAGGTTTTGAGGCCTTATACTGCAAGTTCTAGAAGATTGGGCACTAGATAGATATTTTGAGATAATTTAGATTACTACAAAGCTAAAGTTTTTGTGGTGTATAGAGAGCTGAATTTTTGCATCTAGAATTCAGGGATTGAGCTGAGTGGACTACAATATTGTGCGGTAGTCTCATAAGGTGGAGAAGAAACAAAACACATCTAATGAGGGATTTTGGCATCTATTTTCTCAGGGTACAACACTGTAATATTTCCCTTTTGGAAAAACCAATTCTCTGCCCTTGAATTTTCTATGGTTCACTTTGTTAGTCGTTAATGAGTTTCATTAAATAGTTTAAGAGCATATGGTTGTAGGTTCATTTTCTTATTTTAATTTAAAATGAATTACTATAGCACTCGCAAGGCACTCCCACACTCTACCAAATAGAAAGATAAGCTTCAGATTTAAACTTCAACAATGAGTACACATTCAATGTTTACCATTCCATGCAAATTAAGCATTTTACAGAATGGAAAAGTTACACAGTGGTGAGTTTATGAACCAATACAACAACCCAAATGTGTTGTAGGTGTTTCTTTAGTAATTCATTGCCAAAAAAAACCAATACCATGCATAAATGGGAAATAAAGAATTTTAACATGCTAAACTAATGTGTACTGATCCAGAGTTGCATTATAGATTGATATCATATTTGAGTTAAAAAAAGAGCTTTCATTTCACTTTATAACCATGCATAAATCTGAAATAAAGAATATCAACATGCTAATTTGATGTGTATTGATCTGGAGTTACATTATAGACTGATATCAAATTTGAGTAAAAATAGAGCTTGCATTTAACTTAGCGTTATAGACACAATAAATGAGATAAAGGGAATGTAAAATACACAGGGAAATTCCAAGGTAGAAAGCAATCTTTTTCTTTATGCAAACCCCTGTGTCAAAAGCGGAAGAATGACTTCAATCATTTGTCACTTCCCTATGTAAATATCAGTCTGCCTTTGAGATAGTTCCTACAATCTTATAGGAATGAATATGCTACCGAGAACTCAGTTTCAATCCATGAAATGATGGCATACACAATCAACAATAGTGGTACAAACAACAGGGTGCTTGGCTTCCAATATTCATTGAAATATCCCCTTGGAATCTTGGTTCTGCTCCTTGTTTTTGCACAGGTCACACGTAAAACTAAATGGATGCCTCCAGCAAGGTAACAAGGTCACTAGAGGCCCCACACACTTTGAAACCCTTTCATCTTGATAATCTCTAAAAAATTTCTAATCTGTTCATGACTGTGAATGTGTGACACTGAGGCCTTTCTTGACGCAAATGCAACCCTTGAAATTGCCCAAATAATTCCTCCACAACTTCAGATTTTTGGCACAGGCAATGGTTCTCTTAAGGAAGAATTAGCGCTGTCGATGTGAGATGTTGAGGTGAACTAAGTCGAGGACATTGAATGGTGGAAATCCCTTGAAAATGGGGCCTTGCACTAGTAAGTGGAGGTGTCTTTATGGTCACCTATTTGAGCAAACATTGCATCATAGATCTACCATTGTATGTGTTTATTGGTCACTCGACACCCCAGATTCTAAGATAATTTGGAAAAAGGTGGTGATCAATGTCATAGATTTGAGATGATTAATCTCATAACACCAAACATCTATGGGTTGGATAGCAAAACAAAGTAGCAAGTAACCTCGACAATATTTATATAGATAAAGAAATCTCCTTTGATTGTCATGGAAGACAATTCGTTGAAAATGATGTGTTTCACCATGTTTATATATTGATGGCCTCAATCACATACACAAAATATCCAAATCATGTGGAAATTTAATAAAAATTCCATGTATTCCTATCAAGTTAAGAAGATCAACTTAGGGATTTGTACAAACAAGATTTACCATAGGACTAGTCTTCTTGATATCGTTGATGTGTGGATTGCATATATAGCCTAAGGAAACATATTTTACTTTACAATGTAAATAAATGCTTTAGACAACCTCATCCTGCAGGATATCCTCTGTAGCTTATTATTACTTTCTTTTCTCCCCTTGCCTTTCCTAAATCATAATTATGACTTCATGGATGAATCAAAATTTGATTCTAGTTGGCACGCCCTTCAAACTGTAGGAAAATAGGACCGACCAAAGGTGGAGAGAGAAAATAAAAGAAATATATTAGTATTAATATTGCTACGGTATATTTTTCACGCACAATGAATCACAATAGATGATGTTAAATCACTGAAACAATGTGGCATAATTATTAATGATTCTCAATGATAAAGTAATTGAATGTTGTCTCTCCAATTGTATTTTTAAACTTGAAGTAACATATTTTATTTTTACCTAGAATTTACTTCCACCTCAATACAAAATTTTGAAGTTCTACATTTGAGAATTCTGCTAAAAATGTAGAACATCACATACAAGTTAGAGCCCACCCAATGGGCCATTTAGGAAAGGCGTGGTGGTGCTTGTTGGTTTTTTAGAAGATCCACTTGAGTATATGACCTTGTCTTCAACAATATTTACCACTTCTCTAGAACCTGATATTGGTCGTCCATTAGGTTTCCATCACTCTCATATTGAAGGTGAAGGTAGAAGTCACCAAGACAAATGCCCATAGTTGAGCACCTCCTTGCCTAGAGACTTATATAATAGGAAATGAATCAATGATATACCTCTTTTTACTTTGGTTCATTGGGGTGAACATGTTTGCTTCTAAGGTTATTTCTTTATGAAGTTATTTAGATTATTGAAATATCTAAATGCATTTTTTTTAACAAAGTGTATAATGTTTAACACATGTAATTAAACATATAATTTTTAGACATTGCTCTTTTTATTATTTTCATTTCTAAAGATTGCTCTTGTTAGAATTTCCATTTTCCAATTTGCATACAAGGAATTAACTTTTGTCAACTCTATTTCCAAATTTCCATAGGAGGATGGTTTATCTTTAGATGGTGACAAAGGGCATTGGGTAGTTGGAATTATGGTTTTAGTTTTTGTGAATTTGTTCCTTGTAATGTATTGTCGAAGTTTTACTAATGATATTGTGAAGGCATATGCTCAAGATCATTTATTTGATGTGATCACCAACACAATTTGTCTAATTACTGCTATTCTTGCAAGTGCTCTGTACTAGTCGATAGATCCTGCTGGAGCAACTGTGGTAAGCAGTTCTTTGACATTTTGCTTTACAGTTCAATAGTTTGCAACTTTTCACATGTTATGCTTATCTATTTTGTTGACTGTGCACCATGGTTTCTTGGCACTGGCTACTGAAGAGTAGTTTGTCTTCCATTATGTCATCCTCTCCTTTTTCTAATCAACGTCCACTTGTTTAATAAGAAGCGTGCTATTGTTTTTTCATTATCATGATATATCTTGGTATTTAGTAGCAACATAGATGACATTTCTAGCACATGTTCTCGGTCATCATTACTCTTCACTGTCATAAACAATGGTTGGTGTGGAACTCCCAAGCCATGGAGCCATGAGTCTATCTAGCTTAAAATTGAAAGGAAAAACATATTCCAGGTTTATTAACTTTTAAGTAGGGAGAATTGATTGCAAAGGTGCAAGAGAATATATCCACTCCATTTCATTTCTTTTGCTTTGATAATGACTCAATCATAGATTGTGGATTCACAAATCATAATTATGTTTGTTTTATGTTTGGAAATCATGACATTTTGTTATAGAATTTTATATGGGTGCATATACACAATAATAGGCACATACATGTGTGGAGAAGAAGATGATGAAAAAGAAGTCTTAACATGGAATTAAATCTCAACAGAGGGATATGCCACTATAGCAAGATAGCCTGTATACATGAACATTTAACTGTATACTAATATAATATTTTGAATTTTTTTGCTAGAGATATAATCTGCCTCCCTTTGCACCTTTTGGGGCAATTGCTAGTTTTAGTAAGTTAAAAATATGGTCTACATGATTATAGTTTTTATAAAGATTATAGATCATGTGTCAGATATTTTTTTTAAATCAATGGCTATAAATGTAGTTTTCAGGATTTCCATAACTCGTCGCGTAATTCTTTAAAGTGTGCTACCTCAATGGAAGAGTGTTTGCCTTACTAGCAAGAGGTTTGTGGTTCGATTCCACTATGTGCTAACATGAATTAATCAACGATTTTGTAGTTTATTTTTAATTAAATGTTTTTTTATATCGATTCATTTCAATGGTGAGATATTTCTGGATTCATTTTTTTATATTATCTCTAGAGAGACAAAAGTGATCTTTAAAAGAAAAATTATTGTCTCTAGAGAGACAATAGCTAGTATTAAAGACATATTGTCTCTAATCTGAGTGTTGTCTCTAGAGAGACAAAAATGAAATTGTCTCAAGAGATACAAAATGGAAATTGTCTCCTAAGAGACAATAATGCTTGTGTTATATATTGTCTTTATAGAGACAATTTTTTAAGACAATAATCTTTAAGACAATAAGTTTTAAGACAATAATTTTTGAGACACCCGCTTAAAGACAATATTTAAGACAATACACAAGTTTTTTTTTCGTCTCAAGTTAAGACAATTTACTCAAAAATTGTCTCAAATATGGTCTGAAAACCCTCTTTATGTAGTAATGATTGTTGATCTTGATGATAATAACAACACAATAAGAAGAGAAGAAGCTAATAAGTAAGAAAACGTAAGAAGAAATCACAATAAGTTATCAAGTATAAGTGAAATCATTCTAACTATTTCCCTATAGATTCATCAACATAATGATCCTCTCATCCAAGGAGTAATGTTATCGATACTTTTCCGTTGACAAAGCTATTTTCTTCTATATTTTTAGAACTTGGTTAACAACAATAGAATCATAAGTCAATTCCTGTGAGCTAACTCTAGGGACTTGTTCTAGGGCCTGAGGATATTAATTGGGCCATTTTTTTATTTGATTAACAAAATTTAATACTCCTTGCAACTTAATGCCTCACTCCTTGGATAGTTTCCATATTGGTAGTAGTAGGATTGAAATTTATCACATAATCTATAAACATGGTTACACTAGTAAGAGTAGAAACTTGTAGGACTCATGTACTTCTGAGGCACATGTCTTGCATTCTTCCAACTTGATGATCATATCTTTCAATTTCAATGACTCCTCTAGCTAAGCTATTTGTGCATCTTTCTTATTCATTTTATTCAGGAGATATTATACATTTATTCCAGTGGCTTGAGAGAAATTTGTTTTTGCTAAGGTGATGACAATGGGGTCCTTTAATGATAGGAATTATAGGCCTCTCAATAGTACTTTGTATTGGACGAAGATGTGAGGTAATATATGTCTTCTTTTTGTGTGCCATGATCATGTTTCAGATATAATTGAACCTAAACTTGTTCAAATCAACCACATTTTTCCTCTTTCTTGGAGTGATGCCCATTTTTTCATGGGAAGATGGCCTTGTGTGATTTTTGGAGCTACTAGTGGCACTAATTCAATCTCCATAATAGTTGAATCTTGCTAAGAATCTAGTTTTAGTTCTCCTTGCTAACCTTGAAGGGCTTCTTCCCTACATTTAACCTTTGTTTAATCGTATAATCTTTCTGCTCTTCTTGTTGTCTTTTTCTTTCTTCTTCAACTCTTCTTCTCCATTCCTTCTCTTTAATAATTTTTGTATCCTCTTGTTATGTTATTTGAAGCTCCTGGGCTACTATGGAAGTTTTCTATGCTATCTAGGTCACCTCCTAAGATTACTTCATCTTTTCTTTGTGCTACTTTCAAGTCGCTTCTTGGTGACATACTTCTTCTTGGGACAATGCTTATATTTTTTCTTTAGCCTTTTGTTCTTTTGTTTAGCTAGGATTATAATCCATTCTTAATTTCAATGTATATGCATTCATAAAGTACTCTAAAGGAGAATAAGTTAAATATATTTATGCAACCCATGTGATATTCTGAATTCTAACATGCGGAATTAGATTAAGAAAAATGTTATTATCTTGTGAACATAATATGCTAACAATATTCAATAAATCACTCAAATTAACAACACTACAATAGACATACAAGGAGAGAGTGAAAAGGAAGAAAAACACTATTTGTGGTCACAATCCTATCAAATGCCATGAATACCATTTAGTCTATTAATGTTTGAAAACATTATTTATATCTCTTTTATAATTAAAAAGTAGACATAGATTTGCTAGTCAACAAATTTTTCTAATTCTAAGAACATTTCATTTATTTACATGCATTGATTTTAATATACATTTTCATCGTTCCTAAATAAACACATCTAGAAATATAAACAGACACATACATTGATTTCAATGTATATTTCTCATCATTTCTAAATCAACACATCAAGTTTATAGACTCCCATGTACATTGGAATCAATGCTTTAGATATATTGAAATAGAAATGGAAATTCGCATTGAAATTGAGATAGAAATATTCATATAGCTCGAAACCATGTATACTAGATAAAAATAGAAATTGATATATTCATTTATTTATGTGTACAAAAATTAATTTTAATGTGCATTTTTCCATTCAACATTATTACTTTATGTATATTCAACTAATTTCTTATGTAATCTTTAAAAATATATATTTTTAAGACATATAGATAAACATAAGTTTTATCATGTACAAATTGTGTCAATGTTCTAAAAACTTAATAACATGGATTAATATTAGATTGACATTAATCATGTTCACCATATAAGCATTTTTAATTTATTACTATTTGGATTCATAATCATGCAAATTTCAAAGCGTATATCAAATATACACATATACATAATGATCACCTAAAAATTAGAACCACCATAGATCAATCTTAACTTTGAAAGATCAAATTTAGGAATGAATACTTTTTCAGAACAATTTTTTACTATAAAAAAATAATTTGTACCTCACAAATTTAATATTTCTTAACTTATGAAAGATAAATATACAATTATTATATATTCTTTAATATGCTTTCTCATCCGTATTAATTAATATGCATTCAACCCTCTCAATAGAGTTCAAAAACCAAAAATATTAGCACTTCCTTCTGATTCAAAAGACCATACATACTCACTCCATTTACTTGTAACAAATGGTAGTGTATGGGTTAAGAGACGGGAGGAAAAAACAGTTCCATAACGCCCATCCTGGAGCATGCATGCTAGGGAAAAATAAAAAGCAATAGAATCTTTCACTAAAGAAGGAGATGTAGTTGGATTACGTTCACTTTGGTAGGGGCAATAACGGTCACACATCCATGGCACTTCAACAATGTGAATCTAAGTTGTTCATGGCTGTTCTCTTGCTTTAATTTGGTTGTTTATATATGATAGAATAATTTTTTAATCAAAAACCTCGTTCTTACTTTATACCGATGGGATCTTCAATTTTATTTATTAATATTTAAATTTTTTATTTATAATTATTATACTTGTTTAGTCTTTTACTTTACTAAATATGGTGATAAAATTACAATACCAGTTGTTAAAAGAATGCGAATTATTATACTGGTTTCATTATAGCCACTTTCTATATAACTGGATTTAGTTTAAGTAATCATGGGCATCTTATTGTGAACTCATATATCTGTTCATTGGTCACTTAATTTGTGGTTGTATCTTTTCATTAGTCATTTATTTGTGGTTGTGCTGTGTTGTGTTAGTTAATAAACGATGTGGGACATTTTTTCACATTACAGGTAAAGGATTTACAGCTACCGAAACTACGATGGATTCACTAAGATTCAAATCTCAAATATCCTTATCTCTAAAGGAAAGGAAAAAATAAAATAAAATTCAATCAGAGATATCCGGTGAAAAAAAAATCAATCAAATAGTATTAAATTTTAACATTAAATAATCAAAATTGATGAAGTCTTTTAATAAGAATTCGCTAGTAGAATTGGCTTTGGATATGCGCTCCAGCTCTTATGTCGACCAAGATTCTGTTATGGCCCTAGTAATGTATTTCCGTTATAGAGTCTTGATTTTTGTATGAGAAATTCAGGATGTTGTTAGATAGCTTGATTACAGATAAAAGTGAATACATTAAATGGGTTATCAAAGCCTTTGTCACCCAAAAATAGTTTGATTTAACTTTACATATATTTATTCATTACTGGACTTGATTTGAATATTATCTAGCTTATATATAATAAAAAAATACAAATAGTTTGCAATTTCTCAGGTCAACAGATAAATGACAACCAAAAAGATCTTGAAACACACAACATTGTCAACGTACTCATGAATTTGATTTTTTAGATAAATACCACTGAATCTGGTACATGGTCGTCTTAAAAAACAACCGGCTACTTCAACGTTTCTTACTCTTTTGCTGGTACTGCATTCTATCCAAGAAATTCTATATTCATGGTCTTGTTTCTCTTTAGCTTTTATTAGTGAAATTCTCCCTTCATTCTCATTCTCAATCTTGATATAGAAAAAAGCAGCTGCCATCGGTGGTCCAAGTCTATTTTCATTGGCAAAAGCTCTAATGCTGAAGTTCTCCGGCGAGTTGGGCTCAATTATGGAATGACATATTTTTGAACAATTTGAACACTGTCCCGGGCAAAACTATTATTGCAGCACAAAGAAACAGAACAGATTTTGATTATTGAATCCAACACATTAAAACAAAATAAAGTTCGATGAGCGGCCTATTTCTGCTCTCAACGTTCACTGCAATGATGAATTCAAATATTATCCAAAACCACTAATAATAAAAGAAGTCGGGAATCTGAATGAAATGTGTAGGCTCACCGTCTGCAGTATCAAATAAACCCAAAAATTCGGCGACAAAGCTGGCCAACACCAACCCAAACCTAAAACTCAGTGGATGAAAGAGAGCTTGTCGTAACAAGGCAAAACAACAAATTTCAAAACAATGTGGGAAAACAAATTTCAAATTCAAATGGCTTGCTGGAGTGGGGAATATAAATGGTAATCTGTCGATAATGAATTAGAGGTATTGTCACTGACGATAAGCAATATCAAGGCAGGTCTCGTCTGTATTTCCCGGTGGAGACTGGAGTCCTTTCCGGACAGGAGGTCTGTCCTGTTACATACCCATGCATGTATGGTGAGGCTGCTATTGGATGCATTCAAAGTCCGATAGCAGGCTGGTTATTTTTCGTCAGAATTGATGGATATTGGTGATTGATCCTAACAAATCAGATCCTCTGATACTACTAAATGTTAACTGACCACCCTGCAGAAGTTTCTGGAATATTTGTCGCCTGTGGACATAAATATTGGGAAGTACACCGTTCAACAACATGGTCATATGGTCCCTTACAGTTGCCAGTGATCTTCCCTTGCTAATCTATTTAAAGGCCTGACAGACATGATATGACCCATTTACATTGACCTGTATGGTCGGGGGCAGGGATCAAAATTGAACACATCACAGCCCTTCAAAGGGTCTCTGGCACGTCAGAGAAGTAGGGAGAAAATTTTACCAGTCAAAAAAATTTAAAAATTGATTTTTGTCATTTAAAAAAAAAAATGGAATAATATCTTAAAATTTTTAAGAAGTGTTCTCAAATTGTCAACTTTTTTTTTTAAATTTCATTTTTTCTGAAATTAGAATTTTAAGAATGTTGAATTTGTAAATTTCTTTTCATGTTAAAACTTAAATCCCATTTCAGAAACCCCCATTTCAAAAACAACAGTTTATTTTTGAGTTGTTTTTTCTAATTGTGCATATGATGCAAGTTCTTATTAATTATTATGTCACAATTACATTTTGATACCATTACATTTGGCAGTTTCTGAGTTGCTCCCATTTCAAAAAGAACAGTTCTTTTTGAGTTTTTTTTCTAATTGTGCATATGATGGAAGTTCTCATTAATTATTATGTCACAATTACCCTTTGATACCATTACATTTGGTAGTTTCAATTGAGAGAGCCATGTATTAGGTATGTAATTTCACTGGGTTGTGCCTGAAGGCTGCCCAAAGAAAGGTTTGACGATTATTAAGCTGGAGAGGAGCATAGATTCATCATTCAGCAAATGCCTGTCAAGCAAGGTTTAAGCACGATTTATGCTTGGAGAGGAGCGCATTCAACAGGTATTCAACAGGCTTCCTAACATACTAGATTTGATTTGTTTGTGGATTCCCAATTCCTGGTATGTTTTCATATTAAAAAACAAGATACCAAAAACATATACACCTTTGTACACTCTTTTGTTGAATCCTAAACCAGTTTAGAATTTTACTGAATTTTTTCATTCATGCAATAAACTTAAACTTGATTGAGCTACTTGTATATTGGCTTGAACGTTCTTGTTAGAAAAATTTCCTACAAAATTAATCATTATCTGAACTGGAGCAGGAATATAGGTCTCGTGTTTATCCATTAATAGTAAATGCATCTGATATATTAGTTGCGGCTCATATCAGACCTGCCTTATACACAACATCCATGGGGTTGTTGTTGTTCCACCATTCCCCTGTGAAAAAATAAAAAGAAATTTGAAAATAATTTACTGTTGTCAATTGAATTGCTCCTTTTTTCTATGGTTTTGATTATAGAAGTGCGACCTGAATATGTGCCCTTCTAAATGAAATTAAGACCTGCCCTTCAAATTTGATCACTGCTCGGGGGGCAAGTGGGATTATATTCTACACTTCAACAACTTTTGGGAATATTTGTGGCCACTGGACTCCTTGATTCCCGAGGTTTCAATATTGCTCTACATTCCTCATCCCTCTGGAGTATTTTTTCTTTTTATGGTAGGGGCCTGTGGCAGATAATTTTTTTCATCAAATATATTGCCTAGGCCGGTATGGAGGACTGGTGGGCTGCTGGTAGGCCGCCCACATCTGGTGCATCTATTATTTGACTTAGTCTTCGGCAATTCAACAATTTACAATGGATGGTGGGGCATGGTCAAAAAAATACTTTTCGGAATGCCATATTCTTTCGGCTCCCATGATATATTTCATGAAGACATAGGGGATTACAACGCTTGCAAGTCTTTGGGAAAGGGTGTGTCTCCCCCACGTTGCTCGGGCTTGGCCACATGCTTGGCAAATTGGCCTTCTAGCTCATTTGTTTGGGAAATGGGAAGAATATCGCGGTTCTCTCTGTATGGGTGGAATTCATTTATCTTTGTGCTCTGACCGGTGTTGAAATTGTAATTTCAACTGTGGCCTAGTTAAATAGCCACGCATTTAATTCAGCAAAACCACCAGACTTCATCGCACCGTTTTTCTCCAAGCAGTGGTATTATTTTAAACGGCCCCGACACTGTACGCTGTTTGACGCGTGTCCGCAGGGAGTTTTCAAAACAGCCATTTTCCCGGAACGTAATGTTCGTTTGTTTTGTTCAAGCGATAACCGTTTGATTAAAATGAAGGCTTTCCACCGTCTGATTGAAACCAAGTTGCTGTACAGGTCTCGGCCATTGATCCATGAACTTTGCGTGGAGTAAAAGTTTCGTTTGACCGCCGGTTTGCCAGTGAAATAATTAATGCAATTTATTTCGGTTCGTAGATTGTTGGTAGATTTTTAATTTTAATGTTTTTTAACTCACGAGAAGTATGGGCATAGTAAAAATGTATTTGTTATGTTTTAGTTTTAGTTGTTCATATTAATATGTAATGTAAGGGAAGAGAGAGGCAGCAACACGATAGCAAAAAGGGAAGAACGCACAAAGTGCGAATGAATGTATGTTTTTTTTGTTGAAATGTGATATAATGGAAATGCAACAGCATATGTAAGGAATTACATTTACAGCACTAAATGTAAGAAAGTTTTTTTTACATAGCAGTGTAAAGAATGAAGGAACATAGCAGTTAATTTTTATGAAACAGAGTAACTTTTTTGTGGAACTGGAAGTTCTTGTTGAATCCCTCTGTTAAGAGGAAGATCCTTTTGTAACTGTTGATTTTATTATTGAATACAAAGGTTGTATTGTGCATCTGAAACTCTGTTCTTCAGCAATCAAGTTTAGCTTCCCTGTGTTAAGATCCTGTGGATAACAGAGCATCTGTTCTATTATGTTAATTTGTTTTGGAATTAAACAGAAAATTTCCAACTGTGGTATCAGAGCTTGTCCAGGGTCTTTGAAGTTGTCAAAGAAGTTGAAGGAAGGGCTTTCTTGCTGCAACAGCTTCTCCAGCAGAGTGAAGACTCAGAGAAAAATCCAAGGTATTTCTCAAGATTTTTTTTTGAAGACTGTCAGTTATTTTAAATACACAGTAAGGTATTTGAAGCATAGTTAAGAGTGCAAGAATGGCTGACTCCAGCACCAGCACCAGCACTAGCATGGGCATGTTTAATACTCAGCTCCCACTGTTTAATGGGAAAAACTATGACTATTGGGCAATAACTATGAAAGCTTTGCTTGCCTCACAAGATTTATGGGAATTTATTGAGGATGGATTTGAAGAACCAGCAGATGAAGATGATGGATTTGAAGAACCAGCAGATGAAGATGAGTTTAATAGGTTAACTCAGGAAGAGAAAGATCTGTTGAAGAGCTATAAGAAGAAGGATTCTAAAGCCCTCGTATTATTGTATCAAGTAGTGCATGAGAGTGTGTTTCCAAGGATAGCAGTAGCCAAGACATCCAAAGAAGCATGGCAAACTCTCAAGACAGCCTATCAAGGCATGGAGAAAGTGAAGATAGCAAAAATACAGTTGCCGAGGAGAGATTTTGAGAATCTATGCATGAAGGAGTCAGATAATATTGATTCATTCTTCACACATGTGATTGGTTTGGTCACACAGATGAGGTCTCATGGAGAAATTCTTGAAGAAAGGAGGATTGTGGAGAAACTGTTGAGGGTTCTACCCTCAAAGTTCGATGTGATTGTCACCACCATAGAAGAGACAAAGGATCTCACAAACTTCTCAGTTGATGAACTACATGCATCACTGATAACACATGAGCAGAGGTTGAGTAGAAATGAAAACTCATCTCTAGAACATGCCTTCAAGACCCAGATGTTCTTTGGAAGAGGAAGAGGTCAAGGCAGAGGAAACAAGAGAGGAAGAGGCAGAAGCCAAAAAAGAGGTGGAAGAAACAGTCCAGCAAATGCTCACGAAAGAGGCAGCAATCCAAATCAGAAACAAAGCCAAGGCAACAACCAACAAAGTGGACAACATCATGCTCAAGGACAAAGGTATGAAAAATCAAATGTTCAATGTTATTATTGTAAAAAATATGGGCATTATGCAAATGAATATAGGAAGAAACAACATGATATGAGTAATAGAACTAGTGCAAATTTTAATAGAGAGAATATCAGCCAAAACAATTTGTTTTTAGCTTGTAATATGGTTGAAGAAAAGAGTGAAGATGTATGGTTTTTAGACCCCGGTTGTAGTAACCATATGACAGGAAACATAGCCCTGTTTTCTATGTTAGATCAGAATGTGAAGTCACAAGTCACACTAGGGACAGATAACAAAGTTTATGTTATGGGAAAAGGAGAAGTAAAAGTTTTAACAAAGAAAGGAGAAAAGAAAACCATAGCAAATGTTTATTATGTTCCTGGAATGAAATGTAATCTCTTAAGTATTGGACAGCTTGTTCAAAAAGGTTATAATGTTTTCTTTGTGAATGATGTATGCACCATCATGGATAGAGCACCCAGCAAACAATGTATTGCTGAAGTGAAGATGACAAGGAACAGGATGTTCCCTCTCAGAATGAAAGCAGATTTAAAAAATAAAGAAGTAATTGCAGCAGTGACTCAAGAGGCTTTCCAAAGCGAACCAAAGGATGAAAATTGGTTGTGGCACTTGAGATTTGAACACCTCAATTTAAAAATTGATTTTTGTCATTTAAAAAAAAATTGGAATAATATCTTAAAATTTTTAAGAAGTGTTCTCAAATTGTCAACTTTTTTTTTTAAATTTCATTTTTTCTGAAATTAGAATTTTAAGAATGTTGAATTTGTAAATTTCTTTTCATGTTAAAACTTAAATACCATTTCAGAAACCCCCATTTCAAAAACAACAGTTTCTTTTTGAGTTGTTTTTTCTAATTGTGCATATGATGCAAGTTCTTATTAATTATTATGTCACAATTACCTTTTGATACCATTACATTTGGCAGTTTCTGAGTTGCTCCCATTTCAAAAACAACAGTTCTTTTTGAGTTTTTTTTCTAATTGTGCATATGATGGAAGTTCTCATTAATTATTATGTCACAATTACCCTTTGATACCATTACATTTGGTAGTTTCAATTGAGAGCGAGCCATGTATTAGGTATGTAATTTCACTGGGTTGTGCCTGAAGGCTGCCCAAAGAAAGGTTTGACGATGATTTAAGCTGGAGAGGAGCATAGATTCATCATTCAGCAAACGCCTGTCAAGCAAGGTTTAAGCACGATTTATGCTTGGAGAGGAGCGCATTCAACAGGTATTCAACAGGCTTCCTAACATACTGGATTTGATTTGTTTGTGGATTCCCAATTCCTGGTATGTTTTCATATTAAAAAAGAAGATACCAAAAACATATACACCTTTGTACACTCTTTTGTTGAATCCTAAACCGGTTTAGAATTTTACTGAATTTTTTCATTCATGCAATAAACTTAAACTTGATTGAGCTACTTGTATATTGGCTTGAACGTTCTTGTTAGAAAAATTTCCTACAAAATTAATCATTATCTGAACTGGAGCAGGAATATAGGTCTCGTGTTTATCCATTAATGGTAAATGAATCCGATATATTAGTTGCGGCTCATATCAGACCTGCCTTATACACAACATCCATGGGGTTGTTGTTGTTCCACCATTCCCCTGTGAAAAAATAAAAAGAAATTTGAAAATAATTTACTGTTGTCAATTGAATTGCTCCTTTTTTCTATGGTTTTGATTATAGAAGTGCGACCTGAATATGTGCCCTTCTAAATGAAATTAAGACCTGCCCTTCAAATTTGATCACTGGTCGGGGGGCAAGTGGGATTATCTTCTACACTTCAACAACTTTTGGGAATATTTGTGGCCACTGGACTCCTTGATTCCCGAGGTTTCGATATTGCTCTACATTCCTCATCCCTCTGGAGTATTTTTTCTTTTTATGGTAGGGACCTGTGGCAGATAATTTTTTTCATCAAATATATTGCCTAGGCCGGTATGGAGGACTGGTGGGCTGCCCACATCTGGTGCATCTATTATTTGACTTAGTCTTCGGCAATTCAGCAATTTACAATGGATGGTGGGGCATGGTCAAAAAAATACTTTTCGGAATGCCATATTCTTTCGGCTCCCATGATATATTTCATGAAGACATAGGGGATTACAACGCTTGCAAGTCTTTGGGAAAGGGTGTGTCTCCCCCACGTTGCTCGGGCTTGGCCACATGCTTGGCAAATTGGCCTTCTAGCTCATTTGTTTGGGAAATGGGAAGAATACCGCGGTTCTCTCGGTATGGGTGGAATTCGTTTATCTTTGTGCTCTGACCGGTGTTGAAATTGTAATTTCAACTGTGGCCTAGTTAAACAGCCACGCATTTAATTCAGCAAAACCACCAGACTTCATCGCACTGTTTTTCTCCAAGCAGTGGTATTATTTTAAACGGCCCCGACACTGTACGCTGTTTGACGCGTGTCCGCAGGGAGTTTTCAAAACAGCCATTTTCCCGGAACGTAATGTTCGTTTGTTTTGTTCAAGCGATAACCGTTTGATTAAAATGAAGGCTTTCCACTGTCTGATTGAAACCAAGTTGCTGTACAGGTCTCGGCCATTGATCCATGAACTTTGCGTGGAGTAAAAGTTTCGTTTGACCGCCGGTTTGCCAGTGAAATAATTAATGCAATTTATTTCGGTTTGTAGATTGTTGGTAGATTTTTAATTTTAATGTTTTTTAACTCACGAGAAGTATGGGCATAGTAAAAATGTATTTGTTATGTTTTAGTTTTAGTTGTTCATATTAATATGTAATGTAAGGGAAGAGAGAGGCAGCAACACGATAGCAAAAAGGGAAGAACGCACAAAGTGCGAATGAATGTATGTTTTTTTTGTTGAAATGTGATATAATGGAAATGCAACAACATATGTAAGGAATTACATTTACAGCACTAAATGTAAGAAAGTTTTTTTTACATAGCAGTGTAAAGAATGAAGGAACATAGCAGTTAATTTTTATGAAACAGAGTAACTTTTTTGTGGAACTGGAAGTTCTTGTTGAATCCCTCTGTTAAGAGGAAGATCCTTTTGTAACTGTTGATTTTATTATTGAATACAAAGGTTGTATTGTGCATCTGAAACTCTGTTCTTCAGCAATCAAGTTTAGCTTCCCTGTGTTAAAATCCTGTGGATAACAGAGCATCTGTTCTATTCTGTTAATTTGTTTTGGAATTAAACAAAAAATTTCCAACTGTGGTATCAGAGCTTGTCCAGGGTCTTTGAAGTTGTCAAAGAAGTTGAATGAAGGGCTTTCTTGCTGCAACAGCTTCTCCAGTAGAGTGAAGACTCAGAGAAAAATCCAAGGTATTTCTCAAGATTTTTTTTTGAAGACTGTCAGTTATTTTAAATACACAGTAAGGTATTTGAAGCATAGTTAAGAGTGCAAGAATGGCTGACTCCAGCACCAGCACCAGCACTAGCATGGGCATGTTTAATACTCAGCTCCCACTGTTTAATGGGAAAAACTATGACTATTGGGCAATAACCATGAAAGCTTTGCTTGCCTCACAAGATTTATGGGAATTTATTGAGGATGGATTTGAAGAACCAGCAGATGAAGATGATGGATTTGAAGAACCAGCAGATGAAGATGAGTTTAATAGGTTAACTCAGGAAGAGAAAGATCTGTTGAAGAGCTATAAGAAGAAGGATTCTAAAGCCCTCGTATTATTGTATCAAGTAGTGCATGAGAGTGTGTTTCCAAGGATAGCAGTAGCCAAGACATCCAAAGAAGCATGGCAAACTCTCAAGACAGCCTATCAAGGCATGGAGAAAGTGAAGATAGCAAAAATACAGTTGCCGAGGAGAGATTTTGAGAATCTATGCATGAAGGAGTCAGATAATATTGATTCATTCTTCACACATGTGATTGGTTTGGTCACACAGATGAGGTCTCATGGAGAAATTCTTGAAGAAAGGAGGATTGTGGAGAAACTGTTGAGGGTTCTACCCTCAAAGTTCGATGTGATTGTCACCACCATAGAAGAGACAAAGGATCTCACAAACTTCTCAGTTGATGAACTACATGCATCACTGATAACACATGAGCAGAGGTTGAGTAGAAATGAAAACTCATCTCTGGAACATGCCTTCAAGACCCAGATGTTCTTTGTAAGAGGAAGAGGTCAAGGCAGAGGAAACAAGAGAGGAAGAGGCAGAAGCCAAAAAAGAGGTGGAAGAAACAGTCCAGCAAATGCTCAAGAAAGAGGCAGCAATCCAAATCAGAAACAAAGCCAAGGCAACAGCCAACAAAGTGGACAACATCATGCTCAAGGACAAAGGTATGAAAAATCAAATGTTCAATGTTATTATTGTAAAAAATATGGGCATTATGCAAATGAATATAGGAAGAAACAACATGATATGAGTAATAGAACTAGTGCAAATTTCAGTAGAGAGAATATCAGCCAAAACAATTTGTTTTTAGCTTGTAATATGGTTGAAGAAAAGAGTGAAGATGTATGGTTTTTAGACCCCGGAATTAGTAACCATATGACAGGAAACATAGCCCTGTTTTCTATGTTAGATCAGAATGTGAAGTCACAAGTCACACTAGGGACAGATAACAAAGTTTCTGTTATGGGAAAAGGAGAAGTAAAAGTTTTAACAAAGAAAGGAGAAAAGAAAACCATAGCAAATGTTTATTATGTTCCTGGAATGAAATGTAATCTCTTAAGTATTGGACAGCTTGTTCAAAAGGGTTATAATGTTTTCTTTGTGAATGATGTATGCACCATCATGGATAGAGCACCCAGCAAACAATGTATTGCTGAAGTGAAGATGACAAGGAACAGGATGTTCCCTCTCAGAATGAAGGCAGATTTAAAAAATAAAGAAGTAATTGCAGCAGTGACTCAAGAGGCTTTCCAAAGCGAACCAAAGGATGAAAATTGGTTGTGGCACTTGAGATTTGAACACCTCAATTTTGGAGGTCTTAATTTGTTGAGTAGAAAAGGAATGGTAAGAGGATTACCATTGATAGAGAAACCAGACAGCCTTTGTGAAGGTTGCATCTTGGGGAAACAACACAAAGAAAGTTTTCCATCAGGAAAAAGCATAAGGGCAAAAGCACCCTTAGAGATTGTCCACTCAGACTTATGTGGACCGATACAAACTCCATCACTTGCAGGCAACCACTATGTACTAACATTCATTGATGATTTTACTAGAAAAACTTGGGTTTATTTCTTGAAGAACAAAAGTGAAGTGTTTGAAAGGTTTTGTAATTTCAAGGCATTTGTGGAAAATCAAAGCGGGTTGCATATCAAAGTTCTGAGGACTGATAGAGGAGGTGAGTATATCTCCAAAGAATTTCTACGGTTTTGTAGAGAAAATAGAATTCATAAGCAGCTTACCACTAGGTACACCCCGCAACAAAATGGACTTTCCGAAAGGAAGAACAAAACAATCATGGACATGGCGAGGAGTATGTTAAAGGCAAATCATTTGCCAAATAATTATTGGGCTGAAGCTGTACATTGTGCAGTGTACATTTTGAATAGATGCCCTACAAAAGCAGTCATGAATAGAGTGTCGAAAGAAGCATGGAGTGGGAGAAATCAAGGAGTCACCTACATGAATGTTTTTGGATGTGTGGCCTATGCACACATTCCAGATCAGCTAAGGAAGAAGTTGGACAACAGAGGAGAGAAATGTATTTTCATTGGATATAGTGAGGAATCCAAATCTTACAAGTTGTATAACCCATCCACCAAGAAGCTCATTGCGAGTAGAGATGTTCAGTTCATTGAGGAGGAAGCTTGGGATGGAATCATAGAGAAAACAGTGAATGTTAAAAGCTCTTTGTCACATGATGAAAATGATGAGGAGATGGTTGAAATACATCCCCAAATAGCAGCACCAACACAAGGATAGCAAGGGACACCCTTGAGGAGAAATGAAAGTGCTTCTCCAAGCACACCACAAGAAGGAAATTCAAGTGCTTCTTCAAGCACTTGCACACCAAATGAAAGAGGTAAGAAGTTCAGAAATTTAAATGACATTTATGAGCAAGAGGCAGCAAATGAAGGTATGAATTCTTTGTTTGCTTTATATTGTCATGTTGATGACCCTGTTCATTTCGAAGAAGCAATTAAGGATAAGAAATGGATAGAAGCTATGGATGAGGAAATCAATGTCATAGAAAGAAACAAGACATGGGATCTGGTTGAACTACCAAAAGGAAAGGAGGTCATTGGAGTCAAATGGGTCTACAAGACCAAGAGTATTGCTGAAGGCAAAATAGAAAGACACAAGGCAAGATTGGTTGTCAAAGGATATAAGCAGTAGTATGGGAGAGACTATGAGGAAACTTTTGCACCGGTTGCAAGAATGGAAACAGTGAGAGCAGTGTTGTCCATAGCAGCACAAAACAAGTGGAAGGTTTACCAAATGGACGTGAAGTCAACATTCCTAAATGGAGTGTTAAAGGAAGAGGTCTACATTGAACAACTTCTAGGCTATGAAAAGAAAGGCCAATAACACAAAGTGTGCAGATTGAATAAAGCTCTTTATGGGCTGAAGCAAGTGCCAAGAGAATGGTACAGTAGGATAGATTCCTATCTACTGGAAAATGGATTTGAAAAGTGTGAGGGAGAACCCACCCTCTACATTGAAGAAAATGATGGTAAATTACTAATTGTTGTGTTATATGTTGATGATGTTATTTTCACAGGAAATGATGTTTATCTTATTGAAAAATTCAAAACAGTCATGAAAGAAGAATTTGAAATGACTGACATGGGTTTGCTGAGATACTTCTTAGGAATAGAAGTAGAACAAAATGGAAATGAGATTTTTATCTCATAAGAAAAATATGTTAAGGAAGTTTTGGAAAGATTTAATATGCAAAAGAGTAAGGCAACAACCACTCCCACAGTGATGGGATTAAAACTCAACAAAGAGGACAACAGCAAGGATTTTGATCCTAGTTTGTACAAGAGCATAGTTGGCAGCCTCATGTATTTGATTGCAACTAGGCCAAATATAATGTTTGCTGTTAGTTTAATTTCCTGATTCATGGAGAGGCCACAAGAAGCACATTGGCAGGCAGCAAAAAGGATTCTGATGTATGTTAAAGGTACAAAAAGGTTTGGCATTTTATATACTACTTCAGAATGTTTAGATTTAGTTGGATACACTGATAGTGATTGGGCTGGAAGTGTAGATGATCGGAAAAGCACATCCAGTTATGTTTTTCACATGGGTTCAAGAGCCATTTCATGGGCTTCTAAAAAACAGCGTATTGTATCATTGTCTACAGCAGAAGTAGAATATGTGGCAGCTACAGCAGCAACATGTCAAGTAGTTTGGATGAGAAGGATGTTAAGGAGCTTATGCTAAGAGAAAACAAAAGGAACTGTTATTTTTTGTGACAATAGCTCAACTATTGCGTTATCCAAGAATGCTATGTTTCATAAGAGAACGAAACACATTGACACAAAGTTTCACTACATCAGGGAATTGATAAACAGTGGAGAAATTGTCTTAGAACATTGTAGAACTCAAGAGCAGGTTGCAGACATTCTGACCAAGCCATTGGGGCAGGAAAGTTTTGAATTTTTGAGGAAATGTTTGTGTATGACTAATAACCCAGCAGTTGAAATTAAAGGGGAGTGTTGAAATTGTAATTTCAACTGCTGCCCAGTTAAACAGTCACGCATTTAATTCAGCAAAACCACCAGACTTCATCGCACCGCTTTTCTCCAAGCGGTGGTATTCTCTCAAACGGCCCCGATACTGTACGCTGTTTGACGCGTGTCCGCAGGCAGTTTTCAAAACAGCCATTTTCCCGGAACGTAATGTTCGTTTGTTTTGTTCAAGCGATAACCGTTCGATTAAAATGAAGGTTGTCCACCGTCCGATTGAAACCAAGTTGCTGTACAGGTCTCCGCCATTGATCCATGAACCTTGCATGGAGTAAAAGTTTCGTTTGACCGCCGGTTTGCCAGTAAAATAATTAATGCAATTTATTTCGGTTCGTAGATTGTTGGTAGAGTTTTAATTTTAATGTTTTTTAACTCACGAGAAGTATGGGCATAGTAAAAATGTATTTGTTATGTTTTAGTTTTAGTTGTTCATAGTAATATGTAATGTAAGGGAAGAGAGAGGCGCAGCAGCGCGATAGCAAAAAGGGAAGAACGCACAAAGTGCGAATGAATGTATGTTTTTTTTTGGTTGAAATGTAATGTAATGGAAATGCAGCAGCATATGTAAGGAATTACATTTACAACAGTAAATGTAAGAAAGTTTTTTTTACACAGCAGTGTAAAGAATGAAGGAACAGAAGAGTTAATTTTTATGAAACAAAATAATTTTTTTGTGGAACTGGAAGTTCTTGGTGAATCCCTCTGTTAAGAGGAAGATCCTTTTGTAACTGTTGATTTATTATTGAATACAAAGGTTTTATTGTGCATCTGAAACTCTGTTATTCAGCAATCAAGTTTAGCTTCCCTGTGTTAAGATCCTGTGGAAAACAGAGCATCATTCTCTGTTCTGTTCAGTTAATTTGTTTTGGAATTAAATAGAAAATTCCCAAAAACTGGCTGGGGTGGGGTGTCCATGTCGAGTCTAACTACATTGTTGTCAATGACGCCTATGCACATATTACTTCCAATTCACAATCTCTTCCATTTGCTGAGGTTATTGCGATATGGTGGACGTCGGACGCTGCACTAAAGATAAAGTGTTTCTAATGGCTGGGTATGCAAAACCATATTTTGACTTGGGATTGACTGATCAAGAAGGGTTTCATGGGCCCCTACAAATGTCCCTTGTGTGGGTTCGATACAGAGGACTGCACTCATCTTTTTATAAAATGCTCCTTTGTTGCGGCTATTTGGACGAAGGTGTCCTTTCTCCTTGGCATCTTTATGCCCTGTGACTTTGAATTGATTTTGGATTGTTTCTCTTCTTGGTCACTACATGCCAAGGCATAGAGGATAGTCCCTCTATATGTTCTATGGGGCTTTTGGCGCACTAGGAATAAGTTTATTTTCGAAGATAAGCAACCCTGGGTCCAAGTCACGTCCATGAGTATCGTAGCATATTGCCAAGAAATCGGTCCTTGTTTCCACTTGGATTTTGGAAGGTATATCTCACTTGTTGACCTAGACAACATCTTCCCCATCTGCCATTTCGATGGAGCTGCTTCTGGTGGCAAATGCGGTTGTGGGGTTTCCCTTTCTGTTGACCCCACAACACGATACCATTTTCATTGGCATGGAGGTGATGGGGATAACTGCAGAGCGGAACTGATTGCATTATGGGGTGCTCTGCAAGTTTCATCTTCGCTGGGAATTGACAACATTCTATAGTGGGTGACTAGTTGACATTGATCAATTGGATAAGGGGAAAATTCGCTGGAGGTTCCCATTCTTTGCAGCTAGATGCAAAGACCTGAGATCTTCTAGCATCCTTCTCCAACGTCTCCTTCCAGCATGTATATATAGAGAAAAACTTTGTGATCGATGTTATTTCTAAATGAGATGACTATATATTTTGTGGATTGTTCCCTTTGCTGGGATCAGGTTTATTCCCACTACCTACTTTCTGGACCATTTTTCTTTCCGTGTTGCCTTTTTGCTTTCTACACTGGTCTAGTCATGTGCATCTTGATGTTAGAGAGAGATTGTGGCCTCTGTACTTTTATGGCCTTTCTGGGATCTGGTTTTTCCCATAACCTGGTTTCTGGACCATATTTTCTTTCAGTGTTGCCTTTGTGCTTTCTACTCCAGTCTGGTCATGTGCATCTTGAAATGAGACCAAGATTGTGTCCTCTATGTTTTTCTAGACTATAGATATAGGTGAATACATGATATATACTTATTGATCAGTTTTAAAAGATTATAGTACCATGTCAATGTACAACTTTCGCATTTTAATGAATAAAAGTACTTTTTTTTCTTCTCGAGAAAAAATATACTATACGTGAAAGATGAAAAACATTTGATTGCAGCTGTAAATTCCAGAAACATGAAATCGAAATAAACATATACTATACGTGAAAGATGAAAAATATTTGATTGCAGCTGTAAATTCCGGAAACATGAAATCTCGCAAGGCTTCCAATCAAACCAACGCAAAAAATCTCTTTCAACCGAGGTCCCCCACAAAAATTAGGCTATTAGATATTCATGCTATGTGAAACTACATGAATCGGTTGTGGGGACGGGCCGCATCTTATTTAAAAACCATTATGTACTGCATATTTGGAAAACTAGATGCATAAGTAATGTATGGTTGTATATTACTGAGAAAACAAAACAAAATGTTATTTAGCAAATGTTTTGTTTGGGTTTTTTTTCTTGGATATTTTTTCGAGTTAGTTTTACCTATTTTTAAAATCATACATTTGAATTCTGTCATTTGTAAAATTTTAATGTATTTTTATGATGTTGATTTTGTTTATATATTTAAAAAAATAAAATTATTATTTCATCCAAATTTTATATTAAAAACTTAAAAAAACATGTTAAAGTGCAAGTTTAAATTATATTATACACTATTTATTTAAATTACTACTAACAATCTTACATAAAATACTAAAACACATCTTAGAGTGCAAGTTTAAAAGATATTATACTCATTCCATATGTGACAAATATGGTGTAGGATATTAGTGACCATCGGCCATGCCATACTGAACGTGCTAATTTATAAGTTTTCTTCTTTATAAAATTTGTTAATTAAACCTAACACCCAATTACCATTTATATAAAATTGTATGAGTATGAAACTAGCTATATTATAATGTAATGTCAATCGAAACTATAAGATACAAAACCTTGTTTATATATTTTTACTAGCTATATTATAATGTAATATCAATCAAAACTATAAAATACAAAACCTTGTTTATATATAATTCAAAAATATATTAAATCATAGAAAAAATATAATATTAAAAGTATAAAAAAATACTTTATAAAAAATATTCATAATATAATAAAAACATATAATAATAAAAAAATCAATATTAAAATATAGCTATCTTTATATAAGCTTACTATTTTATAACACAATGGAAACCTAATATATATTTTTACATAAATTCAAGACTACATTTAATATATGAAAAAATTAAAAAAAAAATAGTTCCATGAAAGAATATTTCAATTAAAAATGCAAATATAAAATCACAAGCACTATCTAATTATAAAAGTATTTAATATTTAATTTTTTTTTGCACTAACCACGTGATCTTTGAAATTTATAAAAATAAATTTTCAATTCAAACTTTCGTCAATAGACTAACATATTTCGAGATTAAAACTTATGTAGAGAGAAAAATAAACATACTAACTACCTCCCAACCTATTTTTTTTTACCTTTCAAATATTTAATTTTGAATATAACTTTCTAACAATAATAATATTATAATTTAATAAGATATATTTAATACTATTTTCTCCTTACAAAAATAATATAACTTTCATTTTAATAATGTGATATTATCTAATTTTAATAACTTTATAATATTATTTTATCTTTAACATATTAATAACTACAACTTAATACATTTATTTATGAATTAATAGATTAATAACAATAATTATATTTAAAGATAATTATATATAGACATAACTATCAATAAATATTAACCTATATTAATACATTTATTTATGAATTAATAGATTAATAACAATAATTATATTTAAAGATAATTATATATAGACATAACTATCACTAAACATTAGAAATTAATAAATATTAACCTATGTTTTAATATAGTCATTAATAATAATAAAATCGATTTCCCAATTTAGTATACAAAATAAACATTATGGTGCGATGAACAACAAATGATATCAAATTATGATGTTATAATATGGTGAACAATGAGTCATTTCCCAACATAATGAACAAAAAATAATGTCACAATGTGATAAAAGGGGTTGCGGTGGTCATTCTGCAACTCGAGGAGAAAGGTGGGAAACTAACTATTTGCAAGGTACTGAAAAAACATGACAACAACAGGAGGGGGGAGCTATGCTCCCTCCTATGAAAACGTTTTTGATTGATAGAGGGAAGGGTATCTAAGGAGGAGCTGGAAAATTTTCCCAAAAGGTTCGAGGGATTGGCTCCTGAAATAGTCATGTTTCCACGAAAAATACAGAGGTAGTCGACACCAATCTCGATGCAGGAAAAGTGGAAGAATCAATGGAGGAGAAATAGTTTGAACAATTAGTATCGAAAAGAGGATGCAAGCGTAAGTCAGCAAACACACAAAAGGTAACCTTGAGTGACCTGCAAACCCAGGACCATAGGGACCACATGAGGACATATGTGTTCATCTATAAATTTATCGGGATCTGGCCCAATGAGAAGCTCCTTAGATCATGGATTTCGTATGTTTGGAAGCCTAAAGGGGAAGTGGGCCTTCACCTAGGCTCTAAAGGTTTTTTCACGTATTATTTTTTAACCTTGAAGACAGAAATAGAATATTCAAAGGAGACCCCTATGTCCTATCATTAACATGATTATACATGAGGCCCTAGAAGGATAACTTCACACCAGAACAAGAGACCTTCACCTTTGTGCTATTGTGGATTAGTCTATATTAACTTCCATTATATTATTGGCTCCCTATAACTCTTTAGGCCATTGGTAACTCCATGAGACCCTTTCTCAAACTCTCAGAGGCAAACCTGCAAGGAAAATATACTGTGTACACTCAGATCCGTGCAGAAATGGACATCTCTTGAGCCCTCCCTAAAGCAGTCTAACTTTAATTCTAGGACGAGAGCTAGACTTAGAGCATTGGCTATGAACATATCTCGTTTTTATTTTGTTGATGCCACAAACATGGGCACCATATCTTGGATTTGTCATTAAATGCCAAAGCCGAGCAGTCTAAGCATAATCCTGATAGAGATGGTGATGGTTTCACAAAAGTAGGTACAAATGGGAAGGTGTTGTAGCGGCTACAAACGACCTCCTAAATTGTACCTTAACTTCATTTTGGAGCCTCCCTACCAACCATCCTTAGCAGCATGTCTTGCACTGTCAAGTACATAGGCTTCAGCTAAGTTTCAGTGGCCTACCGGCCTGTCCATGTGAGCTTGTTTGTCTCCCTCCCATAGGCTGGCATTCCAAACTTAGAATATTTGTTGGCTGAGACACTCCCCCAGAAAATTGTGCAATTCTAGAGGGGAACCATCCTTCCCTCCATAAATTGCGCAAATCAGCTGGGCAGCCTGCTCGGCTCTAGAAATGCGCAGAACAATCAGGCAATCCTCCTTCAGAAAACTAGGCAATCTGACCCAGCACTGCAGCTCAGCCCAGAAATTGCATAATTCTGGGAGGTAGTGACCTGCTTAGCCTAGAAATTGTGTAATGCCTGGCAGACAGCTAGCTCTGTTCAGCCCAGAAATTGCGCAAATTTTCATCCCAGGCTTACAGGCCGATGCAAATGCCTTTAGGTTGACCAGTTCCCTCCGGCACCGAGCAAAATTGATTTGCATGCATGGGCTGCTTTTCCCAAAATAGCGAATGGAAGCATGCAAAAGGCATCCATAGATTTAGGGACCTATTTTTAGCATCTAGACGTTACATGCAAAGATCATTTTAGAAACCTCTCGCCAAGTATCACTTTTTCCTAGAGTTGTGGCATGCGCGTCATAAACTCGATCTTATCAAAACTTATGAACTAGACACTGCAGAGCTCATTCCTCACATTAATCTTGCAGCTCTGACATCCCACATCACATCCACTAGTCTTTGGCACTTTCAACTTAGCTGTTTTAGGGTAAGTCTTCTTCTCATGTCTTGCGCTGCATTTTTGTCACTTTTTGTGTTTCGCTTTGTGAGGGTGTTGTCTTCTTGATTTCACACAACGCTTACTATCATTTTAATTTATGTTAGCTTGTAGAAGCATCGTTTCAGTTTTCATTTGCATCTCACTGTTGTCACATGCATAACACTATTTTTTCACCGATGGTCACCGTTGCAGTGACCCGCTTCATAGGCATACATGCTTTCCCATTTTCTAAATCCTTCACTTACTATTTGCATGCATGATCATTCACTCTTGTTTACACTTATTTTTAGCATGCATTCAGACTTCTCATGTTTTCAGTCGCCCGTCGGTGGGTCTGGGTTGCCTTAGCCCGAACCTTGCCTTGCCCTCCTAGCATTGCACATTTTTGGAAGTGAAGGCTCAACCTTCCCTCCAAAAATTTCGAATGTCTGGCCCAACACTGACCGCCAGGTTTTCATTGCGCAATTCTGGGAGGCAGTGCCTTACTTGCCCCAGAAACTGCATAATGCAGTTTGCTAGTTTGCATATCATTGCTGACTGAAATTGTGCATTGTGCAGTTCCAGTAGTTAGTCAGCCTCTTGAAAACCTGGACTGTGCCTTGCGCAGGTTTGGTAGTCAATCTCCCAACCTTTCAGTGAAAATTATGCAATCTTCACTAACAATCACACAAGTATGTTGCATGTCAGTCCTCCAATTTGTTTTGGTTTTCAACTAACATATTGCTTGCCAAGAGTGTTGCTATATCTCCAGGTATCACAGGTGTTCATCTGCCTCTGAGCAACATAGGTATAATGGCTTCTAGGAGAGCAGAGTCAAAGACACCGTTGAGAGTGCAACTGGGGATGCAGTCAATCAAGTGTCTATGAACTTTCCTATCTATGAAGATATCAAATTTCATAGACAAGGGTATCAAGATGAAATGGCAATGGAACCATAACGAGTAGCTCCATCAGCAGTAACATAAGGTAGCAGACGTGCGCATGGCAAAGACTAGAGGAAGTTTTTTGACAGCGTAGAGGTAGAGCAAAGTTGCAAGTTCAAGCATATCCACTTGTGATGAAAGTAGCTTTGGAGATTGAGACTATGAGGTGACGGCTCGACAGGAGGATCGCGTGAAGGAAGAGAGAGAAACGAAGAAGGAATTACAGGTGTTGAAGCGACAACTCAAGGAAGAATAGGAGTTGCACAGATGAGAGAAGAAGTTGCAATAGGAACATGTACAACAAGAGGTGCAACATGCACGGACTGATGAAACTGCAACCATACAGGTTATAGACCAAGCCCAGCATCTGGCATGGAGCATACAAGGTGAGCAGTGTCGTTGATCACATGCAGGGTGAGCAGTGTCGTTGATCGCATGCAAGGTTGTCCAAGAGCATGGATGTCTTTATGCGCATGCATGTGATCCCACCCATTGGAACACGCACCAAGGGAAGGACAACAACCAAGTCCGAATGGAGCTGAACATGTATTTCGATAAGTTGATGTGCATGGTCACAAGCACACACTTGGAGATCAACACAGATACTATGCATCAACATGTTTTTAGTCCAGTTTCACTTAAGATGATGATGCACATGTTATCAGATGAGTTGGACAGACGAGACATATCAGTGTACCCGTATGCAATGGAGGTAAGAGTTCGCTTACAGCAGGATGTTACCATTGAGCATGCAGACACCATCACAGATGACCAAGCTTGGCATCAGTTTGCCACCATCGACCATCATGAGGATGTCGAAGAGCTGGTCTTCCCACAGTTGTCCAAGTCTTAGTGATGTCTTGCATGGCTTGCGTAAGCAATTTTGTCTCACATGGGTACATGTGCAGATTATATGTAATGTATTTTAAAGAGAAATTCCAAGTGTCGATAGTTGAATGTAGCAGTCATGTAGTAAGTGAAGAGTCATGAGGGTAGGTGAAGAGTCACAAAGGGGAATGTCAAGGGTCACCCCACCTTTTGCTATTTATAGTACCTCATAACCCATTGTAGAGGCTTTTGGTTAGCCAAGCTTCTGATAGTAGTATCTTAGAGAAATCTTGGATAGTATTGTAACGAGCCTTGGCTTATCCACAGTGCAGAGCTATTACATCTCTTTGGAGGAGCAGGCAGAAGTGACTGTAATGTTCTGTTATCTAGACTAGTGGTTGGTCATGGTTGTACTATATGATTGGAACTCTCACTTCTTAATATAACAGATCCAACACGTTTCATGCATATGTTGTTATTGTATTTCAGTTGACTTGTTTACTCTAACGGTATATGTATATGTTTGCTTACACATGTATGTATAAACTCTTTCTATATATGTATGTATGAATCTTACTGAAATGTGCTGTTGGTTTAACCATCACTTTTGATTGTTGGTTCACCTACCTTCCAGTTTGTGATGCATCTTTGCTCGTGTGTTCTCTTTCAAGCTACATGTTTAGATAGGTTTCCAAGGGCCACACTCATTCCACCTTCCGTGTGTTATAACCATTCATGCACCTTCCTTGGCTTGTTGCGCATGTCACACCCTTTCTACCAACAGGGACATCTTATTTTCATCTGCGCACAACCATGGTCAAGGTGATACCATACGACCCACTATTGGGACTCCTACACCAAACGGTTTGAGGTCTAGTTGGGACTTGTTACCAGGTAGATCCCCTGTCATGTTAGTGGGTCCAACACCATCAACATTTTAGCATTAGAAGGAGGGCCAGATGACAAGCTGAGTCCTCACAATATATTTTGAATCTTCATACATCTATTATGGATACTATCAAACTTATCCCTCCGGGACGTTTTTCACATCCCGAACCTCTCGACATCATGATGGAGTTTGTTGATCTCTTGTCTGAATTCACGTATGATGGTGAAGTTGAAGTAACCTGGTATGAACACTTAGAAGGATTCTATGCATTCCTTACAGACGCGTTCTATGCAAAAGAGTAAAGCATGTTGCTTGCATACACACTTCGTGAATCCCCACTATAGTGGTTCTCGAGTATGCCACCTGGAAGTATGCATTCACTTGAGTAGTTCTGTGATCTCATCGAATCTACTTTCCATCATTTTGATTTAAAACCTCTTGACTAAAAACTATTAAAACAATGGAAGACCCCGCAAGAATCTCCTATGGATTTTTGGGACTGCTTCCGTGTACTATAGTTTCAAGCTTAGAAAATTCAGATGAAATTCTAGTATCTCATGGATAGATTTGAATATTGTCTTACCAAATTTGTCAATACCAAGAAGAAGTTCAAGCTCAAACCCCACTCAGCATACTTCGGTGATGGAGTTTCACAATCACAAATGGACACGGTTTTTGTCACAAGTGACTGTCCACCGTCCCTTCATCAAACAACACTACCACCGCAGAGTGATGCGGGAGAACATGCACACACATCTGTTCAACTGTCACATACTCCCAACATTTCTTCTCCCAATTTTTGAGTAGACTTGGTTGCGAAGCCCATGGGTTGTCACATGCATGTCTTGCCTCAACCTCCGTCTTCGTGTTTTGCTAATCCTCCAGATTTCACTGTCTTGTGTTCTTCCATTCCAAACTCTACACCTGTTGTGAATGAGGATCAAGCCATCGAGAGAGTTGGTGTTGCACAAACAAATTGCGCTGTCATTCATGAAAAGTATGAACGGGATGCTGAACATCAACCTGTAGCGAACGATGATTCCCTTCTGTCCGCGCCTCCTCCATTTTTTCCTGAAATCTGTGGTGATTCTACCATCCCTAATTTCGCATGTGTATCTCCATCTATGGATGCACCCATTGATGATCATTCACAAAACACATTGGATGTCAGTGCATCGTCTGACAGCGGAGAGGACAAATCATTCATTGAAGATCCACTTGATTTTTCATATTCTTTTTCTGGAAACGCAGAGGTTGAACATTCTTGCTTCCCATCTACCCCTTTGTGTGATTCATCAAATCATGAGGATGCCGACAAACATCTTGAATTTTTTGATCTTGGTTGTCATGATCTCTCTACTTCTTCATTCAATCACGATGTTGATTTAATAATTGTTAATCTTTCAAATACACTAGTCTATGATGATCTATCTGTCGATGAAGTCGAAACCCCGTAGACTGTCAAGGCACTTCAGCTTGAGCTGATGGTTATGTCAGGCACTTGCTGTCCCGAGGTTGGTTTCACTTCTAATCAGGAAATTGTTCAAACACCCAAGGCTCCTCATCACTCATCTGTATTCACTGAAGATCAATATAACACTCAGATTTTGATTCCTCCACTCAAAGTACATGATCCCATCGCTCATGCATTGGAGAAATATTACATAGCAAGCACACTTGCGCAACGTAACTGGTCTACCTTTCTCAGGTTTGCTTGCATGTCACAATCAAGAGAATGTGTAAACTTAACATCTGCACATAGTGCAACACAGTATAATGGTAAGTCCATGGATTGCATGTCACACCTTTGCACTCACTTATGTTTTCTGGACACATTTAAATCCGGAGTGTGTTTGGCTTCATTATTACATCTTTCATGTTTGCGGGTTCGCACAGTTGTGCTATTTGCGAACCATGCCTTCACCAACATGGTTCGACCAATGCACTAGTGGCTGCATTGGAAGTATCACTTTACATAAGCAAACCCATGCTTCGTTAGCTTAGGAGTAGGAGTAGTGTTTGCTTTTGGTTTGTTTTCTTGCATGCCTATTTGCTTCTTACTTTGCATGTTTGTTTGTTTGCCTACTTGTTTTCTTACTCGCCTTGCTTACGCATTAACTTCTTCTTTTGCTTTGTTTTCTTGTTTGCTGGTTTGCTTACTCTGTAGGTTAGTTTCACATCAAACTGTGTGCGACTCTTGAAACAAGATGGGTAAAGTACAAGAGGGCTTGTGCAGTTATCAATACTTGGTTATCTTTCCTCCTGCCTCTGTATGAATAACTGTTGTCTTCAGTCCATGATGCCTCAATGGAAAATACGTCCTGATCGAAGTGAGCCTTGGTGAAAACACAACGCTTGTGTACTAACTAGTGTCACCTACTCTAGTCTGTTGTTTTGGGTTAACCCTTGTCAGCTCAGTCAAGTAGAGTAAGGTGAGGGGGAAAACCTTAAAAAACACGTCAGAGATATATACAAACTACTTCTCTGAAGGAACAAACTCTTATTTTCTCAATAAGTCGAGATCCCTCTTCTGCCTCTGAAATGAATAAGTGCTATGCAGAGTAATGAAAAAAATGAAAATGTGAAAAAATTTCGAAAACATGAAATGAATAAGGCGAAAGAAGAGAAAGGCTTCCTACGCAGAAAGGTGATACAAGTAACTCCGATGGGTACTTACCAGGCTTTCACGTATCAGAGCGATGCTTTTGTTCCTGCGTGACTCCAACGGGGTACTCTCTAGGCCTACTAGCAGTGGAGCAACACCAGAGATGGAAAAATTGAACTCTGACTATCTTATGGCTTGTTCACTAATATACCCCTCATCCCAATCGAAAGAACTGTGTTGGCTTGGCTTGGAATGTTTGCTGACCAATCAAGAGCATGGAAAATGCTACATCTTACAATCAAGCAAGTGTGGAAGCCTAGATGATCAGAGAACTGAAAAATACTTTTGAAGGTGTTAGACTTGTTTTCATGAACAAGGTTCATGCAGAGAGCTGAAGATCTACTAGTGTGTCACCAAGTGTTGTAGCAGCTACAACTACCATCCAAAATTTTACCTTAGCTTCATTTTGTAGCCTCCCTACCAACCATCCTTAGTAGCATGCCTTGCATTGTCAAGTACATAGGCTTCAACTGATTTTGAATGGTTTGTTGGCTTGTGCATGTAAGCTTGTTTGTTTCCCTCCCGTAGGTCCGCATTCCGGACTTAGACTACTTTCTTGCTGAGAACTCCTCTAGAGAATTGCACAATTCTGGAGGGGAACTAGACTTCCCTCTAGAAATCAGTTGGGCAGCGTGCTGGGCTCCAGAATTGCGCAGAACAGTTAGGTAATCCTCCTTCACAAATCTGTGCAATCTGACCCAACACTGCAGCTCAACCCAAAAATTGCACAATTCTAGGAGGTAGTGACCTTCTCAACCTAGAAATTGCACAATTTCTAACAGACAAACAACTCTACTCAACCTAGAAATTGTGAAGATTTTCATCCCAAGCTCACAGACCAATGCATGTGCCTTTAGGCTGATCAGTTCCCTCTGGGAATGAGCAAAAATGATTTTCATGCATGGGATGCCTTTCTAGAAATAGCAAAAGGAAGCATGAAGAAAGTATCCCTAGATTTAGGGACCTATTTTAAGCATCTAGAGGTTACATGTAAAGATCATTTTAGAAACCTCTCGCCAAGTGTCGCTTTTTCCTAGATTTTTGGCATGCACGTCATAACCTTGATCTTATCAAAACTTATGAACCAGATGTTGTAGAGCTCATTCCTCCCATTGATCTTGCAGCTCTGAAATACCAAATCGCATCCAGGAGTCTTCGATACTTTCAGCTTAGTTGATTCAGGGTAAGTATGCTTCTCATGTCTTGCGCTACATTTCTGTCACTTTTTGTGTTGCGCTTTGTGAGGGTGTTGTTTGCTTGATATCAAAGAGCGTTTGTTGTTGTTTTAATGTATGTTAGCTTGTAGAAGCATTGTTTTAGTTTTCATTTGCATATCACTATTGTCACATGCATGACACTATTTTTGCACCGACGGTCGCTGTTGCGGCGACCTACTTCACACACATCCATGATTTCCCATTTTCTGAATCTTGCATTACTATTTTCATGCATGATCATTCACTCTTGTTTACACTCAGTTTCAACATGCATTCAAACTTCTCATGTTTTCAGTTGCCCGTCGGCGAGTTTGTGCTGTCTTAGCCCAGACCTTGCCTTGCTTGGCTAGCATTGCACATTTCTAGAAGTGAAGGCTCAACCTTCCCTCCAGAAATTATGCAAGTATGGCCCAACACTGACCTTCAAGTTTGCATTGCACAATTCTGGGAGGCAGTGTCTTGCTGGCCCCAGAAACTATGCAATGCAGTTTGTTTGCATGTCACTGTTGAATAAAATTGCGCATTATGCAGTTTCAGTCCTCAGCAGGCCAAGATGGACTGTGCATTGCATAGTTCCAGCAATTATTCAGACTTCCGATAGCCTGGACTATGTCTTGTGCAGTTTTGGCAATCAGTCTCCCAGCCTTCCAGTGAAAATTGCGCAATCTTCATAGACGGTCACACAAGTATGTTGCATGTCAGTCCTGCAGTTTGTTTTGGTTTTCAACTGACAAATTGCTTACCATGAGCTTTGCCATGTCTCCAGGTATCACAAGTGTTTATCTGCCTCTCAACAACACATGTACAATGGCTTCCAAGAGAGCAAAGTCAAAGACACCGTTGAGAGCGCAACTAGGGATGTAATCGATCAAATGTCTATGAAACTTGCCTATCTATGAAGACATAAATTTTTTCATAGATAAGGATATCAAGATAAAATGGTAACAGAACCACAACGAGCACCACCATTAGCAGCAGCAGAAGGTAGTAGACCTGCGCGTGACAAAGGCAAGAGGAAGTTTGTTGACAACACAGAGACAGAGAAAAATTGCAAGTTCAAGGAGATCCACTTGTGATGAAAGGAGCTTTGGAGATTGTGGCTATGAGGTGATGGCATGACAGGAGGATCGTGTGAAGGTAGAGAGGGAAATAGAGAAGGAGTTGCAAGTGCTAAAGTGGTAGCTCAAGGAAGAATAGGAGCTGCACAGACGAGAGAAGGAGTTGTAGCGGGAACAGGCACAACAGGAGGCGCAACAGGCATAGACTGATGAAACTATGCCCATACATGTTATAGACACACCCGAGTAGCTAGCACGGAGCAGATAGGGTGAGCAATGTCATTGATCGCATGCAAGGTTGTTCAGGAGAATCGATGTCATTATGCGCACTCATGCGATCCCACCCATTGGCACACTCACCAAGGGAAAGACAACAACCATGTCCGACTAGATCTAAACATGTATTTCGACAAGTTGATGTGCATGGTCACTAGCACACACTTGAGATCAACACACAAACTATGAATCAACATGTTTCTAGTCTAGTTTCACTCAAGACAGTGATGCACATGTTGTCAAACGAGTTGGAAAGAGGAGACATATCAGTGTACCTGGATGCAACGAAGGAAAAGGTTTGCTTATAGTAGGATGCCACCATTGAGCATGCGGACACCATCACGGATGACCAAGCTTGGCATCAGTTCTCCACTATTGACCATCATGAGGATGTCGAAGAGCTAGTCTTCCCATAGTTGTCTCAATCTTAGTGATGTCTTTCATGGCTTGCTCAATCCATTTTGTCTCACATGGGTACATATGCAGATTGTATGTAATGTCTTATAAAGAGAAGGTCCAAGTGTCGATAGTTGAATGTACCAGTCATGTAGTAGGTGAAGGGTGATGAGGGTAGGTGAAGAGTCACAAAAGGGGAATGTCAATGGTCACCCCACCCTTTTCTATTTATAGTACCTCATAACCCATTGTAGAGGCTTTTGGTCAGCGAAACTTCCGATAGGAGTATCTTAGAGAAATCTTGGAGAGTATTTTCACGAGCCTTGGCTTCTTCATATTGTAGAGCTAGTACATATCTTTGGAGGAGCAGGTGGTTGCGACTGTAATGTTCCGTTATTGAGATTACTGGTTGGTCATGGTTGTACTATATGATTGGAACTCTCACTTCTTAATCTAATAGAGCCAACATGTTTCATCCATATGTTGTTATTGTATTTCAGTTAACTTGTTTACTCTAACGATATATGTATATGTTTGCTTATGCATGTATGTATAGATTCTTTCTGTATATGTATGTATGAATCTTACTGAAATGTGTTGTTGGTTTAACCATCACTTTGGATTGTTGGTTCACCTTCCTTCCAGTTTTTGATGCATCTTTTCTCACGTGTTCTCTTTCAAGTTGCGTGTTTACACAGGTTTCGAAGGGGCACACTCATTCCACCTTCCATGTGTTAGAACTGTCCATGCACCTTCCTTGGATTTCTACACATGTCACACCCTTTCTACCAATAGGGACATCTAACTTGCCTCTACGCGCAACCGTGGTCAAGGCGATACCGTATGACCCATAGCTAGGACTCCTACACCAAACAGTCTGAGGTGTAGTTGGGACATCTTACCAAGGAGATCCCCTGACATGTTGGCGGGTCCAACACCCTCAATAGAAGGTTTGAAGGAGACAACAACAACAAAACCATAATGAACAAGGAGTCAAAAAACCACTATGAAGTGTTGACCAAAGAAACTACTTAGACAGAATGAGAACAACAACTCGAGTAGCCGATCTTGGAGAAATAAATAGTAGAGAGTGATCTCCTATCAAACGAAGAGACACTAAGGTCACCCACACAGCCCCAGGAGAAAGAAGGTAAGTTTAACATCCCTCCACAATTGGAAAAGGATTTGGATATGACACCTAGTGAGACTGGGGCTGAAGATCTAGATTTGTTAGATATGATGGAGCAGGAAGGCCTACACCTTCTGCAACTTCTAGAACAATGGAAAACCCAAGGGATGAAATCGATCCCAAAGGACTAGATTAATCAAGTGTGATACCTGTTTCTAACAAGATAAGAAACTAGGCGAGAGGTTCTAAACGACCACATGGAGAAGCAAAGGGCCTCGAAGTCAAATAAAAGATCCAAAATAGGCATATCCAAGAGAAAACCCAACGGAAAAAGGTTAGAAAACAAACAACATTTCCCTTAAGGAACTAAGAGCTCTATTGATAAATTTAGGTAAGATGAAACCCTGGAGTCCAAACTCCCCCCCCCCGTCTTTTCCAATGAAAATTATAACATGGAATATAAGGGGCATGAATAGTCCCCGAAAACAAAAAATTCTAAAGGAAAAAATGAAGAAAAAAAATCTAGATATCATGTTTGTTCAGGAAACAAAATGTATAGTGGCTCGTATGAAAATAGGCAGTGGAAAATTTTGGTCTAAATATGATTTTGTAGATATAGAATTTAGAAATTTGGCAGGAGGACTCTTATCTTTATGGAATCCCAAAATAATCCATGTGGTATCCTCAAAGACCTCTCATCATGCCTTGGCTCTGGTCATTCAATATATAGGATCACTAGATACAGGTCTTTGCACTAATGTTTACAGCCCACACCGAACTGAAGAGAAGCTTGACTTTATCTAATTTTTAGAAGCCCATCAAAGAAGGTACCCCTCATCAAAATGGATCCTGGAAAGACATGATCCTCTCCCTTCCAGAAAAAAAGGAGGTACCAGAAAATGGACAAAGATGCAGGATATTTTAAAAATATGATTGGTGACTTGAAGTTGGTGGACTTAGAGATCTCAAATGGAATATTTACTTGGACAAATAAAAGGTGGGGTAAATAACTGGTGGCTTCAAGGATCGATAGATCCCTTGTTTCAAAGGAGTTTATTTTGCAAGGAATAGTCATGGAAACTAACATCATGTACAACAACAGTTTAGATCACTGACCTGTGTCCCTAACTACCTAGATCAAGGGTACCTGTAAAAACCGCCCATTCAAGTTTGAAGGATTTTGGTTGGACCACCCCAATTTTGTAAATAAAGTGAAGCAATGGTGGCAAGAAGCTAGAGTCATGAGAGGCTCCAAGATGTTCTGGCTACAGAAAAAGCTGAAGTTTATTAAAGAACAAATAAAGCTATGGAACAAACATGAGTTTGGGAATATTTTTCAAGAGAAGAAGAACATAGAAGAAAAAATAGAAATGCTACAAAGATCAGCAATAAAAGAGGGCTTCACAGAGGAAAATAAAACCCAAGAACTCTCCCTATAGAGAGAATGGGAAGAGAAATGTAAACAAGAAGAAAAACTATGGAGACAAAAATCTATAGTTCGGTGGCTTTAAGATGGTGAGAAGAATATTGAATTCTTCTGTCATACCACAATCGCTGATAGAAATCATAACATGATTCTGAAATTGAAAGATCAGGAAGGGAAGGAGGTATAATCCCATCGAGAGATTGAGCATACACTGGTCCATCACCTTCAGGACATTACCTCAGAACCACCAAGAGACAGATAAAAATCTATCAAGAAAATGGTCAGACATATCCCCAAAATAATCATAGAGGAGAAAAATGATAATCTTACTTGACCAATTTCCATGGAGGAGGTCGAATAGGCAGTGCAAGACATTCCAAATGGAAAAGCACTAGGACCATATGGATTCTTTTTTGATTTTTTTAAAGCTTGTTGGTAAATATTGGGTCATGAGATTGTTGTGGTAGTCGAAGATTCCCACAAATAAGCTTTAGTACTCAAAGCCGTGAACACTACTCTCATAACCTTGATCCCCAAAGAGAAAGAATACAACACCCCAGATAGGTTCAAACCTATTACCCTATGCAATGGTATTTATGAAGTTATTGCAAACATAATAAAACCCTTACTCCCAATCCTATTATCGAAAGAACAGGCTGGTTTTGTTGAGGGAAGCCAGATATTAGACAATATAATCCAGGCTCAATAAATCATTCCCTCCCTTAAGGTTCAAAAAAAGGTTGGAATGATTATGCAATTGGACATTTCTAAGGCGTATGACAAGCTAAATTGGGTATATTTGGCAGACCTACTAAAATATTTCGGCTTCAGGCAAGGTTGGATTCAGTGGATAATGTCGCTCATCACTTCCACCAGTTTTTCAATACTGGTTAATGGGGCCTCGACACAACCTTTTTCCCCCACTAGAGGCCTTAGACAAGGAGACCCTCTATCTCCTTTCCTATTTTTACTACCCATGGAAGGCCTTCACATAGCCATTAAATTAGTGATGGCCACAGGGGAGATCAAAGGATTACAACATTATTAAGAACGCAAGCTAGCCATCCACCAACAATTTGTGGACAACACAACGCTACATGGAATCCCATCAATCAAGGAGGGAACTTCCATCAAACAGATCCTAGAGGATTTTACTATTGGCTCAGGTATGGAAGTCATTCATTCCAAATCCATGGTCATGTTTTTTAATACTCATATTGTTGTGCAGAGAAACATTTCTCACATTTTAGGCTTTCAAAGGAAATCAATGATTTGGAATTATGCACGAAGGAAACAAAATAAAAAAATACACATATACACATATGAAATAGAAATAAAGCTTCATTTCATTAATATCAAAGAGATGAAATATGCTTACATACAGAAATGGAAATAAACTAGCTCGGGTAATGGTAGCTTATCTCTGAGAAGAGATGTGGCAGCTACATGCTTCTTAAATGTGTTACAATGAGGCTCCAAGGCCTATTTATTATTGAGAAATAATGGAAAACCCTAAACATCTAAAGGAGATGAAGCGCCAAAACTATGGGCCCCATTTGGGAAAATTAGTACATCAACATCCTGGGGTTGTAACTTTAGCATACGATCTCCGTTTGATGCCTGCAATACCTCGTTAGAAATATCTATCCAAGGAATACAAATTTAGACTATAAATTTAAAGCAAAGACTCATGATTTACTATTTTACAAAAAAAACGTTTTTTAGGACCTTAAAATGGCTTTGGAGGTTCAGGACCCAAAAAACTACCAAAAATAGTAAAGTGCACTGCAATTAAGGAAACTAAAAAACTGGAAGGAATATTGGTGGGCATCCAAGTGGAATAGGCGGGTGGCCACCAATATCCACCTGGATTAGTCCTCCCCCTTTAGGAAGCAACGGTCCCCATTACGTTCAGTGCCTCCATGAGATGGGGAAACTTCTGTTGAACTTGGTCCCTGGTGAGCCACTTGCCTTACTGCAGGAGATGGCCAACTTTGACAACCCAATATAGTTGGATCTTCTGTTGGAAAGTATTCTTGATCTGTGTGTCCATGACCTGATCAATGTTTTTCTTTTCCATGTAGTATCTTCTTAAGTCTACTGGTTTGAGTTGTTCTGCAATGTCTGATCTGTCCACTAATGGTGGAAAGTATAGTCGAAGGCAGTCCACATTGAACATTGGGTGTAGGGAAAGGAATGGTGGAATGTTGACCTCGAAAGAATTGTCCCCTATAGCCTTAGTGATGGTGTAAGGCCCATATTGGAGTGGGTGAATCTTGCGGTTAAGCCCTAGCGAGGCACTCCTGCAACAAATGTAACCAAACTTTGTCACCCACTTGGAACTTGCGTGGCACCCGATGCTGATCATGATGTTTCTTGTACATAGCGTTAGCTCTGTCCAATATGTCATGGACTTGTTGGAGGATGTGCTCAATTTGCTCAATGAAGTTGTTATCTCTGTCACCTTCATACTGGACATGAGTCGAATCTATCAGAGTAGCTGCAAATGGTATGGCCACATCAATGGGACATAGTGGTTGGAATCCCAATCCTACCTAAAAAGGGTTATGTCCAATTGAGCTATGGATAGATGTGTTGTAGCTATGTTGGAAACAAGGGAGGATTTCATTGCATGTGTCTGGATGTGGTTATTTTTACATGCACAAAATGTGTATGGTCATCCTGTTGACAACCTTTGTTTGGACATCTGTTTGGGGGTGGAAAGTCGTGGACTTAGTGAGCTTAGTATCCAACATCGATGAGAGAGTTGACCAAATGTACTTAGGGAACTATTGTCCTGATCTGAGATAATGGACTATGGGATCCCAAAGTGTACCCACACCCATTCAAAGAAGATCTTAGCACTGGATTTTGTTGTGATACTCTTCTTGTAGGTCGTTATAATGACCATCTTAGAGAATATGTCGACGACCACGAAAACGTAGTCATTGCCATGATTAGTAGACGGAATGCCCGACATGTAATCCATGGAGATGGATTCCCAAGGTTTACTAGGATTACGTAGAGAAGTATATAGGCTTTGCTTCGTGATGGTTGGTTTGGAAATAATGTAGGGAATGCAGGATTTAATGTACTTCCCAACATCTTATCAAATGTACAACCAATAAAATTACTTCTCCAACACTACCAGTGTTTTCTCTACCCCGAAGTGTCTAACAATCTGAGAGTATAGTGCCTCTAAAATTATCTTCGCACGCTTGCTTGAAGGAACATAGAGTTTTCTGAGGTGGCATAATAGTGCATCTCGAAGGTGAAAGTTTTCAACTTTCTTGCCTTCAAGGAGTGTTTAGTATGTGTTTCTGAATTCTGGATCAACCTTGTAAAGGTGCGGCCACCCCGTAGTCTTGTGCCCAAACGAGTCAAGCACAATGGTCAACCCCATGAACAATGATCATCTGAGGAAGTCTACAACATTATTGGTGTTTCCCTTCTTGTACTTAATATTCAAATGGAACTATTGCCGATATGTGGACCATTTCTTATGGCGATCGTTCTGCAACTTCCCTTGTGTCTGCATGAACTACTGGGGTCAGTGGTATTTATGGATAACAATTTCCTTCCCCATAATGAAATTATTCCATTGTCGACATGCGTGCACAATGGAATACATCTCTTCGTCATAGGTGGGATACTTTCAGACTGTGTCTCATTAGGGGAATTTTGAGGTCTAAAATGGGTCTCCTAAGAAAAATGTACAACCAAAATAAAGTTTATAAGAACCAATAGCATTCAAGATGATGATGTCAACCATGGGGGATGATTCACTACTTTTGGAGTAAAAGAGTAAAAATTGACTAAAAAATAATAAAATAATAAAACTACTTTTTCAACTCGTATTTTCAACTTATCTCCCTAAGGTTTTACTCAAATTTCGAGCGGGAGTACTCGTTCGATGAAAAATTTGATTCCTCATCCAAGGAGTACCCATGTTGCATATTTTTGATAGACCCTACTACATGAAAAATGATAAATACAAGAAAACCATGATTGGAGTACCCATGTTGCATACTTTTGATGGACCTTGCTACACAAAAAATTAGAAATACATGAAAAAATGTGATTGCAATAATGTTTTCTCATGTACCTCTCATTTTTCGTGTAGCAGGGTCCATCAAAATTATGCAGCATGGGTACTTCTTGGATGAGGAATCGAATTTTTCATCTGAGTATTTCTGCTAGAAATTTGAGTAAATCCATAGGGATATAAGTTGAAAATACAAGTTTAGAAAATAATTATTCTTTTTTCCCTCTAAAATTTGATGATGTAATCTAATCTTATTTTATTATTTACACTATTATTTTACAGTTTCCTTAGGAGGCCCATTTTAAACCTCAAAATTCCCCTAGTGGAAAGTGTCTCACTGTGATATCCCACTGGATGCCCTTGTTGAGTAAGAACTGCACCAATAAAATAGTCAGAGGCATCAGTCTCGATTTGAAATGGTTGTTGCAGGTATGGTAATGTGAGCACTAGTGAAGAGAAGATGCGGTGCTTCAACTTGGAAAACACCTTATGTTGGGATTTGGACCAAAAAAACTTTTCTTTTTCTCCTCCCTTGGTGATTTGATTCAAGGGCCAAGTGATATGAGAGAACCCCAACACGAACAAGTGGTAGAAGTTGGCAATACATAGAAAGTTGTGGAGCCTTGTTAGTGGTTGGGGCTGGCCAATCTTGAATGACTTGTATGTTGGATGGGTCCACATGCAAAAACTGCTCATCAATGATGTACCCCAGATATTAAACCTGGGTCATACAAAAAGTGAATTTCTGGAAATTGGCACACAACTTGTGTCGTCGTAGGTTTGGAGGACCTGTTGAATATGGTGGAGATGCTCTTCCCAACTCTGGCTGAAGATCAGAATATCATCCAAAAACACCACCATGAATGAGTTGGTGAAGGGTCGCAAGATGATGTCAATCAACCTCATGAAGGTTGTGGGGGAATTTGTTTACCCGAAAGGAATTACCAACCATTTGAAAAGACCCTCCTTGGATTTGAAGGTTGTCTTCCACACATCAGAGGGTTCGATTGGTACCTGGTGATAAACGAAATTCTAGTCAATATTGCTAAAATATTTGGCCTCCTTAAGCTGGTCCAAAAGGTCATCAATCCATGGGATTGGATACCTATTCCGAACAGTGATCTTGTTCATCACCCGATAGTCAATACAAGGTCTCCATGTGCTATCCTTCTTTTGTACCAGTAAGATCGGGCTCCCACTGGGTGATGAAATTGGCTTGATGTTCCCTTTCTACAACAGCTCTTGAATCTATCTCTTGATTTCATTGTTCTCTAGAATAGAGCGTCGATAGATTTGTCCATTAGGCAGTGGCACACCCGGGGTCAGATCGATGGAATGCTTGACCTGAAAATGTAGAGGTACCCCTATGGGTGAGATGAAAATGTCCTTGTACTCCTCCACAACCTTGTCCATATGTTGCTTTCGTGCGGAGGATCTCTTTCTGGAGGTCAAGGCCATAATCTTCTTCTTTCTTTGAGGGTGAATCATAAGGAAAATAAATTTCCCGGTATGGGAAATGATATTACTGCATTGTTTCGTAGTGATTGAAGAAATGGTGGTAAGTGGTGCTACCTCCGTATCTCGTACAGCTTATCACCAAAATTAATAATAACAGTGTGAGGCTTAGACTCATACACAACATGCCACTTCCATAAGTATGGATGGCCTTTATACATCACAAAATTCAAGATGAGCAACACCACACAATACCTCATCTGTGAAGGCATTGATGCTATAGGGAAGGTAACACTGTTGGTTGACACAGAGATCTCACCCTTTTTGAAGCCACCTGATGATGTACGACTGTGGGTGTGGTGTGGTCGATATGCCTAATCGCTTCACGACCTCTACTAAAATGAGGTTCTTTTGGATCCTTCTATCGAAAATGAACTACAACGTAGAAGCCTTCACCCACATTTGTGAGTGGAAGAGTCGCTCCCCCTCCTCTGGATATTCGGGCTCATCCTTCTCAATCTTGGTGGTCGAAACGGTGGCACTACGCTTTGCCTCGATAATATACTTCCCTTTTTCATTTCCCCTGTCGGTTTCTAACTCAGAGTCATAACATGCATCTGATTCGAAAGCCTTGAACTCAACCACCAATGAATGCTTGGCTCAAGACTCACTTGTGTTGTGAGTGGGGCTGTTATAAAACTCACACCATTTCCCTATGTCCTTCTTTATCTTCACGGTATTGTTCTTCGCTTGCGGCTTTAGCGGGTTGTCTTGGGTCACCCCACCTTTTTGTCCTTTGTTATGTGGCTTGGGGGCACCTTTCCCTTGCTTCATATTCACAAATCCAAAGTCTGGCTTCTTCTGTTTAAATTTCTACTCGATCTTGACAGTGTATCAATAGGTGGTGCCAAGCAAGGAGATCTCCTGGAACTCCATCTTGTCCTATATTTACTTGTGTAGATAGTCACGATCCTTGAGTATCAAATTCCTCACAGAATCCTTGATACCTAGCTTCGTGCAAAGGGTATGGAAAACATTTGTGAACTTCGGCATATCTTGGTCCCTTCTCTGGTGCAGCATGGTCCAATTTATGTATTTATCTTCATTTCACCCGACAGGGTAATATTTTTCCTTGATGACATCTCGGAAATAATTCCAAGTGGGTGTGGTTGAAATTAGTGAGGATTCCCTCTTGTGCTTTTATTCACAGTAGGTTTCCCACCAATCCTTAATGTGTGGGGCAGATTCTAGAAGTGCAAAAGTAATATTTTCTCGATTTGAAAAGTCATGAATTGAAAATTATCCTTCAAACAGATTGAATCATATATTTATGATGTCTCCATCTATCCAACCCTCAAATATGGGAATATCAAATTTAATGTGTACCTTAAAAGGAGTGGCACCTCTAGAGTAGATGTTGGATGAACATGTGTCGCATATGGGTAGCTATCGAAGGATCTGGGCAAAGTTATCTATCATTGCATTCCTCTGTCACTCAAGGGATTCCTAGACAAATATTTTGAAAGGATCTCCTGCCCCCTTGTCTTTCTTTTCTTCTGCCATGGGAGGCCATCAGGGTTTGCGAGGCTGGTGTTGCAAAGCTTCAACCAGTTCGAGCCCTAACTTCTTATACCCCGACCTCGTTGGGGACATGCAAAGTAAAATAAATAAAGATCAGACCACTATGATACCATTGATATGGACTTATGTAGGAACTCAACAAAATACAGAAATTCACATATACACAAAGATGTAGCAGAAATAAAACTTCATTTCATTAATATCAAAGAACGGAAATATGCTTACATATAAAAATGGAAATAAACTAGCTCAGGCGATGGTAGCTTAGCTTTGAGAAGAGATGTGGTGGCTACATGTCTTTGAATTATGTTACAATGACGCTCGAAGGCCTATTTATCATTGAGAAACAATGGAAAGCCCCAAACATCTAAAAAACTAACCCTATGAGATGACGCGTTAAAACTATGGGCCTCATTTGGGTAAATTGGTACATCAACTTCTTAGGGTTGTAACTTTTGTTGTAGATCTCATACCAAAATATAAATATACCCAAGAATAACAAGATATAAATAGAAAGAAATGCTTCTTTATTATCAAAACCCTTATGGTAAGGCAACACCATACATTCACTCCTTAAGGAAGGAGAACACTCCACAAGCCATATGCCTGTTCATACAATAATACTTCTCTTCATATCTCTCCATGTGGAGTCTCTAGCCTTTATATAGGCCTCATACATACAATACCATGCATCATTACCATGGTTCCCTCATACCATCAACTAATACCATGGGCCCATTACATTATTATTAATTACTTGTGGTCCCTTACATGACATGGGTTAACCACCTTATTTATTACTATGGCCCATCCCATTATTACATTATTACCTTGGGTACCTCCCTTGGTACGCCATATTATCCCCCCTAGGTATATAACATTCCACCCCCCTAAGCATGTTTCGTCCCCGAAACATGGGAAGAACATAAATAATAAGATCTACTCAAAAGAGTAGTCCACTGATACCATGCACGTGCATCTAGCCATCCAAGAGAAAGGTGAACCCTCGATCTCGCTGGTGCCTCGCTCGCTTGAGATGGAAGTTGACCATGGCAGCTCTTCTGTGTTGATGTGTAGTAGGTGGATCTAGGCTCCTTGCTATCCATCATACGGGGGTTGTTGTCCTTGTGGCTAGTTGGTTGCCATCTTGTTGGTTGTTTTCTTGCGGGGTGATGTGGGTGATGATATGTTGAAGTTTTAACCCACGGTGTCTTTTTCTTTAATTCACCCTGCTGTGGTGCCTGTTGTCGTGGCTTCTTTTCTAATATGACTTCAACCACTGAGCCCTCGTCAGATGTGTCAGCACCTGTAACCTGTTCTACTTCAGCCTCTGTTTGTGTTTGATTGTCGACCATCAACTGCTCATCATCTGATATGTCAGTCCCTTGAACATCTTCTGCTTCAGCCTCCATGTGCTCTACCTGTTTATGGATGGAAATATCTTGTAATGTAATTTTCTTCTTTTTATACCATAGCTTCAGGAATTTCTTCTGCACATTAATATTGATAGTACCCACGGATTCCATCCAAGGGTATCCCAAAACAACATCCATGTTATCCATATCTGAAGCATAAAAATTACCATGAAACACATACTTATCCATAGAAAGCTTCAAATCCTTATAGATTTGAACATCCTTATCATCAACCTTTGTATGTTCAATTTGTTTTGCTGGGACTTGCAATTTCTTTGCCAAGTTGACATTTATAAGATTTTGTTTGCAACTCGGATTGATAGACACAATGATTTTCTCCTTCTGAATCAATCCATGAACCTGCAATACAGAGATACCAGCCAAAAATAACCCTTTTGGTTCCTTAGTTTCCTTCTTTCCTGTAAAAATAAAAGCTTTGCTAGGCTGTGTGTCTGTCTGTGTGTGCTTATCCACAAGATTTGATTTACGGTCAAAGCGCTCTATAAGAGCTTTTTTGAAGGCATCCCAATTCTGAAAAGGTCCATTGCAACGCTGATGCCATTCCGCCCATAGCGATCGTTCATTGTCCAAGTACATGGTCACCACACTAAGCTTAGTCCAATCATCTAGGATATGATTCAATCTGAAATACTGCTCCATTTGTGCTAGCCATGTTGACGTGTGAGAACCGTCAAATTTATACAAGTTCCTCGAACTCCGATCTAGGCCCGCCATCACAAAAATATTGGTGAAAAATTGAAATGGTCACAGATCCGTCAATATTGCTCAGAATCTCTATTATAACCTGTTTTTAGAAATGGAACAACCACTTTGCATCTGCCCATGTGGTAGAAATCCTGATCCAGGCACTAGAATTTCAGATCTGCGCTGCTACTCTCCAGCCGTCACCCAAAATTTCTGCAAAAAAGAGCTGATTTTAAATCAGCGATATCTCCCTCATCCGGACTCCGATTCGACTGATTTTTTTTTTGAAATCATGTGTTTTTTCAAAAAGATTCCAGATCTACCATTAGATCTTGTAGATATAGCACCAGGACTTCTAGATCTGTTCCGCAAACTCGCTGTCCTGAAAATTGTTTGCAACCCCACTGATTTTTAAATCAGCGATATCTCCTTCATCCGGACTCCGATTCAACTGATTTTTTTTTTGAATTCGACTATTTTTCCACAAAGAATCCAGATCTGTAATTATATTTTACATATCTTGCACCAAAATGTACAAATCTGACCTGCAAAGTCGCCGCCCCCGAAACCCTGCAAAAAATAAAAAAAAAATTCCACTTTTGTGCCCAAGAAAGTGCTCTGATACCACTTGTTGTAGATCTAACCCAGAAATATTATAGATCAGATACAAAAATACAAGATAATGCAAATAAACCCAAAGATAATATGAAATGATACTTTATTGATCAAACCCTTATGGTAGGGCAACACCATACATTCCACTTTTGTGCCCAAGAAAGTGCTCTGATACCAATTGTTGTAGATCTGATCCAAAAGATATATGATAACAGAAATAAACCCAAGAAAGAACAAGATCAAAATAGATAGAAATGCTTCTTTATTATCCAAAACCCTTAAGGTAGGGCAACACCATACATTCACTCCTTAAGGAAGGAGAACACTCCACAAGCCATATGCCTGTTCATACAATAATACTTCTCTTCATATCTCTCCATGTGGAGTCTCTAGCCTTTATATAGGCCTCATACATACAATACCATGCATCATTACCATGGTTCCCTCATACCATCAACTAATACCATGGGCCCATTACATTATTATTAACTACTTGTGGTCCCTTACATGACATGGGTTAACCACCTTATTTATTACTATGGCCCATCCTATTATTACATTATTACTTTGGGTACCTCCCTTGGTACCCCATATTATCCCCCCTAGGTATATAACAACTTTGGCATACGATCTTCATTTTACGCACACAAATGCCTCGTTAGAAAGATCTATCTGAGAGCTACAAATTTCAAATGCAACCATCAATCAATTCCTCATTTTTTCCCATTTTCAAAAAATCTTCATTTACGGCCTCAAAACGGCTGCAGAAGTTTAGGACTCGAAAAACTACCAAAAATAATAAACTACGCTACAATTAAGGAAACTAAAAAACTGAAAGAAATAGTGGTGGGGCTCCAAATGCAATAAGCGAGTGGCCACCAATATTCACTTGGATCAATCCATGTCGTCACAATACTTGGGAAGTCCTTTTAATGGACAACGTCGACAAGAAAACCACCTCGGAGACCCGAATTGCAAAATTACAACACAAGGTCAGCCGATGGAACTACAGGGTTCTGAACCTAGCTGATAGATTGGTGCTAACCAAATTGGTTCTACAATCTATCCCTATGTTTCTATTATCAGTTCTCCCAGCTCCCAAAGGCATCCTCAACAAAATTAGATAAATCCAAAGGAACTTTTTATGGAATGGGGTAGAGGAAAAAAATGAGTAGGCACTGGTAAGTTGGGAAAGAAATTGCAATCCCAAAGCATGAGTGGGTCTAGGCCTTCTTGACCCAGAAAAATTTAATGTTGTTTGTGGAGCCAAATTATGTTGGCGATGGATCAAGGATGTCAAGCTCCCTTGGCCTTCATTTTGAAAGGAAAAATATGCTCCACATTGGCATCCTCAGGCTTTAATCAAGTTTAATGACGCAAGGGTAGGATCTTCCACATATGAATTGGCTTGGAATAATAGGGGTTTTCTCCACTAGCATTGTTTATGGGAGATTTGGAATGGAAAAACAATGTTAGTTTGGGAAGATCCATAGCAATAGAAACCTAAATTAAGAAGACCAAAGTGAATGGTACTCTAGGAGGCATTGCAAGAAGAAGGTTAAAAAATAGTTCATTAGTACTGGGACCGTGGGTGAACCAACTAAAAATGGAGACACTAGACAACTCTAAACCAATTCACACAGTAGCCACTAGCCCAAATGGCCCAAGGTCTAAATGAAGATCTCCAGCTAAAAAGTATTCTCCAATTGGAAGATTAGGATGAACTTCGATGGGGAAGACAAGAAGGTGGCAAATACACCTCAAAGGAAGCACACAAATACCTCACAGAGAATCAACTAGACATTGAGGGGCTGAATTGGAATAAAATTTGGTCATCTCTAGAGTGGTCGAAGATTAAAATGTTCATTTGGTCAGTAATGCACAAAAAAATTCTTACTTGGGAAAGTATTTGCCATAAGGGCTTCGAAGGATCCTCACGATGCATCTTATGCCAAAAAGGAGGAAACCATCAAAAATATGCTAAATAATTATGAATACACAACCATGCAATGGTACTAGGTTGCTCAGGTCTTTAGGAAAATAGACAAACAAAGACAATATCTAGGCAACTTTAAACAATTGGAGAGGAGAAATTATGAAAGATGAAGGGGTTAATATTACCTGGAGTCTAAGTCCTAGTTTTGTGATCAGGGTGGTATCGAAAGAAAGAAACCAATGGATATTCCAAGACAAATCCTTCCCTACCTCCTCATTAATATCCCAAATGTTGCACGAGTTTCAAGAAACAATCCTCATCTATCGGGTGTGAAACGAAAATAATAATCCTATAGCACAAGAAAGCTTAATCATGGAAACCCTAAGTCTGAAAGGAATCCAACCTCAACCTCATAGGAGAAAGGAACCAAGAGTACAGAGATTGGCAGAGACCTGGACACCTCTAGAGGCAAGATTTCTAAAGTTAACATCGATGGAGACTAGAAGGGAAACTTGGGTCATGCTAGTGTGGGAGGGGCAATCCAGGACTACACTAGAAAAATCCTCAAAATTTACTACTAAGGTCTGGGCATGGACATGAATAATGTAGTGAAATTTTTTTCTCTAGAACAACATATAGACCTGTTGATCAAAGCCAATTTCCATTACTGCATAATAGAGGGAGATTCCACTTTAGAAATCAGGGAAGCCAAAAGGCTACAATGCGGTTCCAACCTAGGGAAGGTGACAAAGAACTATTGCTTGAGATATATCATACACGGATTTACAAAGACTTGGGTCACATGTAGAACCTCAAGATTCACCTTTTTTGTTAATTCGCCAACAAACTGGTGGACAAGTTGGCGAATGAAGGAGGAAAGGAGCTGGTGGAACAGGGAGTTTATGGATGGGAGGAGGTCAAATCAGGCCATCTCAAGGATGATTGTACCAACAGAGCCATGATGGACATGAAAGGGTGTGGTCGGATATGGATAGACACTAGACAACAAGGTCCACAACCTGGGACCAAACCCCAAGAAGTGTTTAATGATAATTGGGAACTAGACATCACGACTAGCTCGTAACCAACACAAGGGAAGGTTGTTACAACAAAGTTCCATTGGATTTATTTAGAAAGGCAATACACGAAGATTAGAGGAAGGTGAGGTGGCATTAGAGGAGGGTACACTCTTGAGTACGAATACCCCTCTCTCCAAAAACAATAGTGATTATAAGCCAAGTAGTAGATGCTTAGAGTTAATCCCCATTTCAAATCATGTAATAACAAACATATCTTGGCTAAAGCAGACCTAGGGGAGGACATGTTGTGCACAGATGAACTTGTGCGAGTTATCACACCTCGATATGGAAATAAGGGATGAAACAAGAAAGTTGCAACATAGTGGGGATGTCAGGATTTACGCACAAAATGTTGTTTATTATCACCCTTTATGGCTTTTCACGCATAATGTTCTGTGATTCCTCAAAAAATAAACTATCTTTCTATTGTTGAGAGGAATAATGATCCACCGGAGTATGGAATAGGGCAGGAAGGTTAATTGTAGGGTCTGAGCCCATGGTTGACAGTCACCAACCACCCCCTATAAGAGAACCATAAGGGAGATTGTGCCATGCGTGGTAGCATAAACTTATGTGGACCTTGTCATGGAAGAGGGAAAGGTCATTCTTGAAGTGAAAGAAAAAGAAGTCTGATTGTTAAGAGTGAAAAAATTTGAGGGCCACATGACGCAAAAGGTTGACTAGATGATAGACACACGCATTACTTAGACCCAAGAAACCTTGTATCATAAAACAATGGACACCGCGTGGCATATAAAAATGTTGATGAGAAAATTCATTGCGGAAATTAGACCTTAGGGAGCTTAGCCAAGGTAGTTTGAGATCCTCCAGTGGTGAGTAGTGAGGTTGGAGACCCCCTTGCACACTCTAGTCAACATTGAACGATGTCAGAAGGACTAGATTAATTCTCTGGTGATAAAAATTGACACGTTATTGCATTGTGTCCATCAGTTGGACATTCTATTCGGAAATGGGGAGGACCAACTGGCTATTGTTCTTCGTGTGTGTTTGTGCAACACCAGAGGAGATCTTTCATGCTAAGGCAACGACCAGGACCCTCAAGAGCAAGCAGATCCCGATGCGGGTGATGACCCTATTAATTAATTTGAATCTATATGACCCTATTATGTTTTTTTGTATTTCTGCTTGAATTTTTATATAGTCATGTTATGTTTAGTCCTGTCAAGTCTCAGAAGCATGTTAGGGTTGAGCCCATGGGTTGGCAAATAACAGTTAGCAGAAGTCATGGAAAAATCTGGAGCTACCCTTTTGGAGGTAAATTTTTTACATGTTGGTCGAGGAAGAAAAACATTTGTAATGTAATATCTAAGAGGCTGATGAGAATATGGCTATACTACAGTTGGTTTTGTTTCCAGACCAGCAGACCAGCTACAAAAAATAATGTATGTAATGTTGATCTAAATTATGAATAGAAGTTTCATTGCTTCTTTACAAAAAAAACAATTTCGCAACATTATGGAAATCAAATGACATCACAATTGACCAAAAAATGATGTTGCAGGGTTAAAATAGTCAACCATAATAGGCATGGGTGTCATGGTCAACCACGGTTGACCATAATCACTTATGGGTGAATGGTGGCAAACAAAATCATCGTCACAATGTGATAAACAACATTAATTTCAAGTAGTGACAAACAATATCAAAGTTATAGTGAGATGAACAAAAAGTGATGTTGTGACATTGAAATGTGACAAACAACAAACAATATTGCAATTGGAGGAAAAATTGTTGTTGCAATGTGATGACCAACCAATGACATCAAAATTTGATTACCAACAAACAATGTCACAATGTTGCAAAATTGAAATGTAATGAAGAAATAATGTCATCTCAATGTGATGAGCAACAAACAACATAATAGAGTCACTAACAAAAAATGACATCTAAAGTGGTGAAAAACATACAATGTTGCAATGCGGCAAAAAATAAATGTCTTCACAATTTGATAAAAGAATCATGTTAGAATGCATTGAACAAAACAAATTTATCAATCATCGCTAACCATGTTTAAATAAATCAACATCAATCAATCCTTGGTTAACCAAGATCAAAATTGTTCAACCACAGTTATCTATGGTTAGGCATTGTTAATCATAAGGAGAATGGTTAACCATGGCTCACATAATCGAGATAGTCAACCATGGTCAACTGAGGTCACACATGGTCAAACCATGGTCAACAATGGTGTAAATTATCAACATGGTTAACTAAGGCAAATCGTGGTGAACCATAATCAACATAGTCAAACATGATCAACAATAGTCAACATGGGCATCTCTCTCAACTATGGTTGACCATAATCATCCATAGGTAAACATTGACAACTTTGGTAAACCATGTTTACCTATAGTTAGCCATATGTTGACCATAGTCAATCATGTTCAAACAAGTGCATCCATAGTTAAACATTTTCAAATAAGTCCAACCATGGGGAAACATGATCAACAAGTTCAACCATGGGAAACCTTTTTCAAACAAGCCAAAGAATGGTCAAACATGTTCATCCATGGTCAACCGTAGTTGAGTGTGAAAAAGAAGGTTAACCATAAACAATAAGGTCAATTATGGTTGAGCATTGTCAAACAAGCTAAACCATGGTTAAACTGTGGACAAAAATTGTCAACATGGACACCTCTGGACAACAAATTTCAAATATTGTCAATCATGGTGAACATGGACTATTATGGTTAACCAAGGTAAAAAATGGTCAATCTAAGGTCAAACATACATTTGAAGATCAATCATCATCACGCATGGACAATAATGGTAAACCATAGTCAACATGGCCAACCATGGTCAAGTAGGTAAACTAGGTAATCATGGCCAACCATGGTTAAGTAGGTAAACTAGGTCATCATGGCGAACCATGGCCAACCGTGATAAACCATTACCAACTATGGTCAATCATTATCAACTATTTTCTACCATAGTTAACATGATCAACCACAAAAAACGTGTTTAACCATGGGTAACATGTCTACTATTCTGAACTACCTTCAACCATGATCAAGTATGTCCAAACATTACCAACTATAACTAACCATGACCAACATATCAAACGAGGGAAATTGAGGTTAAGCATCATTAACATTTTTAACCATGATCAACAGGGCCCACAATAGAAAACTATGATCAACCATAATCAACCATGTTCAATATGGATAATTATAGTTAGCTATGGGTAACAATTATTAGAACATGGTCAACCATTTTCACATATCCTCAGCATAGTGAACCACAAATGTGATGAAAAAAATATGTCATCACAATGTAGTGAACAAAAAATGATGTCACAAATTGATTAACAACAATCAAGGATCCAACATGAATAAAAAAAACATTTTCATGTTATGACAAACAACAAATTTGTTTTCACTTTAATGAAAAAGTGATGTTGCAATGCGATGAACAAATCTTGACATCATAATATGAAAAAAAACAAGCAAGGATCCAACATGAATAAAAAAAAACATTTTCATGTTCTGACAAACAACAAATTTATTTTCAATTTAATGAAAAAGTGATGTTGCAATGCGATGAACAAATCTTGACATCATAATATGAAAAAAAAAACAAGTGTCAACCACGGTTAACAATGTTTAGCTAAGTTAACCATGATAATATCTTGGTTGGCCATGCTCAAACATGGTCAAATATGGTCAAGCGTAGTGAACCATAGAGAGCATAGTTGACCATGTTCAACATGGCCAAGATGGGTAACCATTGTCAACTAATGTCTAACATGGTCAAACAATGTTCAATAATGCTCTACATGATCAACACGGTTAAATAAGGTTAACCTCCCTCTCTCATAGTCAAAAAAGGTAAACTATAGTTAAAATGAGTATCATAGTTAGCTATGGTTATCCATATTCATCTATAGGAAAACACTAAGAAACCTAGTTACCCATGTTCACTCATAGTTTACCATATGTACATCATAGTAAACCATGGTGATACAAATTGAACAATGGTCAAACATGGTCAAAAATTCAACCATGGGTAATATTAAAACATGGTTAAATGATCTAGATTGGATTATTATACTCCTCTTCATCCATCTTGATGCTTTCAGATTGGAAAAAGGTGGAGGAAATACCTCACAAGGCCATTTTTACCGGTGGAACCCAATTTGACAAATTGGGGTCTAAAACCTTCAGAGAGAATTTAGAGGCATTAAATGGAAATTTTTGTGGGTAAAACATTGCTTACTTATTTTGGCGCCTCTTTTTCATATTCTACACATAGAGACCTTTCCAATGGAATAATAATAATCTTAATCGAAATATGTATGCAAAAGTTATGCCACTTGAAAGTTAACCTTCTTGTATTCACAACTATAATTTAAGAGGATGTCATATCAACCTCCATAACTCATGGAATATAGGATAGCCACATGATTATGATGAATAAGATTCTATAAGAGTCCATAGTGTAACTCTCGTTAAGAGTTGAAGGAGTCAAACCTAAACAATAGTAGACTATTGTGCTATCTTATAATGAGGCCACTAGGAGGAAAAGCGTGCCATTATTTTCAACTAAATTTTGTTCTATAAACTATTTGAGTATCCCATAGGGATAGGGAGAGAGAACACAAAGAGGATTTGTGCACCATAGTAACCCATGAGCCATATTCCTTACTTCTTTGTACTTGCAACCATTTTCTATTTAGACAAAGAGACTCGAGGGACCTCACCATCTAGCTAAGTTTTCTTCCAAAAGGGTTTCTCAAGATATATCTTACATCAATTATGGTATGTTTTCTTCCAAAAGGGTTTCTCAAGATATATCTTACATCAATTATGGTATGTGAGTTGTAATTTCATTAATCTCTATTTTATGCATAATCATCATTTTCATGTATATGTAATAAATGATAATTTATAGATCTATAATTTTTAAGAGAAATGAACCCTCATATGAGAGATTTAAGATTTATAGGTACAATTTTACATATTTGTTCTAATAAAAATCTAGTGGAATATCCATGACAATTTGTGGATCATATTCATATTAGAGAAGGTTTCTTGGAACATAATGTGGATTTTTGCATGGGATCTACATCGAGTAAGACAAAAGTCATAAAACCACAGTATTGTCCAATGAATCTATGAAGAACCCTCCTAATCTTGTAGTGGAGAGGAATTTGTAGCTCGAAGAATAAGTTGTGGATACAAATCATAACACGAATCTCATCGTGGAGGCCTTGAATAATAAGATTGACCTATTTGAATAAAATATTGGGGTTCTGACATAGAGGTTTGATTATAGGGGACATCTAGGGATCAAGAAGAAACATAAGAGGAAAAGAAAGAACTTTAAAAATATCAATCTATTTTTAGTGCCATGAGCCATTCATAGTCCCTATTCAAAATGGAAGTGAAGGTTGACATCAATCCATATCAAGGTGATATTAAACTTTGAAGCTATATAACTTTTTGTAGCAATTACAAGTTAATTTATGTGTTCATCATATTGAGGAAGAATATAAGATTTCACTTGTGCAACTCAAATTAGAGGACCATGCCTTGACTTGGTGAGAAGGCTACATAAAGACCTCGAGGTTAGAGGTATATCCTCCAATGACTAAGTGGGAAGAATTTAAAACCCACACAAAGACCTCAAGTTTGGAAGTATATCTTCCAATGACTAAGTAGGAGGTCTTTAATAACCTCATAAAGTCACAATTTTTCCCTATCAAGTATGTAGAGGACACGTTGGTCTACTGGAATTACTTCAGACATAACCAAGGGTAGAGTGTATAGGGTACACCACATAATTTAGAAAGATGTCTGTAATGTTGGGCATCTCCACAAAGAACCCATATATCCTTCTCATGTATCTGGAGGGTCAACAAGGCAATCTATGTAAGCAAATGATTTTTCGCAAACACATATCAATGGAAAAGACTTGTGTAGAGGAATAAAACTTTTAGAAAATAGGCCTAAACAGAGGGAAACCAAGTGGATCGAATAAGGAGTGATAAGATGCTTCTAAGGAGGGGAAGAAGAAGTGGAAAGAGGGAAAAGATAAAACGACAACATCAATAGCACATGAGTGCAAGGATCCCAATGACCACTGCAACCATTATAACATTGATGATAAAAGAGATGAAAAGTACTAGAAACTACATCTAGAGCTTAAACTAAAGAGAAAAAAGATAGATAATTAGAAGAAGAATATCATGGTCATTGAATTGAGCAATTAGGTTGACATCAACTCAGACATGGATGGAAGATCATCTGTACATCAGTGTAGAAGGAGGTGAACTTGAGTAGCCTTCAATAATAGGAAGAGAAAGAAAAGACCAGTTTCTTCCACCTAAAGATACACGTTAAAAAACTAAGATTGATGCTATTTTTTACTCTGGATCATAAGGAAATCTCATTGCAACAAATTTTTTCAAAAAAATTGGATTGAGAGTACGTGGTCATCCAAGCCCATATCCATTGGTATGGGTAAATAAGGATGTAGAAATAAAGTTAACAACATAGTGCAAAATTAGATTTGCTATTAGAGTTGATTTTATTGATGAAGTATAACTTGATATAGTTCCTCTTAATGTATGTGGGGTGGTGTTTGGACATCCCTATGTGTATATTTGGGATGCAATATTTATGCAAATAGCCAACCAGTACCGCCTAGTCAATGATGGAAAAACTTCTCACCATCAACATACACAAAGGTAAGTCAAATTTTTGTTGATAAGGTCCAACCAAGCCAAGAGACTCATTAGTTCTAGAAATAATTATGTTTTACTATTTTTAACAAAAAATTAGTGTAGAAGAGTGAGTAAGAGGGAAGGTCTCACTGGAGGGGTTTACTAAGAAAAAGAAACATCAACTAGAAGAGTTGCTTCATGCATATAGGGATGTGTTTCATGAGACTTAAGGACTAGCACCCAAGAGGAAACTGGAGCATGAGATCCAACTATTTCTAGACTCATTTCCAAACATTGGACCGTTAGGTAGTTTGTTATAGAAACAAGTGAGGTGAAGAAACAATTATAGTAGATACGATAATAGGGTTTCATTCAAGAGAGTACATCCCCATGTGGGCCACCCACATGGGGGCTTCACTCAATGAACCTCTAGCATATCGTGTGTGTTCATGGCATACTAAACAATACACCTAATTTGACTACAAATTGGAAAATACCTCTAAAAATCACATTAGTTAACCCCACAATACGAACCCAATACACCTTCCCAATTTAAAAAACCCCTGCTTTCACTTATATTGTAGGTGTCCATTTTGTCAATAAAATTTTTTACACCCCTTTATATTTTTTCATTAATTTTGAGCTCCATTTTTTATACCCACCAATATGAAAACCCTTTACCCCCTAATATATGCTAAATATATTATGTCATTTTTTCCTCAATATATATCCCCCAATATGAATCCACGTGGTATGGTATTGCTCCCCTAGTGAAGCCCCTATGGACATCCATCACTATTGTGCCAAAGAAAGATGAGATGTCATGAATATGTATAGATTATAGGGCATTCAAAAAAAAAATTGTACAATAACAAGTACCCCCTATATAGAGTAGGTGATCTGTTGGATTAGTTCCAACAAGAAAAATACTTCACTAAGCTAGACTTAATGTCTGGATATCACTATGTTTGAGTCAGAGAAGAAGATACCTAGAATATCACTTTCAAAACTACAAAACTCTTATATGAGTGGATAGTCATGCCATTTGGCCTATGCAATGCACTAGGTCCGTTTACGAGGTTAATGAATGATATACTACACCCTTTTATAGATCAATTTTTTATTTTTTATTTGGATGGTATACTAGTTTATAGTGGTACCTTGGAGGAGCATGTCTCACAGTCAACCTAGGCATTGGAGACATTAAAGAAGCACCAGCTCCTAGAAAATAATAATAAATGCGAGTTTGCATCACAATGTTGATTTATCTAGTGTGAGTAATAGGTGGAGGAGAATTGAAGATAGATCATGTTAAGATGGAGTCCAACATGAAATGGCTTGTTCCTACTAATATTTTTGAGTTACATAGTTACATTGGGGTAGCACAATGCTTGAGGAAATTTATAGCCACACTTTTAGCAATAATATAATCACTCCACGTGATAACAATGAGGATAAGAGTTTCCAATGGGGAAAGGGTCAACGTAGGGCCTTTGAGGAGCTAAAGAAGAAGATTTATCAAGCATGAGTTATGGCATTACCGAACTTACAACAAACCTTTGAAGTAGAGAGAGATTCAAGTGGGTATGATATGGGAGCATTCTTGATATAAAGAGGAGGGCCTATATGCTACCATTATAAAGTATTTCATGAAAAAGTTCTTAGCTACACTTCCTACAAAATTGAACTCTATGCCTTGGTGCAAGTTGTGGAGAAGTGGAAAAACCATATAATGGGAATGGAGACAATAATCCACATAGATCACCAACCACTATCATACCTATAGGCCTAGAGTAAGCTACAATAAACAGGGAATTACAAGTGGATGGATTTTCTATAACAGTTTGATTTAGGCCACCCACATTGAAGATGCTATCTTTAGAAACTCTGATGCATATGGATCCATTCACCCATGATGCATATAAAGATACATATTCAAACAATGGGGTATTCAAGGAGGTGTTGCAGTGGTTGTAGAGCAAGATTCATGTGTACGATGGTGATAACATATTTGACTACCATATCGAAGATGGGTTACACTATAAGTTGGATAGGTTATGTGCTCCTTTAGGAGAGAAATTCCAGCTGATCAGAGAAGCTCACACCTCGAAGTTGTAGTGCAGTTTGGTGTAGGGAAGATAGTGGCCAACTTACAGAGGTATTGTATAAGCCTAAGTACAAGAAAGAGTGGCTAGGTTGATAAGAGGATGCATTCTTTGTTGTGCCAGTAAGCCTAGTAACATGAAACATGGTTTATATCATCCCTTACGTATACCAACTCATCCTTGGCATAGAATTTCGATGGAGTTTGTGGCAGGTTTACCAACAACCAAGAAGAGACATGACTACCTATTGGTGGAAGTTGACAGGTTTAGCAAGATGTGTATTTTGATACCCTATAAAAATACCATCACTAGACAAGAAGAAAAAAATTGTTCTTTGGATAGGTCTAGGTGCACTTTGGGATACCGAGGAGCATCATATCTGACTAGGACACAAGATTTCCTAATGCACTTCGAACTAAATTATGGAAGAATATGGACACAAAATTAAAGAGATCTATAGGATTCCATCCACAAACAGATGGATAGATAAAAGTAGTCAACATGACTTTGGAACAACTTTTGAGGGGTTTCAAATATAAGCGTCCAAGGACCCATGACGAAAATTTGGTATATATACAACAATCATAAAACAAAGTAGTCCACCTTTTTACTAGCAAGTCCCCATTTGAAACTTGTTTAGTATATTTTCCACCTTCACCCTTACATATTACATATGGGAAACAGGGAGGACTCAAGGAGGATCTTACATGGGATGGCCTAAGGACACATAAAAGTGTTGAGAAGATTAGGAATATCCATATATATGTATAAGAGTGACTACATAAGTCACATGAAAATTATAAGGCCAAGCATGATCAACACATAATAAAGAAGTTATTCAAGGTGGGCGACAAATGGTTATAGTTGAACAATGATATGTTATAGCATATCGATAAGAAAATCAAGGCTTTACAGTATCGTCCCTTTGAAATAATGGAAATGGTGCACGATAATGCCTATAGATTCAGAGTACCCCTATACACACACATTTACTTAGTTGTGAATGTACAGAATCTAAAACTCTATGATTCTTCTATGTTATATCATGAAGAGGGGGAAATGGGAAAAAAGGGTTCCATTCTTTTTTAGTCTGTTTTGTTCCATAGACAGGCTGAGTATGTGAGAGGGATAGGGAGAGAGCCTGCAAAGAGGATTTGTGAATTGTATTAGACCATGGGTCACATGCCTTACTTTGTATTTGCAACCATTTTCTATTGAGAGAAAGAGAGCTGTGCGACCTCATTTTCTAGTTGTTTTTATGCCAAAATGGTTTCTCGTGATATGTCTTGTGCCAATTGTGGTCTATGAGTTTTTATTTCGATGTTCTCTATTTTCTGCATAATCATAATTTTCATGCATACACAATAAAAAATAACTTACATATCTAGAAATATAAAGAGAAATTAACCTTCATATAGTAGGTTTTAGATTTTTAAGTAGTATTTTATTAGATCCATTGTGACAAACTATCCAATGGAATATGCACAATAATTTACAAATCATTGAATAAGCTAAACTATGTTCATTTATGGTCAATAATTGTCGGCCATAGTCATCCATGGATAGCATGCTTAACTAAGGTCAAAAATGGTGAACTTAAGGTCATCCATGATCCACATTGTTAAACATCATCAGGGATGGTCAACCACAATCAACCATAACTAATCATAGACAACTATAGTTAAACAACTACAATCATATCTTGAGCATTTTTAACCATAGTCAACCAAAATGAACCATGAGCAAACTCCCCAAATCATGGTCAACCATTGCCAACATGTTTAATCATGGTCAATATGAGAAACGATAATCAACCAATGTTAACCATAGTCAACCATGGTCAACATGACCAACTATAGTTAAGCATGGGAAACTATGGTCAAACAATAGTCAACTATAGTTAACCATGGAAACTATGGTCAAATAATGGCCAATCATTTTCACCCATTCCCTACATTGTAAACCATTAGCCATGGTCAACCATAACAAATCATAATCTATCATAGACAACATTAGTTTAACATGGACAACCATGGTTATCCATAGTCAACTAATTGTTAACCACAACTCACTCTTGCCCACCATAACCTTCACATATATTACTATTCTAAACAAAAAACAACTATAATCCACCATCATGTGATACTTCCCATACATATTCAACATGGTTATCCATAGTCAACTAATTGTTAACCACAACTCACTCTTGCCCACCATAACCTTCACATATATTACTATTCTAAACCAAAAACAACTATAATCCACCATCATGTGATACTTCCCATACATATTCAACTATAGCACACCATGATGTGCTAATACATCCCATACATGCTTTGCAACTAACACAACGAAATTTAAGAATTGGAAGATATAACTCATGGGTGTCATTTCTAAGCACCATATTTGCCTGGAAAACGCATCTATTATCGCAAGAGAGGAACATCATCAAAGACGAAAGATCAGAGAAGCTCTTGAAATTATTAAGCATCCTCGGAATCTGAACAAAGACAATGGTATGGAAATTAGCGGACACTGGCTCCCCTTGATCAAAGAAATTAAAAGTCACCAACCCATCCCCAGGTAATGCATCCCTTTGGTATGTTGTCCCCTCTCCTATTCTTATTCTATTTTTTGACCCAGTTTTATATCATTAGAGTACTATAATAATTTTATTTCTATCTATATATAGCTATTAATTAATATATTTATTATTATATTAGTTAACTATAAATATCAACTATTTATAATTACTAATATAATTTAAATATATTAATTTAATTTATATGATAATTATTATATTAATTAATATATTAATTATTATATTAATTAATTATTATAATATTTAATTATTATTATATAATAATAATTAATTAATTAGTTAATATGATTTAAATATATTATTTAGTTAATTATTATATCAGTCAACTATAAATATTAATCATTTATAATTACTAATATGATTTAAATATATTAATTAATTTATATAATAATTATATTAATTAATATATTAATTATTATATTAATTAATTAATTATTATTATAATATTTAATTATTATTATACAATAATAATTAATTATTTATTATACAATAATAATTAATTATTTACTATATAATAATTGATTATTATTGTATTAGTATTATATTAATTTATATATTAGTTATTTTATTAATTAATATATGAATTGTTATATTAATTTATTATAAATATTAATTATTTATAATAATTAATATGATTAAAAATATATTAATTTAATTTATATAGATATTAGCATATGGTATTAATTCTTGTCCCTATTAATATAATAATAATCAATTATATAATAATTGATTATTATTATATTAATATTATATTAATTTATATATTAGTTTTTTATATTAATTAATATTTGAATTATTATATTAGTTAACTAGAAATATTAATTATTTATATTTACTAATATGATTTAAATATATTAATTAGTTAGTATGATTTAAATATATTATTTAACGAATTTAGACTTCTGTGATCCATAACATTGTTTAGATATCTTCGGCAAAATCACATAACCAATCTTTTGTCGACGCGTTTCGAACCAACCAGTGTGGTTCATCGTCAGGACAAGTTGAAGCACCAATCTGGATTATGCTTGATTAAATAGAGTGTGCAGAGACTCCAACAGCTATAATGCTAACGGCTAAATTTTGACCCAATGATCCTGGTCAACCACAAAATTCGATAATTAATATTTTTTTTTTTTTATAAATAGCTTAATTAGATATATTAATATCTCAAATCCTAAGGGAATCCAAATATTATTATTTAAATTATAATGGTCATTATATCTCATAACATATAATAAATAATCTATATTTAATATTATTTAAATTAATAAATCATTATTATTTTATAATTTAATTCTTTAGAATATTTCTTATTAAATATAAAGGTTCATTAAAATAAAAATAATATATGTTTATTAAAAAATCTTAATAATTTATAATTTCAAACATCATTATTCCTAGAATTAAGATATATTAGGTAAAGTCCACTAGCATAACTAATATTGTTGGTACATCATAATTTAAAATAATATTTCAATACTTTTTAATAGGAAAATTAAAGGTAAATAAGCCCTTAGGTAAATATATTATTACCTATAGGGTTGATAAAGCCCAAGATTTTTTACTAATAGTATAGCTAATTTTATCCTTTAAACCTAATGGTCAAATATCTCTTAATAAACATTATCTAATCAATATTCAATTATTTCAAAAAATATTAAAGTTCATTATGTTATTAATATATTATTATTTTAATTATAATGTACGTTATATCTCATAATAAATAATAAATAATCTCTATTCGATATTATTCCAATACTATTTAGATACAAGGAATGATAATAAATCACTATTATTTTATAATTTAGTTACACTAGGAACTTGTGTAATAATCATTCAATGGTCCATTGGTAAGCTAGATCCCTCACTATTTAGTTCTTTAAAATATATCCTATTCCTTATTAAATATAAAGGTTCATTAAATTAATAAGTTATGTAAAATAATATATGTTTATAACAAATCTATATCTACTTAATAATTTATAATTTCAAACAAAACATTATTATTCTTAGAATTAAGATATACTAGGTAAAGTCCGATATTGATGGTCCAATATTTATTTATGTCATTAGGAAATATATTATTCTTTATAAGGTCTAAAAAGGGGTTTTTTTAGACAATAGTTAAAGGGAAGACACAATTCTAAGGCTATACTAGAAATAATAATAAATGTATAAATAATGAAATTATGGAAGAAATCAAATCAATGAAAACGGGTTAAGGATAATACATTAATTCACCCGAAACTAATTTCTAACTAATTAAAGACTAGAACGCTCCATAATAATGGACAAATTAGCCAAAAGAAAAATTGAAGGAAGGGGGAGACAGAAACCCTAAGACAAAGAAAAAAGGCTAGGAAGATAAGGCTGGGACCCAACAACTACTAATCTTCCAGCCATCATCCCTATTAAGATTGTTCGGCCTTTTCTCGATCTCCAGGGCCTCTCTAAATTTGCGATGGTGAAAATGCGCAACTTTGGCAATGACTTGAGCCTCCTCTATACATACATGATGCATAGTTTTCCCTGCATGCTCAGCCAGGGCAGAGGACTTGGTCCTACCATGTCTTAAGTCAGCCGAATGCTCGCTAATCCGCTGATTGATAGAGCGACCAGTCTCACCAATATAAGGGGTCCCACAGGAACAGGGAATGACATAGACCCCCTTCATGTCCTTAGGGTCAATCGGGTCTTTTACAGACCTGAGGGAGCCACGGATAGTCTTGAGAGGTCTAAAAGTTGTGGTAACACCATACTTCTTCAGAATCCTCGCAATCCTGTCCGTGGTTCCTTGGATGTAAGGGATGTTCACACCCATGATACGATCATTAGGAACCTTACGGATAGAAGGCTCCTTCTTGGCCCTGAGGAAGGCTTTTTGACCGAGGTGCCTATTGTAACCATTCTTCTCAAAGACTTCTAGGAGGTGAGCCTTCTCCTTCTCCAGGCTCTCCTTATCCGAAATTCTAACAGCACGGGTGGCAAGCGTGCTAAGAACCCCTAACTTCTGAGCAGGGAAATGATGCGACGAAGCATGCAAGTATTGCTCAGTATGCGTCTTCTTTCTATACACCTGATGAGAAAAGGAACCATCCACTTTCTTAGAGATGAGAACATCCAAGAACGGAAGACAGCCATTAGTTAACTTTAAATATTAATCATTTATAATTACTAATATGAATTAAAAATATATTAATTAAATTATATAATAATTATTATACTGATTAATATATTAATTATTATATTAATTAATTATTATTATAATATTTAATTATTATTATATAATAATAATTAATTATTTATTATATAATAATTGATTTTATTATCTTAGTATTATATTAATTTATATATTAGTTATTTTATTAATTAATGTATTATTATATTAATTTATTATAAATATTAATTATTTATAATAATTAATATGAATAAAAATAAAATTATATTAAATTAAAAAATTCTAGCCGACAGCGTGTTCTTCCTTAAATTTCTTCCTCATTAGTATTTATTCTACTTTATTGCTCTTCTTTTATCATCATTCTTCAACCCTGATGATGGATCCCACTTGGGATTTGAAACGTTGGTATAAAAATGTTCATACTGTGGATTCTCCGATCACTGATTCAAAAGACACAAACCACAGATCTCTTAAATCCAAAACCTCAATAATTTTAAAACATGAAAAATGATTTCATCAACATACATGAGACACTTTATTAATTTAATTAGACTAGTCTTAAAGGTGTTTTATCATTAAAACGGCCATTATACAGGGACTGTCACGCCCCCAGGCCTACGATAGTCTTCCAACCGTGTCCGGCGAGGTGCGGCACCACCGTACACTTTCTTTTTAACAATACTCGTGCACATGGACTACGCCTTTTCACATTAACATACTTAGTTTGTGTTTCGCAACCAAGTAAAATGCATTAGCCTTTATACTTAATGAAGCCCATACTCATTCATTATCCAATATGCAATTAACCAAGACAATAACAATTGCACACAAGTATAAAGGGAGGGGCAACTCCCGAACAAGTCTGCCCGATAACAATATATTATGATAATCTTCAATAATACATCATACAAGTGTGCTTGGCAGAATCCAAGCCAACACTTAGAAATATTTACAAACAAGGCAAAGACAGCCTTTTACAACCATGTGCCAACCGTCCACGGTAGGAGGGTGCTCACCCGAGACACCAAGAACTCCTCCTTTCGGCCCTGCACAAAACTGCCTTAAACCGTGTCCTTATCGTCCTACAATCAGCTCCCGGTAAAATGCGCACTCCACACTTTAGCGCATGAGATATGCGCACTTGCTGCGCCTTCCTTTTACCCCTAGCTCGATGTAGAGAGAAGTGCGAAGTTGTGATCTTCGTTGATGCCAAATGAGCCTAAACTCCCTTGTATTTATACCCATTCTTCGTGCTGTTTGGAGGGGGTGTCCAGCCCCTAGGCCGACCCCATAACTCCATGTTCAACACCCCAAATGCTCATAAAACAAGTCGGCTTAGTCATGGTTTACACCCCATATAAATCGGGTTCCATACTTAGTTTATTTTTAAAGCTGTCCGCTTATGTCGCATTGCCACAGCCTTTCGTCGCATTGTTTGTCGCATCATGCCTGCTCGCCGGGTGACCGCGCCCTCGCCCGCTCGCCGGGTGACCGCGTCCGCCCATTGTTGAACCGCGCTCGTCCGCCGGGTAACCGTACCCTCGCCCGCCTGTTTGTTGAACCGTCAGCTCGTCGGGTGACCGCACCCACTCGTTGGGTGACCGCGCCCGCTCGCCGGGTGACCACGCCCGCTCGTCGTGCACGGGGCGCCCGCCCGCTGTGCGTGCCTACCCGGGTCATGCTCACCGCTCATCTGCCATGCAAAGAGGTGTTCGTCCATCACGTGAAGGGGCGCCCGCCCGTCGCGTGCCTGCCCAAGTCAGGGGGGCCTTACAGGGACCAACGAGTAGTCTCGTCTTTTCTTTCATCGTTTTATTTCCAAAAATAGAGGTTCCCAACAAAGGGAATCTTAAGAGCGTCCATGGTATGGATTTTGATAAAGATAATAAAGAATTTTACAATCATCGGGTGGCTGGATTTTGATTTCGATGAATTCGTTGACCAGAGATAGAAGCAAAAGGAATTACATGCCACACCTATGTAGTTGCACCTCAACGCAACATGTCTTACTCGACTGCTACGAGCCATCTTGAATTGGATTGTTGATTTTCTGAAGTCGATGTAATAGAAGTGAGCTCGAAGTGATTTCTTCACCCACTTCTGTCCGGCCAATTTCTAAATATTCTCAAAATATTAAGTTCAACGAAGCTAGTCATCATTCCAAAAATGTTTCCAAAATAATTGATTGATTTGTGACACAGTGCATTTAACACCTGCTATTTCTTTTGAGACATTTTTCAAAAAGACAAAGCTATCTTTCTTCAGTCATTTTCAAAGAAAAATTAGGAAGTTTTTAAAAACGGAAAACACCTTCCTATAAGAATCATGTGTGGATAAGTGAACCAAACATTAAAAAAAAAAAAAAAAAAAACCCACCATCATGTGTGGATAAGCGAACCATCGTTAAAAAAAAACCACCATCTGATCATATGATGAATTACTCTTCTACCAATATAGAGATTTTATAAATAAGAGTAACGATTTTTTTTTATTAAAGTGTCATGCTGTATCCATCAGCATGTTTACTTTGCTAATTTTGATGGAAAAATGAGTAATGTCAAAGTGTTATTGAAAAGGATAAATCTTTTTAATAAGTATACTAAAATATTTAAAATAATGTATATGATGTGTTTTCACATCTTTCAATCTAGCTAGAGCGTATAAATTATTTTATCAAACGTTCTGCAACTTAAAAATAGATTAGAGATTGAGATGGATTTATTTCTCAATCTCGCTAGAATTTAGACAATTTATTAATGTGTCGAATGAATTTTCTTGAAGTTGCTTATTACTAAAAGTTGTTTGGCAAGACTAGGTAATTTTATTTTACTTGCACTCCCAAAACTTAGTAAAATTTTGAAAGAATTTGGATTGTAGTGTAATAGGGAAAAAAAATAAAATTGGTTTATAAAACATGAGATGGCTTTTGTTTCCCACCCGGTGATTAGTGTGCTTCAATTTGTAATGACTCCACGTCTCTTAACACATCAAAGTAAACTTGGTAGTGTTTAAATATTTCGATCAGTTTAAACCTGCAGTGTTGTACTGTCTAAATATAAGTAAAGCTGGTAATGTTTAAATATTTCGATCAGTTTAAACCTGCAGTGTTGTACTGTCTAAATATAATGGTTAGATGTATATTTATTTATTGATTTAATTTAATATTTTGATAAAAAATGAGACACGTTGGAGCAGAGAATTGCTTTTTTCAATATTACGAATCGGTGAAATAAGATTATATTAAAGACATCAACAATAAATGACTCCAGTGAGACTAAACTAAACTATACTAACTGACACTGAAATGGAACACTTGGATGGACAGATGTGCCACTTAGCGGATGGTTGGAATTAGATTCTCCAACACTCCTCCTTAATTACAACTACCTAAAAATTCAATTAAGATGTTTGTTGGTCTATTTTTCAACTAGGCTTACAATTCTAAAAAAATGACTTCAACTAAATTTACTTTTCTTCTTCTCTTCTTCCAGATCTATAGCCTCTAGATTGTTTCAACATTTTTCTTCTGCTTGTATCTTTCAAACCATAGTTTCTTTATTTGCTCATACTGGTCTTCCATTGTTCCAAGTTGTTTAAGTATGTCTGGAACTTCTTCAAAATACGACTTGTATGTGGGATGCTGCCAAATATTACCTTTTGTAGTTCACTTTTCATCATCAATCTGCTACAACATAAGATGAGAATAACATTTTATCTCTTCAAAACTCCAATACTTGAAAATTTCATTGATGTGTTCATCATGCATGTTGTCTTCAACATTAATTTCTATAGCTTCTATGCAGACTTTATCAAAACATGGTGTTGCAATTCATGTTTTAAGGAAATTTAACTCTTATTCATAATCATCATGTTTACTTACACATTTGAAATCAATGTTAAGTGTAAAAACATCTGCAAAACCACATTGGTTTTGTTCCTTCTTCTTTGCAATGAGAGCTTTCACTTGTTGGGCTTCCTTCTATGTCTTTGTTTTCTCTTTGTAGACTTCCTTCTTTGGTTCTTAATCTATCTTTATCTCTGCCTTTGTCTATTCCACTTCGTTACTAACCTGTATTGTTGCACATATGTTGTCTTCCACTTGGTTTTCAAATTCAAGTGGACTTCTATCACTGAATAGCATCATGTCGATATGATGTTTTTGTTCCATCATCCACAACCATTCATCATTAGGAAATAAGTATTCATCAAACGTAATATCAACATATTGAATTGTTGGATTCACCATAACATTGACTGCTCCAATACTAGTTTCACTGTCATCAGCCAGTTTTGTTGTTGGATTCACCAAATTGTCATCAACAAGGCCTATTTTTGGAATCACGAAATTCTCATCATCAAGCTCTATTGCTAGAATCACCAAATTGTCATCAACAAGTACTATCGCTGGATTTACAAATTTTTTATCCACTTGTAGTTGTGCATAGTGGGAGTCACGAGCATCTATGAGCTCCTTCTCTGCGTCTTCTGCAAATTCTTCATAGACATCATCCACTTGTGGCTAAGCATAGTGAGATTCAAAAAACTTTTGAATGCTCCCCATTGCACCAAAACACCTCTGAAGGGTATCCCCGGCTACCTTAGTTGTCTTGGCATTTGAAATCAAGGGAAGAATGTTGTCATCTATAGATTATTTTAAGCAATTTAATGCAAAGACATCCTTTTGCCTCTTCACTTCTAATTATTTCAAAAAAACTTCATACATGACTAGATGTTGCTTCGACCTTCTTAGCCTCTTTAATTTTACTATTTTTTGTGCACTGACAAAATATAGATCAATAAACAAATTAACCTGTAGAAATAGTGACTGTATGCAATAAAAATTCCTATAAATTCTTTGTTGCTCAGCTTTGAAAAAAAGTCTACAAATTCTTTACTAGAGAAATACTTTCCCAATATCTTTCACAAAAAAATATTGCAACGATTTTTTTTTTAAATAATTGTCTTTCAAATATGAACAACGCCCTTACATAATAATTTTTTTTTTAAAACAAAACTCCTTTAAAATCCGACTCATGCAATACTTTAATTTTTTTTGGACGAAGTGTAAGCTTTTTTGAAACCATCACCAAAACCCTCAGTTAAATTTACATGAGCTTTTTCTTTAAAATTACCCAGGCCCCTTTCAAAAAGCTACCATCACATTTCAAATTACAAGATCCTTTTAATGCGTATCTTTTAATAGAATACCATTACACAAAAGATTGGCCTTTTGAAATTATATGCATATTTTAGCTTTGCATGTAAGGACTTGTAGAGTGGAGTAATTCCTCGACTTTTGAAAGCTCTTTCCTTTTTAACACCTTTAAAAAATAAAATCCTTGCGAATAGATTAAAGACAAAGATTGTCTTTAAAGGGGTCTTTTAGATCAAACACTTACGAACAGAAAACCTCGTGCCTGATACAAAGAACGTATGTTGACTTTACTTTGCTGTCATCTCATATTTAAATAGGGGATGGTTGTGTTGCACTGCTGATTTTTGCAGATTCGTAAGTTTCCTGTCTTCAATGCACCTTTCCTCTTTGCATAGGTTTGACGGTTGAAAGAAAAATGACATAGGTTTGATGGTTGAAAAAAAAATGACCACCTAGACTACTACAGTGCATTCTAACGTGGTCTTCAAGACTATTGCAGTGCGTTACTATGCACCCTCACGAAATTAAAAAAACATTTACTTTATTTGTGCGCAGAACGCAACAATGATTCTTCTAGCCCTTCACCGGCTTGGGGACAGTAGGATTCTTCAAATAGTGGAGGCTTTCTCGGTAACCACACACTTTGATTTTGAATGTTGCTCGCAGGGAGTCTTATTGAACCTGGCTCTCAAGTAGACTTACTTAGTTTGAGCTCTACTATCATAGACTTACTTGGTTTAATTAGTTTGAGCTCTACTATCATGACAAAGAATGAAGAGAAATCTGTGAATCAGAATTTTTTTTCTTAGTATTATAAATCAATTAAATAAGATTACATTGGAAACATCAACAATAAATCATTGCAGTGATGCTGAATTAAACTGGACTAACAAAAACTAAACTAAGACACTTGGATGAATGTACCATTTAACAAGTAATTGAATTAAATTCTCCAACATATTTTAATGACTTTATTTATTTCTGTTAGTTAGATGTTCAAATTTGAAATAAACATAAGGTCACCTTCATCTACCACATTCAATAGCCATAAATGAATAGCAACATGCTTCTCATTTTCCTACAATTTCCTTTTGTCTAGGGTAATATTTACTCTATTTTCTAAAAAGGATCTATTTGATTTCTCTATTCTTTTCTGTTTCAAAAATGTTTAACTGCACACATTAGAGGAAAGCTAACAAATATTAAGTCGAAACATTCTAGTACCATATTGTATTCCGTTGTTCAAATAAATAATACCGCAACATATTTGGTTTGCATATGACGAATATATTTGCTTCGAAGCCCAAGTCATGCTGGACATCTTTGTCCGCTGCTTGCAAGAAAGGTTAAGAATCATTTATTGTATTGAACCTTGGCTTGATCGTGCTTTAGCCAAAGAGAATAATAAATCTGGCTAAATTTTCTCCAGTGAAAATTTTCCAAGATAAACCATTTTGTACATAGTTTGAGTATTCCCGCCTTATATTTCGGGCAGAAGAAAACCTAGAAGTTCCTCTTTGTACAAAGAGCGTTTGGAAACAAAATGCTCAACAAAATGTGTCTGCCCCTATGAAACCAGCTCACAAGAAGATAGAAAAGACAGATCAACTCCTTATAATTCAGCGTCTTCGAGGGGGCAACCTCCTTTACGTTACACAAATGAACAATTCTTGGATGTTTCAAATGACAAAACCTCCTTTCTATATATAGGAGTCTAAGGGGTCACAACATAACCAAGCCGACCTAACAATAATAATATAAAGGCACAAAAATAACAATAGTGGGATTCTATGGGGCACAATAATAACAATATGGGGACAATAGGGGCACAACAATAACAATAAGGGATACAACGACAATAGTAATGGGGGAATCACTAGTATTATAGGGACCTAACATGCCTCTCTCCTTCAAAAAAGTGTTGTCCTCAACGCTTAAGTAGTTCTTGATGCTTCTGTATAAAATTCTCATCCTCCCATGTGGAATCTTCAACGGGTAAGTTCTTCCACTTGATGAGATACTCTGAAATTGATCGATTTCGTAGCTGTTGAGTTCTTGTTTCTTTGACTGCTTCTGGTTCCAATATGATTTTTCCTTCCTCATCAAGTTCTGGCAACATTGTTTGCACTGGAAGCTTGTCGCCTATAACCTCCTTCAAGCATGAAACATGGAAAACTGGGTGCACTCGGAAAGGTGCTAGAAGCTCCAATTTGTATGCCATAGTACCTATCTTTTGCAACACCTTGTATGGACCATAATAATTTGGTGATAATTTATTATCCTTCTTAGCTTGCTTGAGGGACATTTGTTTATATGGTTGTAGTCGTAGGAATACCCAATCACCTACATCAAAACTTCTTTCACTGCGATGTTGATCTGCCTGCTGTTTCATTCTATTCTACGCCAAGGTGAGGTTATCCTTTAAGAGTTGGAGAACTTGTTGCTGATGCTCGATGTGATCTTCCACTGCTTGAACCTTAAAATTTTCTCTTAAATATGATGTGATGGATGGTGGATGATATCCATAAAGTGCCATAAATGGGGTCATTTTTGTTGCAGTATGGAAGGAAGTGTTATACCACCATTCAGCGAGAGGCAACCATTTGACCCATTGTGTCTATTTATCAGATACAAAGCAATGAAGATATCCTTCCAAACATTTATTTACTATCTCAGTTTGCCCATCAAATTGAGGATGATAAGATGAGCTATGAGCTAACTGAGTACCAAGATAAGAAAATAATTCTATCCAAAAATTTCCAGTGAAAATGGGATCTCTGTCACTTACAATAATCTTTGGGTTTCCATGTAGCTTTTGAATTGTCTCTATAAATGCAGTATAAATTGTACTTGCTTTAAATGGATGAGATAATGCACAAAAGTGTGCATACTTGGTAAGTTTGTCAACTACCACCATGATAACACTCTTTCCTTCGAACTTGGGTAAACCTATGGTAAAATCCATTGAAACTTCCTCCCAACGTTGGCTTGGAATGGATAAAGGTTGTAATAGTCACGGGGTCTTAATTGTTTCAACTTTATTTTGCTGGGAAACCAAACATTCCGCCACAAACTTTTGAATATCCGATTTAAGGCCATCCCAAAAAAAATCCCTCTTAACCCTATGGTAGGGTTTTCGAAATCCTGAGTGCCCTCCTAATTGAGAGGTGTGCAATTCCCTAAGAATCTTTTGTTTGAGTTGGGAAATTTTACATAGGTATAATCGATCCTTGTACCATAAAGAATCATTTTTTTTCAGCTAAATATATCAGATGTACTGGGATATTGTTGTATCTTTTGAATGAGTGCCCACAATTCCTCATCATTCTTCCATTCATCTCTTGCTTTGTTTATCCAATCTAGTTGGATAATAGAAATGGCGCAAAGAAATGCTTCCACATCCTCATCCTTTCTTGAGAGTGCATCTGCCACAAAATTTTGCTTCCCTTTTTTGTAGATGATTTCAAAGTCATAGCCAACATCTTTGTGACCCATTTTTGCTGCTCTTCTGAAGGTAATCTTTGTTCTAAAAAGTATTTAAGACTATCATGATCTGTTTTTACCTTGAAGTGTCTTCCTGTTAGGTAGGGTCGTCATTTCTTAAGTGCATGTAGTATTTCCAACATTTCCCTCTCATAAATAGATTTGTGTAAATACTTTCTTTTGATTGGACGACTTTCGAAAGCAACAGGTCTTTTTTCTTGCATTAAAACAACACCAATTCCATTTCTTGAGGCATCACACTCCACAATAAAGGTTTTTGTGAAGTTCGGTGTAGCTAAGACTAGTGCTTGGCACATTGCCTCTTTAAGATGTTCAAAGGCCTTTGTTGCTTTTGGAGTCCATGAGAATGCATCTTTCTTGAATAATGTTGTTAGAGGTGCTATTATTCTTCCATGATTCTTAACAAACTTGCGATAATACCCTGTCAACCCAAGAAATCCTCATAGATGCTTTATGGATGTGGGGATTTTCCATTCCTTAATGGTTTTAATTTTGCTAGGGTCTACCTTAACACCTTCATGAGATACAATATGACCCAAATATTCCACCTCTTGTACTCCAAAGAAACATTTGGAGATTTTTGCATATAATTGTTTCTCCTCCAATAGTTTGAGCACCATGTCAACATGTTGGACATGATCCTTCCAAGACTTGCTGTAGATTAGTATGTCATAAAAAAATGCTAACACAAATTTTCTAAGGAAAGGTTTGAAAATGGAATTCATCAAACCTTGAAATGTAGAAGATGCATTAGTAAGGCCAAAAGGCATGACCAAAAATTCATAATGACCCTCATGAGTTCTAAATGTTGTTTTTGGAATGTCTTCAGTCTTCATTCTGATTTGATGATATCCTGAACGAAGATCCAACTTGGTGAAGTAAATTGATCCATGCAATTCATCCAATAATTCATCAATGACAGGAATGGGAAATTTATCTTTAATAGTGATCTTGTTGAGCTCCCTATAATCTGGACACATGCGCCATGATCCATCCTTCTTGTGAACCAATACTACTGGAGCAGAGAAAGAACTTTGACTAGGTTGAATTATACCAGCCTCTAGCATTTTTGTAACCATATGTTCAATTTCACTCTTTTGGACATAGGGATATCTGTAAGGCCTGATGTTTGGAGGAACACTTCCTAGAATCAAATTAATAGCATGATCATGATCATGAATAGGTGGGAGGCCTTTGGGAGTCTCAAATACCTTGGAATGATTGTCCAGGACTTTTTGGAGATCTGGAGAAATGGATGATTTTGATGTGGGAACCTCTAGTGAACATAATTGTGCAATTATGCCTCGTTGTTCTTTCTTTAGAAGCTTTTTCATTATGTTAGAGCTGATTATGTTTCCCAATTTCCCTGTGATACCCCTTAATTCAACTTCCTTTCCTTCTAAAGAGAATTTCATGAAAAGTTCTTCAAAATTAAAAGTTATTGTACCCAAGGATTGTATCCATTGGACTCCTAGTACAACATCAACACCACCCATTGGAATGGAAAGCATTGGGCTATTCAATACATATTCTCCCATGGATAGCTTGATATTATGGCATTTTCCTGAGCAATTTATGGTTCCACCACTTGCAACCATCACTTGACACTCTGGTGCTAGATATAGGAAGAAATTCAATTCCTTGGCTATCTTACAATGAATAAAATTATGGGTACTTCCCGAATCAATAACCACTATTACCTTTTTCTTCTTGATATGCCTTCGATCTTGATAGTTTGAGGAGTGGTAATTCCAGCCAATGCATTACAATATATGGTCGGATTCATTTCTTCTTTTTCTAGGGTTTGTTCCTGGTGGATATCCTCTTCTTTTGAAGTTTCTTGTTCCTTTTCTTCCTCCTCTCTCACAATCTATGTAAAATAATTTCTTCTCGGCACACTTATGACCTTTAGTGCATTTGCTATCACAACTGTAACAAAGCCCTTTTGCTCTTTTTTCTTCCAATTGATGTGGTGTCAACCTTGTAGGTTGTGGATGGCTAGGGGCAGCAACGCTTCCATCTTTATGATTGTGAGTGGTAGGCTTCCTTGTTGCCATAATTTTGCTTTCCATTTTTCTTGCCAACCTGAATGCCTTCCCCAATGAATTTGGTTCCCAAAGGAAATCCTCATGTTGGATGTTATCTTTTAAAGTCCCTATGAACACATCAATCCTATGCTCCTCTGGAATATCTTTTACCCTTATATTCAATTTTTGGAAGTCCTCAATGTGCTCCATCATTGAACCCTTTTGTTTGAGATTTATCAATTGGCTAAAAAAAGTGTTGCTTTTTGTATCCTCATAATGTGCTATCATTTCTTCCGTAAAAATAACCCAAGCGAAAATTTGTTTACGAGAGAAAAACCATCGATACCATACAAACTGATTTGGTTCCAAATATAAATTTGCAATGCATACCTTTTGTGTGTTTTGCACATTATGGAGATCGAAAAATTGCTCTATCTGTAGTATCCATGTTTCGGGATCCTTGCCATCAAACTTCCTCATATCGATCTTTGGAACATGGTGGTTTTTCGATCCAACGTTAGAGTCTATGAAATCATGATTAACATTTATTTTGTTCTCATCATGAGTTTCCTTTACTACCCTTTCGCCATTAGTAAGCATTTCTTGTAGAAACATTGTCAAATCTTTCTTCAAATCTGTCTTCAAAGCTTCCATGCCTTTCTTTAAATCATCCACTTTATCTTCCATGCCATCCATCTTAGCTTCCACGCTGTCCATCTTAGCTTCCATCTTAGCTTCCACGCCGTCCATCTTAGCTTCTACGCATTTCTTTAAACCATCCATCTTAGCTTCCATGTCTTTCTTTAAACTATCCATCTTAGCTTCCACGCCATACATCTTAGCTTCTACGTCTTTCTTTAAACCATCCATCTTAGATTATGTTACTTTTTGTGCGAGTGACATTTGTTGCACTTGTTTTCATAATTTTGATGTATCATGTTGCATTTCTTCCTCTTTTTCACGAGTCATACTAGAGCTTTCAGGTTGCTTACTAGGTGTTTCCAATTTCTTTTTTCGGGGCATCAATTACCGATAATAATGCTTCACTATGCCCTTTGAATTCCTTCAAACTAATTTTTCAAACCAAGCTTATGCAAAAATTAAAAATAAAAACTACACACTTTTTTTCACTTTGTAGGAGCTCGATATTGAATCTAATGTATCTCTATAATTTTGGATATCCAGTTCTGAAATTTCTTCCTGCTGTAACCCTCCGAGTAATATTTATAACTCCGCAAGTCTGATCAAGATTGGATTCTCCAATGAAGAGTTATGCAAAATCTCCCACGCTGACCTGAGTATAGACTTTTTCAGTAGAGCGAACTTGTACGACGTGACGTGGGTCACTGTTTCAACCTTAGGTTCTGAAAATGGTACCCAAAAAACTACAATCTATCCTCTTTCTGTAACTTCTTACGAAAATTCAAACTGATGCTCAGAAAGAAAGTTATGACGATTTTCCCAAGGTGACCTGTTTGGAATGTAATTCGGGGGTCTACAAAAACCCTAATTTCCTCAGATTATATCTCTGAAAATATAGCGAGACAGGATATTTGGAGCCGAGGTTTAGACCGATTTCCTCTCAAATGGGTTTTTTTTTAGCTTCTGAAACTTTGTAGCGAAAGAGTTATAGAGAAAATTCTACGATGACCTGTTTTAGATGAAATTATGGAGCTTGCAAAAACCCTAACTTCCTCAGATCATATCTATGAAAATATAGCGAGACAATATATGAAATTTAGACCCGAGGTTCAGTGAGATTTCTTCTCAAATGGGTTTTTTTCTTCGCTTTTGAAACATCACATAACAAACGTTATAGCGAAAATTACACGATGACTTGTTTAGAGCAGCGAAGCCCTAGAATCCAAAGCTCCGATACCAAATGTTGAAACCAGCTCACAAAAAGATAGAAAAGATAGATCAACGCCTTGGAATTCAGCCTCTTCGAGGGGGAAACCTCCTTTACATTACACAAATGAATAATTTTTGGATGTTTCAAATGACAAAACCTCCTTTCTATATATAGGAGTTGAAGGGGTCACAATATAACCAAGCTGACCTAACAATAATAATATAAAGGCACAAAAATAACAATAGTGGAATTCTATGGGGAAAATAGGGGCACAACAATAACAATAAGGGATACAATGACAATAGTAATGGGGGAATCACTAGTATTATAGGGACCTAACATATTTCCCGCAGAACAAGCCCTGAAGTTCTTGTTGGTACGAGAACATTTAGAAATAGCAATATCATCAAATTACTTAGGTTTGATTGCTTAAATGCAAGTGCAAAAATAGTCCTTGTTATCTGCGTTCTTTAAAAATGAATTAATTTGCATTTCGCCTAACATATATTCGCCTTGGTTAAGGAAAACTCTTCACCTCAAGTCACTTACTATTCAAAAGCTGAAGGGATCTGGTTCTACTGAAATTAGTCCATCATCTGCAGGGAATATTATTGTGAGGCGTAAAAACAACAGAGGCAGCAGACACTTTAGAGGTCACCCGTGCCAAACACATACTACCTTGACAAACTCGCCATCTCTCATTGATATACCTATTTCCTCTCCCATCTCTCCTAGGGCACTTAGAGCATGCATGCCCTCCAATAGGCTCAAATGAATTCAATTCTATCATTGAATATTAGGGGTTTGGGGGCCCATCCAAAATTCCTCGCTCTAAGAGATCTTTTCATTTCATCTAAATCCAGCATAATTCTCATCCAAGAATCAATGCACTCTGCAGCCCAAACAGTTGATTATTTTAGGAGGATGCTTCCCACATGGTATATCGTGGCAATTGATGCCACTGGTAGGTCTGGAGGTCTTGCTGTTTTCTGGGACCCAAGGTGGGAAAAGTTGAAGGCATTCTCATGTTCGGTGGGTATATTTCTGGTTGGTTATATCAGAGGTATCCCGGGAAGATCGCATATTCTCAATGTGTATGCTCCTTACAAAGAGAGGGAAGGTTTTTGGGATACAATGGAGGTATCAGGGATCCTTAATTCACCCTCTCTGATTTTGGCAGGGGACCTTAATTGTACCTTAGGCATAGAAGAACTGTGGGGACAATCTAGGGTGGTAGACAAGATGGCACAGAAGCTAAGAGAAATTATTTTGTCCCACAACTTAATAGATGTCTGCCCACCGAAAAATGCTCCCACTTGGGATAATGGAAGAAGTGGAAACAGATATATAGCTAAGAGACTTGATAGATTTCTTGTCTATACTGAACTATACTGAACTAGTCTATAATCAAGTCACTGTGGGAGATTTCACATAACTCTTCCTTGGAGAATCCAATTTTGGTCAGACTTTTGGTATTGGAAAGAGGACACAGAGAGCTACTACAGATCACAAATTCAGAACTAGATGATTGGAAAGTACAGAGATACATCAGAGGCAATATTGAGCTCCTACAAAGTGAAAAAAGGTGTGTAGATTTTTTAAATTTTTGCTTAAGCTTGGTTTGAAAATTTATTTTGAAGGAATTCAAAGGGCATAGTAGAGAATTATTATCGGTAACTGATGCCCCGAGGAAAGAAAATGCAAACACCTAGTAAGGAACCTGAAAGCTCTAGCATGACTCATGAAGAAGAGGAAGAAATGCTACATGATATATCAAAATTACAAGAACAAGTGCAACAAATGTCACGCTCACAAAAGTTAACAGAAGCTAAGATAAATGGCATGGAAGCTAAGATGGACAATTTGAAGATAGATTTGAACACAAATTTGAAGACAGGCATGGCAGATTTGAAGACAGATTTGACAAATTTTCTACAAGAAATACTTACTAATGGTGAAAAGGTAGTAAAGGAAACTCATGATGAGAACAAAAGAAATGTTAATCATGATTCCATAGACGCTAATGTTGGATCAAAGACTCACCATATTCCAAAAATCGATATGAGGAAGTTTGATGGCAAGGATCCCGCCACATGGATATTACAGATGGAGCAATTCTTCGATCTCAATAATGTGCAAAACACACAAAAGGTACGTATGGCAACTTTATATTTGGAACCAAATCAGTTTGTATGGTATCAATGGCTTTGCTCTCGTAAACAATTTATCACTTGGGCAATTTTTACGGAAGAATTGATAGCACATTATGAGGATACAAAAAGCAACACTTTTTTTAGCCAATTGATAAGTCTCAAACAAAAGGGTTCAATAATGGAGCACATTGAGGAGTTCCAAAAATTGAACATAAGGGTAAAAGATATTCCAGAGGAGCATAGGATTGATGTGTTCATAGGGTCTTTAAAGGATAATATCCAACATGATGTTCGCCTTTGGGAACCTGATTCATTAGAGAAGGCATTCAGGTTAGCAAGAAAAATGGAAAGCAAAATTATGGCAACTAGGAAGCATACCACTCACAACTATAAAGACGGAAGTGTTGTTGCCCCTAGTCTTCCACAACCTATAAGGTTGACACCACAACAATTGGAAGAAAAAAGAGCAAAAGGGCTTTGTTACAGTTGTGATAGCAAATACACTAAAGGTCATAAGTGTGCTGAGAAGAAATTATTCTACATAGATTGTGAAGAGGAAGAAGAAAAGGAGCAAGAAAGGTCAAAAGAAGAGGATATACTCCAGGAACAAAGCCTAGATGAAGAACAAATAAATCCGACCATATCTTGTAATGCATTGGCGGGAATTACCACTCCTCAAACCATCAAGATAGAAGGACAAATCAAGAAGAAAAAGGTAATAGTGTTGATTGATTCAGGAAGCACCCACAATTTTATTCATTGTAAGGTAGCAAAAGAATTGAATTGCTTCCTATATCCAGCACCAGAGTGTCAAGTGATGATTGCAAATGGAGGAACAATAAATTGCTCTGGAAAGTGCCATAATATCAAGCTATCCATGGGAGAATATGTATTGACTAGCCCAATGCTTTCCATTCCAATGGGAGGTGCTGATGTTGTACTAGGAGTCCAATGGCTACAATCCTTGGGTACAATAGCTTTTAATTTTCAAGAACTTTTCATCAAATTTTCTACGGAAGGAAAGGAAGTTGAATTAAGGGGTATTGCAGGGAAACCAGGAAAGATAATCAGCTCTAATGGTATGACAAAGCTTCTAAAAAAGGAGCAAAGAGGTGTAATTGCACAATTATGTTCGCTAGATGTTTCCACATTGGAATCATCTATTTCTCCAGATCTCCAAAAAGTCCTGGACAATCATTCCAAGGTATTTGAGACTCCCAAAGGTCTCCCACCTATGCGTGATCATGCTATTCATCTGATTCCAGGAAGTGTTCCTCCAAACATCAGGCCGTACAGATATCCCTATGTCCAAAAGAGTGAAATTGAACGTATGGTTGCAGAAATGCTAGAGGCTGGTATAATTCAACCGAGTCAAAGTTCTTTCTCTGCTCCAGTAGTATTGGTGCACAAGAAGGATGGATCATGGCGCATGTGTCCGGATTATAGGGAGCTCAACAAGCTCACTATTAAAGATAAGTTCCCCATTCCTGTCATTGATGAATTACTGGATGAATTGCATGGATCAATTTACTTCACCAAGTTGGATCTTCGTTCAGGATATCATCAAATCAGAATGAAGATTGAAGACATTCCGAAAATAGCATTTAGAACTCATGAGGGTCATTATGAATTTTTGGTCATGCCTTTTGGCCTTACCAATGCACCTTCAACATTTCAAGGTTTGATGAATTCAATTTTCAAACCATTCCTTAGAAAATTTGTGTTAGTATTTTTTGATGATATACTAATCTACAACAAGTCTTGGAAGGATCATGTTGAACATGTTGACAGGGTGCTACAACTATTGGAGGAGAAACAATTATATGCAAAAAGATCCAAATGTTTCTTTGGAGTCCAGGAGGTGGAATATTTGGGTCATATTGTATCTCATGAAGGAGTTAAGGTAGACCCTAGCAAAATTAAAGCCATTAAGGAATGGAAAATCCCCACATCCATAAAGCATCTGCGAGGATTTCTTGGGTTGACAGGGTATTATCGCAAGTTTGTTAAGAATTATGGGAGAATAGCAGCACCTCTAACAACATTATTGAAGAAAGATGCATTTTCATGGACTCCGGAAGCAACAAAGGCCTTTGAACATCTTAAAGAGGCAATGTGCCAAGCACCGGTCTTAGCTACACCGGACTTCACAAAAACCTTTATTGTGGAATGTGATGCTTCAGGAAATGGAATTGGTGCTGTTCTAATGCAAGATGAAAGACCCATTGCTTTTGAAAGTCGTCCAATCAAGGGAAAGTTTTTAAGCAAAGCTATTTATGAGAAGGAAATGTTGGCAATACTCCATGCACTTAAGAAATGGCGACCCTACCTAATGGGAAGACACTTCAAGGTAAAAACGGATCATGATAGCCTTAAATACTTTTTAGAACAAAGATTATCCTCTGAAGAGCAACAAAAGTGGGTCACAAAGATGTTGGGTTATGACTTTGAAATCATCTACAAAAAAGGGAAGCAAAATGTGGTGGCAGATGCACTCTCAAGAAAGGATGAGGATGTGGAAGCATTGTTGTGCGCCATTTCTATTATCCAACCAGATTGGATAAACGAAGCAAGGGAGGAATGGAAGAATGACGAAGAAGTGTGGGCACTTATTCGAAAGTTACAACAAGATTCCAGTACGTCTGATACATTTAGCTGGCAAAATGATTCGTTATGGTACAAAGATCGCTTATACCTCTGTAAGAATTCCCAGCTAAAACAAAAGATTCTTATGGAATTGCACACTTCTCCCTTAGGAGGGCACTCAGGATTTTTAAAAACTTACCACAGGGTTAAGAAGGAATTTTTTTGGGATGGCCTTAAATCAGATATTCAAAAGTTTGTGGCAGAATGTTTGGTTTGCCAACAAAATAAAGTTGAAACAATTAAGACACCGGGTCTATTACAACCTTTATCCATTCCAAGCCAACGTTGGGAGGAGGTTTCAATGGATTTTATCACAGGTTTACCCAAGTCTGAGGGAAAGAGTGTCATCATGGTGGTAGTTGACAGACTTACCAAGTATGCACACTTTTGTGCATTATCACATCCATTTAAAGCCAGTACAGTTTCTACTGCATTTATGGAAACAATTCAAAAGCTACATGGAAACCCAAAGATTATTGTAAGTGACAGAGATCCCATTTTCACTGGAAATTTTTGGACAGAATTATTTTCTTGTCTTGGTACTCAGTTAGCTCATAGCTCATCTTATCATCCTCAATCTGATGGGAAAACTGAGATAGTAAACAAATGTTTGGAAGGATATCTTCGTTGCTTTGTATCTGATAAACAGACACAATGGGTCAAATGGTTGCCTCTGGCTGAATGGTGGTATAACACTTCCTTCCATACAGCAACAAAAATGACCCCATTTATGGCACTTTATGGGTATCAACCACCATCCATCACATCATATTTAAGAGAAAATTCTAAGGTTCAAGCAGTGGAACATCACATCGAACATCAACAACAAGTCCTCCAACTCTTAAAGGATAACCTCGTGTTGGCACAAAATAGAATGAAACAACAGGCAGATCAACATCGCAGTGAAAGAAGTTTTGATGTAGGTGATTGGGTATTCCTACGGCTACAACCATATAAGCAAATGTCCCTCAAGCAAGCTAAGAAGGATAATAAATTATCACCAAAGTATTATGGTCCGTACAAGGTGTTGCAAAAGATTGGTACTATGGCATACAAATTGGAGCTTCCTGCAGCTTCTCGATTGCACCCAGTTTTCCATGTTTCATGTTTAAAGAAGGTTATAGGCGACAAGCTCCCAGTTCAAACAATATTGCCAGAACTTGACGAGGAAGGAAAAATTATATTGGAACCGGAAGCAGTCACAGAAACAAGAACTCGACAGCTACGAAATCGATCAATTTCAGAGTATCTTATCAAGTGGAAGAACTTATCCGCTGAAGATTCCACATGGGAGGATGAGAATTTTATGCAGAAGTATCCAGAACTACTCAAGCGTTGAGGACAACACTTTTTTGAAGGAGAGGGGCATGTTGGGTCCCTATAATACTAGTGATTACCCCATTACTATTGTAGTTATACCCCTTATTAATATTGTTGTGCCCCTATTGCCCCCATATTGTTATTATTGTGCCCCATAGAATCCCTCTATTGTTATTTTTTTGGCTTTATATTATTATTGTTAGGTCGGCTGGATTATATTGTGACTCCTTAGACTCCTATATATAGAAAGGAGGTTTTGTCATTTGAATCATCCAAGAATTGTTCATTTATGTAATGTAAAGGAGGTTGCCCCCTCGAAGAGGCTGAATTCTAAGGCGTTGATCTATCTTTTCTATCTTTTCTTGAGCTGGTTTCATAACAGAGAGAGTCCGAAAAGAGGATTTGTGCATTGTATTAGACCATGGGCCACATGCCTTACTTACTTGTACTTGCAACCACTTTCTATTCAGAGAAAGGGAGTAGTGTGACCTCACCTTCTAGTTGTTTTTTCTCCCAAAAGGGTTTCTCATGATATATCTTGTGCCAATTGTGGTTTATGAGTTTTTATTTCGATGTTCTCTATTTTCTGCATAATCATAATTTTCATGCATACACAATAAACAATAACTTACATATCTAGAAATATAAAGAGAAATTAACCTTCATAGTTTAGTTTTTAGATTTATAAGTACAATTTTATCAAATCCGTTGTGACAAACTATCTGATCGAATATCCACAATAATTTGTAGATCATTGAATAAGCTAAACTATGTTCATCTATGGTCAATAATTGTCGACCATAGTCATCCATGGATATCATGCTTAACTAAGGTCAAACACGGTGAACTTAAGGTCATCCATGGTCCACATTGTTAAACATCATCAGGGATGGTCAACCACAATCAACCATAACTAATCATAGACGACTATAGTTAAACAATTACAATCATATCTTGAGCATTTTTAACCATAGTCAACCAAAATGAACCATGAGCCAACTCCCCAAATCATGGTCAACCATTGCCAACATGTTTAATCATGGTCAATATGGGAAACCATAATCAACCATTGTTAACCATAGTCAACCACAGTGAACATGACCAACTATAGTTAAGCATGGGAAAGTATGGCCAAACAATAATCAACTATAGTTAACCATGGAAACTATGGTCAAAAAATGGCCAATCATTTTCACCCATTCTCTACATGGTAAACCATTAACCATGGTCAACTATAGCAAATTATAATTTATCATAGACAACATTAGTTTAACATGGACAGCCATGATTATCCATAGTCAACTATTTGTTAACTACAATTCACTCTTGCCAACCATAACCTTCACATATATTACTATTCTAAACCAAAATAGACTATAATCCACCATGATGTGATACTTCCCATACATATTCAACTATAGCCCACCATGATGTGCTAATACATCCCATACATGCTTTGCAACTAACAAAACGAAATTTAAGAATTGGTTGATATAACTCATGGGTGTAATTTCTAACTTTCATATGTCAATCCATAATTTTAAAACATCCATGACTTTAAAACATGAAAAATGATTTCATCAACCTACATGAGCCACTTTATTTATTTAATTAGACTAGTCTTAAAGGTGTTTTATCATTAAAACGGACATTAACGACCATTATACAGGGACCGACGAGTAGTCTCGTCTTTTCTTTCATCGTTTTATTTCCAAAAATAGACGTTCCCAACAAAGGGAATCTTAAGAGAGTTGATGATATGGATTTTGATAAAGATAATAAAGAATTTTACAATCATCAGGTGACTGGATTTTGATTTCGATGATTCGTTGACCAGAGATAGAAGCAAAAGGAATTGCATGGCACACCATGTAGTTGCACCTCAACGCAACATGTCTTACTCGACTGCTACGAGCCATCTTGAATTGGATTGTTGAGATTAGAGATTGAGATGGATTTATTTCTCAATCTCCCTAGAATTTAGATGATTTATTAATGTGTAGGATGAATTTTCTTGAAGTTGCTTATTACTAAAAGTTGTTTTGCAAGACTAGGTAATTTTTATTTTACTTGCCACTCCCAAAACTTAGTAAAATTTTGAAAGAATTTGGATTGTAGTGTAATATGAAAATAAAATAAAATTGGTTTATAAAACATAAGATGGCTTTTGTTTCCCACCCGCTGATTAGTGTGCTTCAATTTGTAATGACTCCACGTCTCTTAACACATTGAAGTAAACCTGGTAGTGTTTAAATATTTCGATCAGTTTAAACCTGCAGTGTTGTACTGTCTAAATATAAGTAAACCCGGTAGTGTTTAAATTTTTCGATCAGTTTAAACCTGTAGTGTTGTACTGTCTAAATATAGTGGGTAGATGTATATTTATTTATTGATGTAATTTCATATTTTGATAAGAAATGAAAAACGGTGGAGTAGAGAATTGTTTTTCTCAGTATTACGAATCAGTGAAATAAGATTATATTGGAGACATCAACAATAAATGACTCGAGTGAGTTTGAACTAAACTATACTAACTGACACTAAAGTGGAACACTTGGATGGACATATGTGCCACCTAGCGGGTGGTTGGAATTAGATTCTCCAACACTCCTCCTTAATTACAACCACCTAAAAATTCAATTAAGATGTTTGTTGGTCTATGTTTCAACTAGCCCTACAATTCTAAAAAAATGACTTCAACTAAATTTACTTTTCTTCTTCTCTTCTTCCAGATCTGTAGCCTCTAAATTGTTTCAACTTTTTTCTTCTGCTTGTATCCTTCAAATCTTAGTTTCTTTATTTGCTCATATTGGTCTTCCATTGTTCCAGGTTGTCTAAGAATGTCTGGAACTTCTTCAAAATACGACTTGTATGTGGGATGTTTCCAAATATTACCTTATGTAGTTCACTTTTCATCATCAATCTGCTACAACATAAGATGAGAATAACATTTTATTTCTTCAAAACTCAAATACTTGAAAATTTCATTGATGTGTTCATCATGCATGTTGTCTTCACCATTAATTTTTGCAGCTTCTATGCAGAGTTTATCAAAACATGGTGTTGCAATTCATGTTTTAAGGAAATTTAACTCTTATTCATAATCGTCATGTTTACTTACACATTTGAAATCAATGGTAAGTGTAAAAACATCTGCAAAACCACATTGGTTTTGTTCCTTCTGCTTTGCAATGAGAGCTTTCACATGTTGGGCTTCCTTCTATGTCTTTTTTTTCTCTTTGTAGACTTCCTTCTTTGGTTTTTAATCTATCTTTATCTCTGCCTTTGTCTATTCAACTTCGTTACTAACCTGTATTGTTGCAGACAGGTTGTCTTCCACTTGGTTTTCAAATTCAAGTGGACTTCTATCACTGAATAACATCATGTCGATATGATGTTTTGTTGCATCATCCACAACCATTCATCATTAGGAGAAAAGTATTCATCAAACTTAATATCAACATATTGAATTATTCGATTCACCATAACATTGACTGCTCCAGTAGTAGTTTCACTGTCATCAACCAGTTTTGTTGTTGGATTCACCAAATTGTCATCAACAAGGCCTATTTTTGGAATCACCAAATTCTCATCATCAAGCTCTATTGCTAAAATCACCAAATTGTCATCAACAAGCACTATTGCTGGATTTACAAAATCTTCATCCACTTGCAGTTGTGCATAGTGGGAGTCACGAGCATCTATGAGCTCTTTCTCTGCTTCTTCTGCAAATTCTTCATAGACATCATCCACTTGTGACTAAGCATAGTGGAATTCAAAAAACTTTTGAATGCTCCCCCTTGCACCAAAACACCTCTGAAGGGTATCCCAAGCTTCCTTAGTTGTCTTGGCATTTGAAATCAAGGGAAGAATGTTGTCATCCATAGATTATTTTAAGAATTTTAATGCAAAGGCATCATTTTGCCTCTTCACTTCCAATTATTTCAAAAAAGCTTCATACATGACTAGATGTTGCTTCGACCTTCTTAGCCTCTTTGATTTTCCTATTTTTTGTGCACTGACAAAATGTAGATCAATAAACATATCGACCTGTAGAAATAGTGTCTATCTGCAATAAAAATTCCTCTATGATAAATTCTTTGTTGCTCAACTTTGAAAAAAATTCTACAAATTCTTTACAAGGGAAATACTTTCCCAATATCTTTCACAAAAAAAAATATTGCAACGATTTTTTTTTTAAATAATTGTCTTTCAAATATGAACAACGCCCTTACATAATTAAAAAAAAAACAAAAACTCCTTTAAAAATCCACTCATGCAATACTTTAATTTTTTTTGGGCGAAGTGTAAGCTTTTTTGAAACCATCACCAAAACCCTCTTTAACTGAAATTTACATGAGCTTTTTCTTTAAAATTACCCAAGCCCCTTTCAAAAAGCTACCATCACATGTCAAATTACAAGATCCTTTTAATGCGTATTTTTTTAATAGAATACCACTACACAAAAGATTGGCCTTTTGAAACTATATGCATTTTTTAGCTTTGCACGTAAGGACTTGTAGAGTGGAGTAATTCCTCGACTTTTGAAAGCTCTTTCCTTTTTAACACCTTTAAAAAATAAAATCCTTGCGAATAGAATAAAGACAAATATTGTCTTTAAAGGGGTCTTTTAGATCGAACAATTACGAACAGAGAACCTCGTGCCTGATACAAAGAACGTATGTTGACTTTACTTTGCTGTCATCTCATATTTAAATAGGGGATGGTTGTGTTGCACTGCTGATTTTTGCACATTCGTAAGTTTCCTGTCTTCAATGCACCTTTCCTCTTTGCATAGGTTTGATGGTTGAAAGAAAAATGACATAGGTTTGATGGTTGAAAAAAAAATGACCACCTAGACTACTACAGTGCATTCTAACGTGGTCTTCAAGACTATTGCAGTGCGTTACTATGAACCCTCACGAAATTAAAAAAACATTGACTTTATTTGTGCGCAGAACGCAACAATGACTCTTCTAGCCCTTCACCGGCTTGGGGACAGCAGGATTCTTCAAATAGTGGAGGCTTTCTCGGTAACCACACACTTTGATTTTGAATGTTGCTCGCAGGGAGTCTTAAGCAACCTGCGTTTTTTCTTTCTGGCTCTCAAGTAGACTTACTTAGTTTGAGCTCTACTATCATAGACTTACTTGGTTTAATTAGTTTGAGCTCTACTATCATGACAAAGAATGAAGAGAAATTTATGAATCATAATTTTTTTTTTTTAGTATTATAAATCAATTAAATAAGATTACATTAGAAACATCAACAATAAATCATTGCAGTGACGCTGAATTAAACTGGACTAACAAAAACTAAACTAAGACACTTGGATGAATGTACCATTTAACAAGTAATTGAATTAAATTCTCCAACATATTTTAATGACTTTATTTATTTCTGTTAGTTAGATGTTCAAATTTGAAATAAACATAAGGTCACCTTCATCTTCCACATTCAATAGCAATAAATGAATAGCAACATGCTTCTCATTTTCCTACAATTTCCTTTTGTCTATGGTAATATTTACTCTATTTTCGAAAAAGGATCTATTTGATTTCTCTATTCTTTTCTGTTTCAAAAACGTTTAACTGCACACATTAGAGGAAAGCTAACAAATATTAAGTCGAAACATTCTAGTACCATATCGTATTTTGTTGTTCAAATAAATAATACCGCAACATATTTGGTTTGCATATGACGAATATATTTGCTTCAAAGCCCAAGTCATGGTGGACATCTTTGTCCGCTGCTTGCAAGAAAGGTTAAGAATCATTTATTGTATTGAACCTTGGCTTGATCGTGTTTTAGCCAAAGAGAATAATAAATCTGGCTAAATTTTCTCCAATGAAAATTTTCCAAGATAAACCATTTTGTACATAGTTTGAGTATTCCCGCCTTATATTTCGGGCAGAAGAAAACCTAGAAGTTCTTGTTTGTACAAAGAGCGTTTGGAAACAAAATGCTCAACAAAATGTGTTTTCCCCTATGAAGCCAACTCACAAGAAGATAGAAAAGACAGATCAACTCCTTATAATTCAGCCTCTTCGAGGGGGCAACCTCCTTTACATTACACAAATGAACAATTCTTGGATGTTTCAAATGACAAAACCTCCTTTCTATATATAGGAGTCTAAGGGGTCACAATATAACCAAGCCAACCTAACAATAATAATATAAAGGCACAAAAATAACAATAGTGGGATTCTATGGGGCACAATAATAACAATATGGGGACAATAGGGGCACAACAATAACAATAAGGGATACAACGACAATAGTAATGGGGGAATCACTAGTATTATAGGGACGTAACATGCCTCTCTCCTTCAAAAAAGTGTTGTCCTCAACGCTTAAGTAGTTCTTGATGCTTCTGTATAAAATTCTCATCTTTCCATGTGGAATCTTCAACGGGTAAGTTCTTCCACTTGATGAGATGCTCTGAAATTGATCGATTTCGTAGTGGTCGAGTTCTTGTTTCTTTGAATGCTTCTAGTTCTAATATGATTTTTCCTTCCTCATCAAGTTCTGACAATATTGTTTGAACTCAAATCTTGTCGTCTATAACCTCCTTTAAGCATGAAACATGGAAAACTGGGTGCACTCGGAAAGGTGCAAGAAGCTCCAATTTGTATGCCATAGTACCTATCTTTTGCAACACCTTGTATGGACCATAATAATTTGGTGATAATTTATTATCCTTCTTAGCTTGCTTGAGGGACATTTGTTTATATGGTTGTAGTCGTAGGAATACCCAATCACCTACATCAAAACTTCTTTCACTGCGATGTTGATCTGCCTGCTGTTTCATTCTATTCTACGCCAAGGTGAGGTTATCCTTTAAGAGTTCGAGAACTTGTTGCTGATGCTCGATGTGATCTTCGACTGCTTGAACCTTAAAATTTTCTCTTAAATATGATGTGATGGATGGTGGATGATATCCATAAAATGCCATAAATGGGGTCATTTTTGTTGCAGTATGGAAGGAAGTGTTATACCACCATTCAGCGAGAGGAAACCATTTGACCCATTATGTCTGTTTATCAGATACAAAGCAACGAAGATATCCTTCCAAACATTTATTTACTATCTCAGTTTTCCCATCAAATTGAGGATGATAAGATGAGCTATGAGCTAACTAAGTACCAAGATAAGAAAATAATTCTGTCCACAAATTTCCAGTGAAAATGGGATCTCTGTCGCTTACAATAATCTTTGGGTTTCCATGTAGCTTTTGAATTGTCTCTATAAATGTAGTATAAATTGTACTTGCTTTAAATGGATGAGATAATGCACAAAAGTGTGCATACTTGGTAAGTTTGTCAACTACCACCATGATAACACTGTTTCCTTCGGACTTGGGTAAACCTATGGTAAAATCCATTGAAACTTCCTCCCAACATTGGCTTGGAATGGATAAAGGTTGTAATAGTCGTGGGGTCTTAATTGTTTCAACTTTATTTTGCTGGTAAACCAAACATTCCGCCACAAACTTTTGAATATCCGATTTAAGGCCATCCCAAAAAAAATCCTTCTTAACCCTAGAAAAACTAGGCGATTGCTCACTTTGGTTGTTTTTTGGGAAATTTGGAAAGGTCGAAATCAACTGATTTTTGGTTCCAGTAGATGGGGAGAAAACGTAATCTATGAACTCATAGAACAGTGGGTTGTATCAGATCAGAATGTAGACATCAAGGAAAAAAAACAGAGAAGGGGAGAGTTCAGATCACCAACTACCCGGTGGGGTTTTTTGATGGGGCAGCTCAAGGAGGAAGATGTGGGTGCGGATTCTGGTTAAAGCTATCAGAAGAGAAAGAGTTCCGGATACACTGGTATGTGGGAGAAGGAACAAGCATGAAGGTAGAAGCTGTTGCTTTATGGGGTTTACTATGGTTTATTAAATTTTTGGATATCCCTCAAGTACAAATTTTTGGGGATTCCAAATGTATGATAGATCATGTTAAGGGGAAGAACAATATCCAGCAAAATTCTCTACAAGGTTGGCTGAGGCGTATAAAAAGCATATGGAATACCTTTCAGCATCCGTCCATTCAGCACATTAGCAGGGCACATAACAAGATCGCGGATGAATTGTCGAAGAAAGGATTACTAGCCATAGAAGAAGGTATGTATATCATGATAAAAATAGGATCAGACGAGACAGAAGTAGAAAATCTAAAGTTGCCGGGATAGACCACTGAAGATCATCCAAAAAAGCAGAACATCAATGCAGATAAGTTCATACAAAATCTCTGTTTCTTTTTGTTTAAAGTTTTGTACAATTTTTGTATTTGGTTTTGTATAGAAAAGATAAGAGGAATGACTACTTTAATGTAGTGATATACAGAACATGTAAATGATCTGAGACACATCCTAGTCTTATAGAATCTCTTAGTGAGATTCTGTGATATATTGTGAATGAGGCAGAGAGTATATAGTTTCACAGCTGTTTGCAAATATTAGAAAACAGTTTCAGATGTATGTAAGATGAGTATTTACTCCCCCATGTAGTCAAGTTGTGGATATCACAAGATTTATGAGGACGATATGTCTTTTATGAGTAGATGGTTAAGTACTGATGTGGGAGCACAAGAAGTGTCTAACTAGATATATATGTGAATATCATGAAAACTTCTCAATTTTTTTATTTATTTTTTATGTTAATCATCCTTTGTCATTGGTTTATAAGGCATTCCCCAAATAGTTACAAAAAGTGTTGCCAAAGAAGAAATTGAATTTTTGAGAAGAAAAGACAAAAAAGACAAAGGGAAAGAAAATTAGAGAGGAAGTGCCATCCCAAGTATAATTCCAAGAGCCCAAGGAGAGTCACTGATGAGTTCTCAGTGTTGATACTTTGTTATACGTTAAACCACTAGTGTGTAGTCGACACTGAAAATCGCTACCAAAAACTGATATTTGATGTTAAGATAATACCTTTAGTTGGAGACGATCGTCGAATAAAGGGGAGCTCCTTTAGTTGGCGGAGTAATGTTAGGAGGTGAAGCACTATTGACTAGTTGCACATTGGTCACTGTAGTAGTGTCAGTGATGTTCTCAAAATGAGAATCAGAATCCAACAGAATCTACTTCTCCACCCTCTATAGATGTATGAGAATGCCATCCAGATAGTATCGAATGCTCCTGAGGAGGTGTTTTATGTCCTCTTGAACTGCAAACACTTTGTAATCATTCACCTATTTATCCCGAGTCCACAAACTAAATAAGGGGTCTAATTACTGGTAACCTGTAATAAAATGTAAGAAATACAAAATTCATTTTCTCAATTTTCCACAGTCAGGAATCTATTTGAATTCCTCATTACCCACTTTGGAATCTGAGAAGTAGGTTTTACCACCAAATTCACGAGATTCAAGTTATCAGATATCCTTTCAAATTTCAGGGGGGGTCAAATCAAACAAGAATCTACCACCAAATTCCATTTGAATAGTAACCTAGGTTGAGAGATAGAACTATTGCCATAACTATTACGAAATCAATGCTTATAGGAATTAGGTTTGATTCCTCTTTCCTGATAATTACTTATGAATTGTTTTGTCTTCTTTTACATCTTTATTATTTTATCTTTCATCAAGCAATTACACAATTATACATATATGAAGACCACAAGAACAAGAGACACAAGATGTAGGCACTCAGCCAGGGAAAACCCTTTTCAAAGGGAAAACCCTGTCCAACTCGTCCACTGGTAGATTCAAATCAAGATGAGACAATCCAAGACCCTTCAGACCTACACTAAGACCTCTTCCAACCACCAATTCAACCCTTCCTTCCAATATACGATCCTTGTCAAAGTCTCCAAGCGACATCTTCCTAGTAGCATCTAAAATCAAGAATTTCATCCCCCAACATCACATTTTTGGCCCTCAGCTACAAAATTTCAGACCTAGAGTATACTTAGAATTTCATCCCCATCAACTTCCCAGAAACTTCGCATGTGTGAGAAATAGATAGCCCAAAAACTTCAATTTGGTCTTCCAAGATTCTTTCATCCTTCTCCATCTACTTCACTCTCTTTTTTTCTTATCTTCCTTGATGATCAAACTTTTTGAGTAAGTGATCCAAATAGGTCGAACTTCCTCTCAATATATCCTTTCTACTTGGTCAAATTGCCCTAATGTAGGCCGACTTCATGGCGATAGGTCCGACTTGCTGTGGAGGTGACACATAACCTTTTTGACTCAAAAATAATTCCTTTTACATTATACAAAATCCCAAGAGGGGTCTAATAAAAATGACAATGATTTTAATGACTCAAGACAAAACGTAGAAGCCTGCAATGGAGGCTTTGACCTAGAAAACCTTGACCCAAGCATGAAACTCATGCTTTAATAAGTCGTTTTCTTTAATAATAAAATTTCTTTTGACAATTACAATTATGAATATCAACACTAGTTACATTGTTAAAGAGGAACCTACCCTATGACTTTCCATTCTCTGTCAAGGTGGCATAGCCATTTGGGGAGATTTTCAACTAGCACAAAACATATTGACTATAAGACTACCCTGAGGACATAAACCCAGACTCACAGAGCACCAAGGTGAAGATCTTCCATAGAGAATTATGTCATCCCCAAAAACCACAAATCACTGTACTAGCCAATACCCAACCCAACTAAAAATCTCTCGACACTGAAACTCAAACAGAGTGAAGATGGCCACCAAATTGAAAACTAGACCAAGTCAGGAATGTAGTGACCCTTAATAGGATACAAGTGCTTGGGACCAAAAGCGAATATGATAAACAATAATGGAATTCAGAGTGTACAAATTAATGAGATTATGTAAAAGATATGCTTTAGCCCTGTAATAACCTTTAAAGACAAGCAAGGTCGGCACGAAAGATAGTAACCAAACAATGTTGCTTACAAGCCATATTTTGTACTCATATTGAAAGAAAGGAAATGGGTGGGGACAATTTAACAAGAACAAACAACCCACATTCAAAAAATGTCGAGAATTATGTTGTGTAAGTGAAAACTTGTTACTAAACATGAACATGAGACAATACGATTTGAAATTAAACACCGTGAGCTAGAAAATTATTCATTGTAACATAAAAGAGACATAATAGAGTAAACCATTAAAACCAAATCGAAAAAATTCCCGGATACTAAACCCCACATACCAAGACAGGGTAGTTGAAGGAGATACCTAGAAAATACACGCCTTGGAGCGCCGATGAGGGAAGTATGACCACTAATTCAATGACATGCCCTAACGCTGCATTATGTAAGAAAATGATGAAAAACATTGACTTCAAAACTGTTTGTAACAAAAAGACCTTATAACCCCAAATCCCTTCTATGGATGAGTATTGAGAAATGACTGCGATGCAGGGAGCACGTTGTGCCAAATATAACATGATAGACTGAAATCAAATACCATACAATCGTACAAACCTTGCTACAAAATACTACATACAGTCTCGATCCTATGCATAGTCTGGCCCAATTATAATATGCAGAGAATGTGAAATAGAATGAGATCGAGAGACCGTTACTCTATCAGCGAAGGATGAACATAGGATAAGTAGTCAATGTGGCACATTCCTTAAGAAAAACATTCTTTCTGATTTACGGAAAGCCATTAATGAGCTGAAAACAAGCATCCTTAGCTCCCATTGTAAAGCTTAGGGGTAAAGCTTGTTAGAACCATTATGGAAAAACTACCAAAGATGGTATGAGCCAACATAGATGCAATGAGAAAGACTAGCAAGTGATGATATCCCTCTCTCATTACTTTCATATATTGAGGAAAAAGCACCGCTAAAAAATGAAATTTCATTTTCATTATGCCAGGCTTCCACATACCGCCTTCACATAGACACCTGTCCAGAACAACACATATTTCACATTTCAAGATTCTTTAACCTATGTACCTGATCTCACCCCATAGGGGTGTTGGGTTGTGTTATATTCTTTCCACGACTAGCCCACGTAGTTAACCGGGGAGTTAGAGGGGAGGCAGAGCCCCTCGTTCGTTGCGCCGATTGCGCAGCGGGGGGGTCACAGGGGGGGCGGTAGACCCCCTTGCCCAGGGGGTTTGATGGGGGCGGGTAGCCCCCTCTATGGGGTCCAGGGTAGCGCCCCGGGGAATTTTTTTTTGGACCCTATATTAGGTTGGGCGAACATACCTATGGTTTTGTGCATGGTTTTCACACATGGTTTTGGACACGATGGTTTTTGGTCCATGGTTGTGGATGCGATGGTTTTCGGTCCATGGTATTAGATGCTTCGGCATGTATAAATATGTATTGTGACATTGAAAGGAACATAATGAAAAATCAAGCTGGTAGTCCAGGTATTGGGATCCAGGGGAAAATCTTTATGTATATGTGTTTTATGTGTTGTGCTTTCGCATTATTTATTTTCCGTGTTTTAGAATTCGTATGCAGTTAATTTCTGTATGGGGTTAAAACCTACATTTGGTATTGGAGCTGTTTTGGCTTCAAGGGGATGCCTTTGTTGCTGAGGGGTTTCGCTCGGGCCTGTGGCAGACCCTGTTCAGTGGGAGATCTACAGGATCGATTCTGGTGGTGAAAGAAGATAGCAACGAGTGGAAAGATAGAGATTGAGAAATTTAACATACATATTACATATCAACCTGAACTATACAATATACCTTTAAACACATGAATTCTTTGTTCGCTAATAAGATGAAAAATAATGATATTTCCTATAGTGTTAATTGAAGTTTTTTTTTTTTTTTTTCCAGGAAGAAGAAAGAAGGATTTTATATTATCAAATAAAAATATATATGATAGTTTACATCATATCGAAATTCTTGTAATGTATGAGAGCATGGTGATACCCAATCGCAATAAAAAGGACATGTAATGCTATATAAGTTCACAGGACATATGCCCCGAAGCGATGATCAATGCATCTGAAATGCAATGATATATTCAGAATCTTGGAACCACATGAAAAACATACTATCATATCATGCAATCTTGGCAGTTTCGTCCCATGGCCTTGGGCATCTGTATAGCTAGACAAAAAGACATATACACAAAAATTTACAAAAAAGAGAGGAAAGAGCAGAGAGAATTATCCAAGAAATGGGAAGTCTGCCATATCAAAAATATTATGTTTCCATGTAATGTCCAAGTACCATTTGCTGATCAACCCTTGTAATCCCTTTTTGGATAGTCTATCTGCTTCCTTGTTCTAGTTCCTGCCAATATGTTGGATTGTGGAACCTCCAAGGAGTTGCCAAAGAAGATCAATCCGCTCTAGCCAGCCTTATAACATGGGATTTTTTATGAAGGCTTTCCGTGAGACCTGATCACAATTGAAGTATTTGTGATGGCATTGATAATGTGAATGCTTTAGTTTGAATAGTGTAGTCTGCCGGAGGACAGTGGTGACGTAGTAAGCAACATGATGTAGTAAGCAAGCGAAAGAGTTTGAGATCTCGTCCATGGCTATGCAGGGGTAATCAAAGATCTCCAGAGGAAAGTGTCGTTGCAATCAAAATTGCCTTCCAAGGAAAGAGAGGTAGCCAGGATTACACTGCAACATGCCAATCTCTTAACCATCATCTCTAAGATTCCATTTTTAGCAGCGTGCCTCTCACCGAGAGTGAAAACAAAGATAGGAATCGACGTGTTGTTAGGTTTTTCTGGTTGGAATTCAATTTTTGTTTTTCAAAAAAATTGAAATTGAGAGGGTTTGAATATATATTTTTTTAAATCATGAAAATGTATTCAATATTTTCAATAATGGTACAAATTTTAACAGCTATAAATTGGATTTCAAATTTCCACCAAAATTTCATAAAAAATAATACCAGGAAAACCATTCTTTTATGGATAAATCATTCCATTGGTGTGTTTCAGGTTTGAGTGATCCCATGTTTCATGTGTTGTATATAAAGTTCAGATGTAAATACAGATCAGAGATTAGTTTTAGAATTAATGGAGAAAGTTACAGTTAGTTGTTTAAGGATAGGATTGAGACTCTAAGATTAGGTCTCAGATCCTACTATCTAGGGAGTGGTTGAAACCACCTTGATTGTGTGAAAGCCTATATGTACTAGGCTATTCTCCTGATTGAAGATAGACAGAGTGTGTGTATGAGTGTTTGTACACTCTCCAGGTATCTCACCTGGAGAGTCATTTAGGTAATATATTGATTTTTTATCATGGTATCAGAGCTTCAGGGTTGTCGATCCTGTAAGCTGAGTGGAGAGTGCGACTAAGGCGAAGTCGTCACAAGTTTTGAGTGCATAAACGCGCCGACCCCACTGTTATCCTTCCCCGCTTTTCGTTTGATTGGTCGTCACAGATATCTAGTGTATAGTCGCAAAGACCTTCGTGAGTCTGTGGTGCTAAGTCGTATCGACCTTGAGCTCGGAGGAATTTGTAGGGAATTGTCACCAGATTGACCTTGCTACATGGTGGGCCACCGTCTGAAGCTGGTGTGTTGGAGCGCAACATTGTAATTGTGAATCTGAGTGGTTGGTTAGAGCATAGGAGAGTTGTGTGGTCGAGCGCTATGATGAAGAGAGAGATTTATTGTTCATATCCTGAGCTGTGTATGGTGAGCGGCTTGTTCGCTTGAACATTCCGTCGATTTGGAGTATGCCACTCCCGCAAATAGAATGATCTGAGTGAGAGATCTCAGAGGGAGCACGTGAGCAAACAAAGGAGGAGCCCTCTCTCTCTGTATCGGATCAGATCGGATCGAAGGCAGCATTTCTCTTGATGCGTTGCTGAAGCGTGGAGCGATCTGGGAAGTTTGTGGAGTGAGGTCGTTGTTGTGGAGCGCAAAAAGGTTGGCTATTGAATTGCACGCAACCCATGAGGAAGTGAATCCCATGGTCGCAGTAGCACAGGCGGCAGATTCGTTTTTGAAGCCTGGTGAGATCTGCTGATGGTGAGATCTGCTGAGATCTGTGGCGTGGGAGAGGACACTGAGTTTTCTTAAAATCCGCTGAGATTTGTCAACTAAGAGAACAACATAGATCTAAGTGGAGCCTGTGGATGCCAGATTAAGTAGAAAAAAAAATCGATCTGGAGGCTGAGGAGAAGGCTGAGGTTAAAGTTTTGTTGTTGATTGAGGTTACAAGAGGCTCGTTTTTCCAAAGTTGTTGCATGAACGAAGACACAGATATTTGGAGTGCACATCTCTGGAAGAAAAGACTCTGCGAGATTTGTCAAATTTTACCTATCCGAGGGGTCTGGAGACTGTGAGGAGCTCAGATGGCCTGAAGTCAATGTCGTCTCCCAGAGTGAGCATCCGATTTGGAACCCCTCCATGTCTGGCAGCCTGGGTTCTGCGTTGAATATCTGTAGAGATTTTGTATGAGGAAGGAGCCAGCGGAAGTCAAGGTATCCTCCTATGTTTTCTTTTTTCTAACAATTTGGTGGATGTGTGCAGCGGTTAGTGAGGCGCAGTGGCAAGTAGCCTTAAGTGTTGCATTGTGGAATGCCCTACAGTGGAAACTTTTTTGCTGTAATTATATTGGGTTGGCGAAGAATTAACGTGATTTGCAAGCTCAAAGAGATCAAGCTAAGAGACATATATTTGCAGAATCATTGGATGCTAATATTAAGCACTAGGCAGTGGGGAAAGAAGGAAATTTGAGAGCATTTCTCTCAACATTACAATATGTTCGTTGGCCAAAAGCTAGATAGCAGCGGATATCATTGATAGATATCATTGTTGCCTCTTTTGTTAAGAAAATTTATAGGAAGGCCACTTTGTGTGTGCACCCAGATAATGTGCAACAAAAGGGTTCAACTATTCAACAAAAATATATTGCTGAGAAAGTTTTTGATCTCTTAAAGGAGTTTTGGAAGAAGATCAAAGGATAGTTGTGAAGAGAGAAGCTCCATTGAAACACATTCAAACACTGTGTGGAGCGTTGAAGTCTAAGAGGCATGTCCAGCTTGTTCACGAGGTTGCCCTACAATTTTTTCTAGCGTTGAAGAATGGTGTGTTTGTGCTGACTTGCAGAGAGTTGCAGCCGAAGAGATCGAATTTCCGACAGTGTGGACTGTTTTTTTTTTTTTTTTTTTTTGGAACTTGGTCGTGATCCAAGTGGCTCTGGGTCTTGAGGCGAGTAGGTTTCCCTTCCCGTGGGTGATGCAATCATTGAATTAGATATTGAATTTGATATTGGGCAGCGAAGTATTCCTAACCGAAGTGTTCTTGCGTGCTTGATGCAAGGAAGAAAATAGAAGGAGAAAATGGGTCTTCAAAGTAAATTGAAAGAGTCTCGTAGAAAACTAAGGAGAAAGCATCAAAGGAGGAATGAAAAATATTGTTTTGCTGAATTTAGTGATGTGTTTCAGGTTGACGGTGATGGACCAGTAGCTGATCAAGATGCAAATTTGGAATTTGGTGAGATTATTAAATGGTTAATGCGAGATTTACCATCTTTTTTAGGTATGAATTATGAAATATGGGAAAATGAAATAAAAACAGTACTATGGAAGGTAAATTTACTGGATTATGTTGAAGATGTAATTAATGATAGTGGAGATGCATCAACATTAAGTCTTATAACATTTGCATTTGATGACAACATCATACTCAGCATAATTTATGAATATGGAGAGATTCTTAGTAAAAAAAATTATGGGATGTTTTAGAGATGAAATACTATTTGAATGAGGGCAATGATGCTGAAGATATTCCCATATTTGATTGTGAAACTGAAGATGCAATGATGGGTGATGAATGTGTGTCTGTAATTGAAACTTGTGATGATGAAAACACATCCATTATTGTAGAACCTGAAAGTTTTCCTGATGCAGAAATCAAGTTTGATGAGACTTATATACCTCATGATGAGTGGATCAATTTGATGATTGAAAAACATCTTATTGATGAATTACTGTTTGGTGAGAAGGAAGGCCTATCCTCACATACAGATCAAATGCAGAACATGGTTTCAACAGAACTGAGTGAAGAGGCTGAAGGCATAACTATGTCAGCAGAAAGGGATGAAGTAGGGAGAGATGGAGAAATGAAAGCTCTCCTGAAGGAGCAGGAAGACAAAAGAAAATGTGGTCCTCTTTATAAATCTAACATTGTTTTTTGTGCAGATATTGGGAGGCAAGAAAAAGAAACGAAGTTTGAAGAAGAATTGAAGTTTCTTGAAGCATGGCTTGAAACACCATGTCTTTATGAAGTCAACATAGAAGTTGCATTAATGAATGATGAAGACATCATCGCTGATGTTCAAATGGTTAACACTAGAAATAGTGAGAAGGAAAATTCTCCTATCCAGCCTGCCATAATTCTGAGAACGGCGAGAATAAGAATTAAAGATTTCCTTCACAGGGGAAAAAATGAGGTGATGATACAACACTACCTCATGGCAAAGAAAGTGAAGATGAAGCCTCATCCACAAATGAACAAGCATGGACTCTGTTGCAAGAAGAAAAAAATGAAATCTCTGTCTTTTACCATTGTAAGCCTAGCTGAGACTCAGACCAGTAAGCGTATGTTATTATTCAATACCCTTTCTCCATTAAGGGGGAGTGTTAGAATTAATGGAGAAAGTTACAGTTAGTTGTTTAAGGATAGGATTGAGACTCTAAGATTAGGTCTCAAATCCTACTATCTAGGGAGTGGTTGAAACCACCCTGATTGTGTGAAAGCCTATATGTACTAGGCTGTTCTCCTGAGCCTATATGTACTAGGATGTTCTCCTGATTGAAGATAGACAGTGTGTGTGTGTGAGTGTTTGTACACTCTCCAAGTATCTCACCTGGAGAGTCATTTAGGTAATATATTGAGTTTTTATCAATTAGCGTGTACGAATAAATAAAATCGCGTATACATTATAAGAATACTAAGATTTTAAACGAATATTACAATTTTTCTTCTTGATTTTCTCAAAGAATTTGTGGTTACCTTTATGTGTCAATTTAATATAAATTCAAGTCTTATAACCTTCTTGTATAATATCCCCATTGTATAATATTGTGTGATTTAGTTTGTAGTTTTCTCCTATGTACGCCAAATTCATATCGAACGTGAGTTAGGTTAAAGGACACTTTATGGATCCAAAGGTTTAGAGTGAGCTATGGAGTTTTTTTTTTCGACTTCTTTCTGCCGACTCTCCTATTAAGTCGTACATTACATAATAGTGGTTGATGGATAGAAAGAAAACCACATAATAACACAATAGCCATTTTTAACTTTAACTAATTCAATTAAATGTGCTAATGTTAATTCACACAGGTATGATTATTTATTTTTAAATTTATAATTTAAAAGGGGAGTAAGTGGAAGTAATTCACATATTCTAACACTGTTTTGTATTACTATCATTATTGTCTTGTGGAATAAGACTCAATTAGACTTACAATTCTTGAGATCAATTCAAAAACTTGTTTTATTCCTGAATGCTGGTGTAAGTTGTGGTCATCCCTATGTAGTACAAGTTTTTTCTTCTTTTTTCTCAAAACTCTATATTCTACCTATCTTTTCTTGTTTCTTAGTTTAAGCTTCACTTTAGCCTTCTTCTTTCATATGTCATTTACTTGGTTATCTAATTATTCTTCTATAATTTATTTTAGCAATTGTTAATTGAATTTTTTTGTCACCCTCTATAAATTCAAAAATAATATCTTTTATTTCTTTCATCCCATTTTCTACTATCACAAATTCTCCAACAATTCTTATGGTTTCCTTTATTTTTCTTGCTTCTCAAGTAGTTATAGTATCTCTTTTATACCAACACTCATCCTCATACTTGGGCTTTGCAAGCCACTCTTTAAGAAAAGCTAATTCATCCCCATAATCATATTCGACTTTTATTATTAGGTTGTTCTCACCTATGGCTATTGTTGTGAAGATTGTTTCAATTTCATCATCAACAAGCATATCTACACAATGGGCTTCACTTTTTTGACCATGTTCATACTCTGCATCTTATACAAAATCACATTTTCTTCAACAAGCTTTATTGTATTGCTTAAGATAAATGTAGTGTCTATGTATTGTATATCTTCTTTATGGTCTTCCACAACATCTCCTAGTACTTTAGCATTATCAAAATATTGTGTTTCTCCTATTATAATGGAGATTTAATTAACAATTGCAATGTTATGTGGCTCACCTGATACTAATCAATGTTTCTCCCCATTTCATTGTATGTCATCTCTAAGATATACTAAGTTTCTTTGGACTTGATTGCTTCCGCAATGAAGGGAATAATGCTATCATCCAAATTTTGTTGAATGAGAAACAATGCTACTACATCATTCTTCATGTTGACTATAAGTTGATTTTTTTTTATTTTATATCATAGTCTTATAAACTCCTTGATTTAGACATTCTTTAGATCTTTTCAAAAAAATATCCCATAAATCATCTATATCTAAAATAATTCTTATCTTCATGACCCAAAACTCATAAAGTTGATCCTATTCATGACCCAACACTCGTAGTTTTTACCTCATAAAAATTGCTTAAAAAATCCATCTTTATAAAAAGCAATAACTATAACTATGTGAATATGATAAGCCACTATATAACAACCCTTCTCTATATCGAAATTGAACCAAAACGTCCTTTTTCTTTTCATCTCTCTGTATTCTCCTTAACTTCCATATATATATATATATATATATATATATATATATATATATATATATATATATATATATTTCAAAATATCACCAAAATAATGTATCCACTTTCCAAAATATCCCCCAAAAAATTCTCGGTAAGAATAATACGGGGCAAATATAACGCACGATGTCATTATGGCTAATAATGAACCATAAGTAATATTGCAAATATCTACATAGCAAATAAACTATATAAGAATAGGGAATAGGAGAAGTTCCTCAATCCATCGACGTAAACGGGCGACCCTTCTCTGACTATGTTGGGAGGCTCGATTCCTTTAGCTCTCTGATCCTCACATTAAGACCTTTCTCAGTCAGGCGATGTCTGATATCCTGATCTATGCAGGACACTCTTAACCAGTGTTGGACAGATAAAATGTGAACAGAATTGAAAAGAAAGAGATGTAGCTCTCAGGTGTGGCCTGCACCTGGAGACTACACTCATCAAACTTGAGAGATCACTCTCGTCCACTCTATATCTTAATCAATCAAAGATTACATCAATAAATACAATACTAGGAAATAGGAAGTTGCACCCAAACCCCATAATTATAGGAACTAATCCTAAACTAGGGAGAAAGTTACAACAACGTAACTATTTTCTCCATTAATAACAAAATAATATTAATTATTCTCAACTCCCCCCCTTAATGGAGAAAGGGTTCTCCTGAACTCCTAGCATCTTTCTAAACAATTCAAATTTCACTCGTGCAAGAGGCTTTGTAAAAATATCAGCCACATTATCACAAGTTTTACAATATTCGACAGCAATTTCTTTTGACTGTATTTTTTCTCTAACAAAGTGAAACTGGGTGTCTATGTGTTTGGTGTTTTTATGAAACACTGGATTGTATGCTAATTTGATAGTGCTCTGGTTGTCGCTTTTGATAGAAGTGGGTTGCTTCTGTTCTTTTCCTGCATCGTTAAGAATTCTCCTCAACCAGATTGCTTCACATGTTGCTGCACACAATGCTTGATATTCAGCTTCACATGACGACAAAGCTACAGTACTTTGTTTCTTGCTGCTGCATGCAATTACCCCGGAACCTATGTTAAATGCATAACCTGTGATGGACCTCCGATCATCCAGGTTACCTGCCCAGTCTGAGTCTGAAAAACCTGCTAGAGTAACATCAGATACATCAGTGTATAAAATACCAAAATGAACAGTACCACAAAGATATCTCAACACGCTTTTTGCTGCTGTCCAGTGACTTTCACGCGGTTTTGACATGAATTGGCTTAATACACTAACTGAGTATGCCAAGTCGGGTCTGGTTGTTGTTAGATATATAAGGCTGCCAACCAGCTGTCTGTATGTTGTGGCATCTACCTCCTTAGTGCCATCGTCACTGCTCAATTTCAGATTTTGCTGCAAAGGTGTCGCTGCTGATCTACACCGATCCATCCCAAACTTTTCCAACAGATTTCTCGCATACTTCCCTTGAGTAAGGAAAGTTTTCCCAGTATCTCTGAATTCTTATAATCCCAGACAATAGTTAAGGCTTCCGAGATTTTTCATCTCAAAAACTTGTGCCATGAGCCTTTTGATTCCTCTGATTAAGTCATCTGCATTTCCTGTTAGAATCATATCATCCACATATAGAGAAATCAAAATAATCTGCCCCTGATTATTGTACTTGGTATACAAATTTGGGTCATTTAAACTTCTATGGAAACCATACTCTATAAAGAAAGAATCAACCTTTTCGTACCAAGACCTGGGTGCTTGCTTTAAACCATATAAAGCCTTTTTCAATCTGCAAACAAGATGTTCCTGCCCCTGCTTTACGTATCCTTCTGGCTGTACTAAGTAAATTTCTTCTTTTAAATCACCATTTAAAAATGCAGATTTAACATCAAGCTGGTGTAATTCCCAATTACATTTAGTAGCTAAAGCAATAAGCATTCTGATTGTATTTTGCTTTTCTACAGGTGCAAAAGTATCATCAAAATCTATACCTTCCTGCTGTGAGTATCCTTTTGCAACCAGCCTAGCATTTAACTTATCTATACTTCCGTCTGCATTCATTTTTGGTTTAAACATCCACTTGCTTCCTATAGGTGTTTTATTTTTTGGCAGCTCTACTAATTCCCAAGTATCATTTCTAAGAATTGATTCCATCTCTTCATTCATTGCAACTCTCCATTCCTCAAATTGACTAGCTTCTTTGTAATTAGAGGGTTCTACAATGTTCAAAACTTTTGACATCAAAGCATAGTTTCTCAACTTCAATGGCAACTGAGTCTTCCTACCTGACCTTCTTGGTAGGGGACTTACCTCAAATTTGTTTTCTTCTGCAATAACTGGGCCTACTCTTTCACCTTCTTGTTGTTCTTCTTCATTCTCTTCTTTCTGCTCCTGTTCTTGCTCCCTTTCATCCTCGCTGCTTTCCTCCAATAACAATGGAATGTGCCAATCATCTCCAACATCAGCTTTCCTTTCCTGTACCTGTTCATGAAAGACTACATCTCTACTTGCAAATGTCTTACGAGACTCAGGATTGAACAGTTTGTATGCTTTAAACTCTGTGCCATAACCAACAAAGATGCATTTGACTGCCTTAGGGTCTAGTTTCTTTCTATCAGCTTTGGGTACATGTGCAAATGCCTTTGACCCAAAGACTCTTAAGTGATTTACTGCTGGTTTAAATCCATACAAGGCTTCAAAAGGGGTTTTGAAGCCAAGAAACCTAGTAGGACTTCTATTTTTCAAATATACAACAGTATTTATCGCTTCTGCCCAAAAATTATTAGATAGACCCTTACCTTGCAGCATGCTCCTTGCGCACTCTACCAGGGTTCTGTTTTTACGCTCCGCAACTCCGTTTTGTTGTGGTGTGTGCGGCACTGTATACTGCTGAACAATCCCATGAGATTTGTAGTATTTCATGAATTCCTTTGATTTGTATTCTCCTCCTTGATCAGATCGGAGAATTTTAATACTTTTTCCAAACTGTCTTTCCACTAGGGTTTTGAAATCTATAAAACATTGGAAAGTCTGACTTTTCTTGTTTAAAAAGTAAACCCATGAATACCTAGTGCAGTCATCAGTAAACAACAAAAAATAGTATGCTCCCCCTAGCGACCTTGTCTGCATGGGACCACATACATCAGTGTGCACTAGTTCTAAGATTTTTGTTTGCCTCCTCCTATCATGCACAGGGAACTGTTCTCTGTGCATCTTTCCTAAGGCAGAACCTTCACAGTTTAACTGAATGTTACGAAAGATGGGGAGACCTTCGACCATACCTTTCTTCTGTAACAACATGAGATCCTGCAGATTCAGATGACCAAACCTCTGATGCCAGAGTTGTTCAGCTGTCGACTCTCCTACAACCATGGCTTGCTTTGATATACTTTTTGCATCCAATCTGTATAGGCTTCCAACTCGCATGCCTGTTGCAACAATTTCATTCCTGCAATCCTTTATCACACAGTGAGTCTTGAAGAATTCGACATTCATATCTTGGTCAGCCATCATGGATACAGATATAAGGTTTTTCTTTATTCCAGGTACATATAAAACATTTGAAAGGTGACTAATTTTTCCATTTGGTAACTTAACTGAAATCACCCCATGACCTTTAATCTGATATCCATTATCATCCCCTAGATATATTTTTGATCCATTTATAATTTCTTCAAGACTGTCGAAAAATTCTTTATTACCTGTCATGTGAGAGGATGCTCCGGAATCAACATACTAGATGTCATCTTCATTTGATGCAGAAAGGGCACAGTCGACTGTGAACAGTCGAAATTCATGACTGAAGTCTTCTTCTTCAACAAAATATCCTCTATGTTTTGGATTTACCTGTCTCCTCCTTGCCTCATCAGCCTGCTTCTTAAAATAACAATCTCTCTGTATATGACCCTTCTTTCCACAATAAAAGCATTTCTTTTCAGAATAATTTGCAAGCCTACCTTTATGACAATGATTTTTATGTGTTGTTCCTCCTTTCTGGACTGCTTGCTGCTGTGTCTGCTTCCCTTTAGATAGTCGTCATTTTGCCATCAGCGCGAGATCATCACTTTGGGGGTTCAGATTCAGGTTCTGCCATCGCTCTTCCTCTTGCTCCAATATTGCAGTGAGATCATCAAAAGTGGGTGTTTTCTCCCTTGCCGAGACTCCAGTGATGAAGGTTTAGAAATCATCACGCATCCCATTCATTATAATTGCAACAAGATCTTCATCAGCCACCGCCACTCCAATGGCCACCAATCCGTCTTTAACATCCTTAATTCGCGTGACAAATGCAGTAGCAGACTCCCTTTCGTCCATCCTCATTGAAAATAGCTTGCTTTTCAGAGCCAAAACTCTGTTTGTATTCTGGGTTTCATACAGATTCTTGATTTTCGTCCAAATCTCTGCGGACGTTTTATAGTCTCTGATGTGTGCAATGACATTGTCTTTCACAGACATCTTCAACAAGACCTTGGCCTTGTTTTCTCGTTTTTCCCAGTCTTCCTTCTGCGTGCTCGCAGTCGGCTTCTGCTCATCGCCTGTCACTATAGTCCAAGCGTTCGCACCTTCAAGCAGGGTCTGGATCTTAAACTTCCAATTTGTGAAGTTAGACCTGTTGAGTTTACGAGACTCGTTAAGATAAGATTCCATCGTATTACTCATTGTGAATCTTCTTAACAACAACAAAAACAATACCTGTCAGATCGATCTGTCACCTCTGCCACCGATCTGCAGTGTCTGGCACTCCCGCTCCAATGAGCAAATTCGGCGTTTCCAACATAGCCGAAACAATGATCTGATCACAATTGATCCGATCCACCTCTCCCAGATTGATCTGCCACTTTGCCGATCCTGCTCTCCCTGCAGATCGCCAAACGAAGTCGAGGTTTCCCGCAGATCTCCTCTGGCGCTTTCCCGATCTGTCTCTCCCGGACGGATCTACAACTCCACCGATCTGCACCGTTTGCAGACCGCCAAACGAAGTTCACGCTATTCACAGATCCCCTTGGCGCTACCCCGAGCGAAAAATCCGCGCTAATTCAAAATCGCTTAGAGTATTTTAATTGGCGCGACTTTCCTGGTAAAATCCCGCGCCAATCGGGCTTTTTGGCACTCTGGCGCAGTTTATTCCTCAATAACCGCGCTAATTCCTCTATTGGCGCGACTGTCAGCGCAAAATCCGCGCCAATCCGTGAAAAATCCACGCCAAAATTTTCGTCTCCGAGCCAGGTGTTCTGCAGTCCACCTGCTCAATCGAGCACAGAGCTCTCGTGTACACACAACCACAAAGGCACTTCAAGCCACACAGGCTATTCCAGCCACACAGGCAAGCTAGCTACTACAGGCACTTCAGCCTCACAGGTGACAAAAGATCAGGCTCACTCAATCTGAGCTCTAATACCAAGATAAAATGTGAACAGAATTGAAAAGAAAGAGATGTAGCTCTCAGGTGTGGCCTGCACCTGGAGACTACACTCATCAAACTTGAGAGATCACTCTCGTCCACTTTATATCTTAATCAATCAAAGATTACATCAATAAATACAATACTAGGAAATAGGAAGTTGCACCCAAACCCCATAATTATAGGAACTAATCCTAAACTAGGGAGAAAGTTACAACAACGTAACTATTTTCTCCATTAATAACAAAATAATATTAATTATTCTCAACTTGGACAAGTTAAATTTTTATTCCTTTTGGTGCAAAACGCAGTGGTTTAGACCATAGTTACCAAGTTCCCCCGTATGAAAATTAGCCGGTTCGATTCGATTTGCGAATTAATATGTCAATTCGAGTTCGGTACAGTGTATTAGATATTTAGTTCACAATTATAGGTGCACGGATTAATATATTAAGGCTATTGCATATTTCTAATCATAATTAGAAATTTAGCTTTCCATTTAGGTTCAAAATCTTTTCGGATCTATGAAATGACAAAGATTATGGTTTAGATGTCATTTTATGCAATAAGAATTTTAAAGGAAATTTCTATGCAGCTTCTAAATCTCTAATTACAGTTCAAAACCCTTTTAGATCTATGAAATGGCATAAGATTATGGTTAATAAATGATAACGCGAGATGTCATTTTATGCAATAAGAATTTTACAGGAAAATCTTTAATGAAGTATTTAAAAATCTATGATTAATAATGTATGTGGTAATTATTTGTTTATAAAATAAAGTAATGTAAATTTGTAGATTTATCAAATTTAAACAAATATATTTTAATAAGTAGAAATATTGCATGCATTATATTAGTGAATGAAATTTTGTTTTTAAAATGGATTTTTTTTATTGAGATTTTGAATAAGTATTAAACTACACATATTGACATTTTATATTATTTTGAGTAAGTATTAAATTACATAGATTAACATTTTGTATTATATAAAATTATAAATTAGAAGTGGATTTGGTTTAATAAATGAATAACTAATAATTGATAATATAAGTGTATATTTTTAAAGAATGTTTGCACACAATATACCATTTCATTATAAACAGAAAATACTTAATAATGTGGAATTTATGTGGTTCATTGTAATATAGAATTTCTTGGAAATTCACTTTATATTAAATATCATATAATTTATGGTGTAGGTGGATGAATGTATCAATACAAAAATCCTTAAAATCTATTATCTTGCTATTCTAAATATAAAACTAAGTTAATTGGTCTAATATATAATTTTATTTGCAATATTTATAATTGAGACAATTTTAAAAGAGTTTTTGTTGTTTTCAATATTATAATTGTACATTTAAATTATTTAAAATAATGGAATAAGAGATATACTGCAGAACTATAATTTGAATTCGACTTCGAACTCAAACTTGGTAACTATGGTTTAGACCACGTGGAAGTTGGTAGTGGCTTATAGCTCACAATGGCGGGTACAGGTTTACAAGCATGTTTACTAATTCTTTCTGCCCTCTGCACTCTAGTCCTATATACTGTCTGCAAACGAACTCGGCTACAATCCTGGGATGGCACATTAGATCACGGCAATATTTAGGTGAGGCGAGATATCTGCATATCAAGGTGGCTGGGGCATTTCAGGAAAAAGGAATAGCAATTTACACATGGTGGTTGTGACTCAAGCTCACGGTGGCTGCAGCTTATGGTGGGGGCTCCACGGGAAAACCATGCAAGAGAATAGAAGAGATGCTGGTTCTAATTCAAATTGATGGATAAATGATTAAGCAAGAAAAAACATGATTGTAATAAATATGTCAACCTTAACTAAGTGCTAAATTTAAACTTCATATAAACTGCGTAATACTATAAATTAACTAGAAATAGTTAACACATTCCATTAGCCACAAGCCAAAAAGATGTTTCCGTAATCCAAGTGCCGCTGTTGCGATTGTGAGGGCCGCAACTACCATACAAGGCATCACCTTTTAGTAACCAATTCAAACCCTACACGAAGTTCATATGAGGATTTCGCATAAAGAACAATCTTTTTATAAGAAATATTTGGTTACGATATTATACTTTAATAACATGCCCATACAAACATGGCCATGTTATGATATATAATAACATTGCGTTTTAATAATCCTGGGTTGATAATATGAAGAACCCTTGATAATTATGTATGAAGAACCCCTTGATAAGTGTGTGGTAGTGCTCCTCTTCTGCTTGGGATTTATCAATAAACTTTCCTCGTTTTATATTAAATTTAGAGTATTGGGATAGTATTGATGTTAGGTCTCTATACGTTTGTGGCTGATGATTTATGTACTCTATTGGCTTAATAGTGGTTGATCAGTTTTCGAAAAAATTGGAACAGTTTAATCAAAATTGTTTGAAGCGATTTAGTTATCCTGGGAATTATTTGCGTGCATTTGTTTAATAATATTATTTTCCATCCTTTTTAGTTTTCCTGGTAAATTTCAGGATTTTTAGCACATTAACATGAGAACTAAACTATAAACGAAAGATTTCTGGGATCTTTACTTGAATGAGTTTGTAGAATCCCTCAATGGAGAATCATGAGAGAATATGATTCAAGGTAAAAATGATTATCTCTCTGCAAATAAGAATGATGACGCAAGGTTGTCATTTAAACATTATAATGTTTTATAATGTTATAGTAATAGCAATGTTATTGTATTAACAATTAGTTTTAATGAAGTTTGGGATATATAAAATGGCATAAAATAAAATAGGACCATTTAGTCATCTTAGGAATTATTGGCATAGATTTGTTTAATAATATTATTTTCCATTTTTTTTAGTTTATTAGTAAATTTCAAGATTTTTAGCACATTAACCTGACAACTAAACTATAAACAAAGGATTTCTGGGATATTTACTTGAATGAGTTTGTAGAATCTCTCAATGGAGAATCACGAGAGACTATGATTCAATATAAAAATTATTATCTCTTAGTTTTCCTAGTAAATTTTAGGTTTCTTAGCACATTAACATGAAAACTAAACTATAAAGGAAATATTTCTAGGATATTTACTTGAATGAGTTTGTAGAATCCCTCAATGGAGAATCACGAGAGACTATGATACAAGATAAAAAAATATTATCTCTTTGCAAATAAGAATGATGATGCAAGGTTGTCATTTAAACATTTAAACATTATAATGTTTTAAAATGTTATAGTAATAGCAATGTTATTGCATTAACAATTAGTTTTAATAAAGTTTGGGATATATAAAATGACATAAAATAAAATAGGAAGAAGACCAATTAAGAGAATTGTAATTATTGATGAAGTAAATGCAGAAGAAGAAGAACTAGAAGATATTGATATCATAAAAATAATTGGAGATATTGTCAAGAGTCTACTGAAGTAGAAAAATATAAACAAGACACATAGACTACAATTGTCCTAAACACTATTGAGAGGCTTGCTGAAGAAATTGTGGAAGAAAAATGTGACTCCTGTAATAGAAGCAAAGTAAGAAAAAAGAAAAATGTGGCTCATATATTAGATGCAAAGTATAAGCATGATGAAGAAAGTGATTCCCACTATGTAGATAAGCATGTGAAGCATGAAATTTAAAATGCTTTTATATTAGTAGAAAAAACTGAGGAGAATGTAGCAATGATTGTTGAATTTGATTATGGGGTTGAATTCAAATCATCAAAGTTGTGTGTGGATGAAAGAAAATGAAGATATTGTTTTTTATCTTACATAGGTTGATAGAAAAGTGTAATCAATAGTAATCAGATGTAGTGGAAAAACTAAATGAAGATGACAATAAAGATGATGGAATATTCAAGAAGAAAACTAGAGTAAAGATTAATAGTACATAGAATCTAAAATTTGGAGCAAAGAAAAAAAAAATCTCCTAAAACATAGAGCTAAGGTCATCTTCCAATAGCATGTAGAAATAAAAGAACCTTTTGAATTGATTTAAAGTATTGTAAGCTTACTAAGATGTAGATAAGTATGCAATATATGTCATAATTAAAGGGGATTGTTGGAATATTTTAATTACTCCCACTTTCATGTAGTCTATATGTAAATAGATATGTTGCATGTAGACTCTAAATTTAGAGAAGAGTTCGGTGTTCATACAAAATATCTATGGTTACTATTAACATACAAAGATCATTTTACCTGCATAAAAATTTCAAGACTATTTATTTGTACTTTCAAGGCTACTTATTTATACTAGCGCAACTATATGAATTAAATGGTTGGTAAATGCTTATAATAATCAATTCATAACAAACATAAAAAAAGTTACTTCATGGTACATCTCAAGTTGCTAAAATTTAAAAAAATCATAAGAATTAACTAAATTGTAAGTTTATTTAAAATACTAATAATTATTGTTAATGATAAAAAAAATTAATATATAAACTAAATATATATGCATTTTAAGGAAACATGTAACAATGTTACTAAACATGGAGATTTGATCTCATTTTATCATGAAGATCATTAAGTTTTATTACTATACAATGGGCCAATATTATGGATCATAAATAACACATGTCCAAAAACTAATAGCTCATTTCATATGACACTGGTTCATATGGATTTTTTTCTAATTAATAAATTTAATTAAGATGATAAAAAAAATATTATTACTTTAGAAATAAATATCATATTTTAATATATTTTCTAGTATTTTATAAAGCTTAAATTCATACCATTTAACCGTTATTGATAATTAAATAAAAAATACTTGAAACTTTATTTAAATGAACATACCTATCAATATAACTAAATATGCCTATCAATATAACTAAATATGGTAACAATTTGTGGTTTCCTCTTTGTACAATATTATTAAATTATATATGGTAACAATTTGTGATTTCCTCTTTGTGCAATATTATTAAATTATTTATAGTACCATAAATTAGTATTCAACATACCTATTAATAGAATTAAATATGCCTATCAATATAACTAAATATGGTAGAAATTTGTGGTTTCCTCTTTGTACAATATCATTAAAGTATCTATAGTACCATACCCTATTTATTATATTATAGGGTGAAATTTTGAGACGTTAGTAATTTTTTTTAATTTTAAAAAACTAGTATTTATTATACTAATAAATACAAAAAAAAATATTAAATGTTTCTTTACATAAGTGTCCGTAAATATAGTAAAATAGAATTTAGTTATGAGAATTGTATTATAAATAATTCCATAAACGTTTTTTAGTGGGGCTTCATCCAGATGAGGTGTGAACTTTGAATTTCATGTTTATAGCATCATATTTCATAAAATGCAGATCATCAATTGAACTAATATTTATAGGAAATAAGTCCATAAATAATTACATAAATATTTAATTCTTTGAACATGTTTTTAACCTCCTATTTCATAAAATGCAAATCATCAATTGAACTAGCCCTCCTAGAAATAATTATATAAATATTTAATTTTAAATAATTTAATTCAATTATTATATAATAATAAATGCTTCAGGTTTAATTATAAGATTTTACTATAAATAACAATTTTACAAATAATTGTTTATAAAATAATTTAAAGTCATGTTTTAATCGTGTATATATCAAGCAAATAAGTATTTACCATTATTTTATGTAATGTTTTGAAAAATATATAATTAAGAAAAAATTAAATTTTATTTTATTAAATTTATAAGATTTTACCATAAATAACAATTTTACAAATAATTGTTTATAAAATAATTTAAATTCATGTTTTAATCGTGTATATATCAAGCAAATAAATATTTACCATTATTTTATGTAATGTTTTGAAAAATATATAATTAAGAAAAAATTAAATTTTATTTTATTAAATTTATAAAAGTGGTGATAAAATTGATTTGAATTGAAATTTAATTTATGTGAATGTAAATATTTCTTATAAATTATTTGAGGTATATTGTTGTCATGAGGATTTTTTGAGCATTCAGTATGTGTCTTAGCCGTTTGTACATGGCCTTATTCCATCATAAACTTTACATGGGGTTTTGGGGAATGTAGGGTTAATAATAATGCATGAAACAATGACACGTAGTCTTACAAAGTTATTTTTATCCTCTATGTCTGTATATTAATGCAATTAGGATGTTGTGATTGCAAGAGATCAGTCTAAGGTCCATAGACATGATCAAGGAAGGAACATTGGGACTTAGGCACTAAAACAATCAGAGATTCAAGGCCAAAAAACATGCACACATGTAAAACTACCACACATGACCTCTAGATAGGATCATTGAACTTCGAATAGTAACATGGAGGGAGATTGGGATATTTCTACTACCAGGTATATTTCTCACGGTCCTACACATGCTAAATAGAAGAAACACATGCCTTAGGTTGTAAACAAGGCATCTAGGGTCAACAAAGATGCATTGAACCATGAAAGAAGACCTTTTGAGGGTACACTTTACAACCAATGAATACAAATATTGGTACCATTAGGTATTTTGAGGCATTAGACATGGACTTTTAGGCCCTTCACATGGTAGGGAGAAGAAAACTAGGTCTCATGCCTTTAAGGGAGATTCTAGTCATATAGGGCTAAGGACAACACCTTGAACCACCTCACATGACCCACTAAGGGTATTATGTGGCTCTTGGTTCTTAACATGTTTTTAGAAAAAACTTAGGCCCTAGGCCCAAAAGAAAGCTTAAAAGAATTGAGGGTGAAGGCCAACACCTCAGAACATTATGCATGACCTCCCAAGGTTATCATTGATCTCTCAGTGGGGATATTTATAAAATTAGAAGGTTTTTCAATAATAGTTATGTGTCTCAAGTCCTTGGACATGGTTATGGGTCCTAAAGAAAGATCTTAAGCATCTAGGTCTAAGAGGGATTCTTCACACTGCCATATAACACCTTTAGAGGGTATTTTTATATTTGGAATATTAATATGGGATAAATTATGAGTTTTTAGTACTAGGAATGGGTCTAAATGGTTTTTACATGGTGTGGGGAGGAAACATTCATTCAAGTCCCTAAAGAAATATTCTTAACATCCATTTCCATAAACAACATCTGAAACCATATATCCCTTCCTTTGAGTGGGGATTTGAATGCCAGAGGGAGATTTAGTATATTACGTATGAGTATTTGGACCTTAAACATGGAATCATAAGCCTTACTCCCTAAATGAATCTTTTAAGCATCTAGGTTCAGTAACATTTCCTTAATCGATCACTCCCAACAGATCCTTGGGGACTATGTGGGATATTGATTCCATTAGGAAATATTATGCACCATCTATACAACGTTAGGCTCACATCATCATTAGGGTATAGAATTAGAGCTTTAGACCAAAAAAAATAATTATATGATTCAAACCAATGAATCATGCCTTGAACCAAAACACATGAATAATTGAGACGATATTTAGCCTTTAAGTGGCGATATGAACATCATTATGATTTTCCAAGCACAAGGAATGGTTCATGGTTCCTTGAACATGGTTCACGAAGGAAATTTGTACTGTAGGCATAAATTAACAATTTACACACCTAGGGACAATAACAATTCCTTGAACTAACCCACATGACCTCCAAAGGGTATGCTTCACCTGCAACCGATAATATTAGTGGCATTATCATTTTTCGAGAAGTATGTATTAGTCCCAAGGTATAAACTAAGGTCAAACTATGAAACTCAAGAATTAAGCCTGAAAGGTAGCTTATAACTCTCAAGGGTAACAAGGAAGGATTCTAGCTAGTATACATGACCTATTTTTGTGTTATTTTTAGTGGTGATAAGGGTACCATTAGTATATTTTGAGGATTAAGGATGAGGAATTGGCCTTGGACATGGTTGAGGGTGGAAGCTAATCCATTTAAACTAATGTTAGCATCTAGGCATCCAGATTCAAGAGATACTCCTCAAACTAGTGCGCATGAACCCCCATGTGTAACAAATTCCTTTGAGGGTGAGTATGAGTACCATTTATCAAGTTTTCTGCGCCAAGCTCAAGTTGTAGTACCTTAACAATGGTTGGGGGAGAAAACATTTTACTGAATCGCTAAGGGTCAGTTCCAAGGATCAAGGGACATTAACAAGGACTTAAACAACATATAGGACTCTTAGTTGGATATTTGGCCTCTAAGGAAGGTTATTAGAAGGTTTTTAGCACTAGGAATAGGTCATGTTCCCTTGTACATGTTCAAGGGTGGGAACATGACCCTTAGGTGCTAAAGGAATTATTTCGGCATGTATGATGAAAAAGTCCACCTCAAACCACCACACACGATCTCTTGAGGATATTGTTAACCTATTAATGAGATTATGGCAACCATTAGAAGTTTTTGAATACCAAGTATAGGAAATGAGGTGCTAAACATGATCGATAGAGGAATCGTGCCTATTAGGCTCCAAAGGTGGCTCCTAACGATCAATGTCCCTACACGATGCCTTAGACCACCATAAATAACTTACTGAAGGGACATTTTACCTTCAAGCGGAGATATAGGCACCATTAGGATATTCTAAGCATTAGGTTTGTTTTTTGGAGCCCTACATAGGATAACTGGAGGAAACCTAAGCCCTAAGACCCAAAGCATGCTTCTAGGTGGGTAAAGACAATAATGACATGTTGAAGAACAACAACATGCCTTTAAACATGGAATCATAAGCCTTACTCCCTAAATGAATCTTTTAAGCATCTAGGTTCAGTAACATTTCCTTAATTGATCACTCCCAACATATCCTTGGGCTCTATGTGGGATATTGATTCCATTAGGAAATTGTATGGACCATATATACAACATTAGGCTCACATCATCGTTATGTTAGAAAATTATATATTACAGAGCAATGGAACACATAAAATATTGCAAAAATATAAACACAGAAAATGCATAAAATAAGAGAGACATAGATATACGTGGTTCATCCAATTTGGGCTACGTCTGTAGAGAAACATCCAGTCCTTCCTTTTATATTATCCAGCAAAATGAATAGATACAACCTACAACAGATCTACTGTAATTTCCTTCTCTCTTGCACAATCTCCTCTCTTTTTATCATTTAGAATACACACCTACATAGCCGCAATACAATTCCCTCATATATAGCAAGGGGTTGCCTTCTATGCCAAAGAACCCTAAACTAAACATAAATTCTACCATCAGATTTCTGTCTAATGAGCGACCTAGATTGACTATGAAATTACAACATTTTACAAGGCAATTTTACAACATTTCTGCCCCACCCTGGACCTCCCTTGTAATGCAAATACGGGTGGCATTTCCGCCACATTATGAAATGGGGTCCAATGCAATGATACCTTTGAATAAAGAAGATAATCAGGCTCCACACCCAATAATCTCCCACTTGGAGACTGATTATAGCAACTCCACCTTCGCTTCATTTGCTGGACAATGACTCCACTTTGGACCTCGTTGTTTCTCATCTTCATCATCATACTTTAATACCAATTGAAAGTGAGGATAATCTCAGTTTCTCCCTGGTTACAACTTTTGTTAACATATCTGCACGATTTTGGCTAGTGTGTATCTTTTCTAGATTCAACTGTCCATCTTCCAACATTGACCGCATGAAATGGTACTTGAGTTGTATATTCTTAGTCTTGGAATGAAATGCAAAGTTCTTTACAAGATGTATGAAACTCTGTTTGTCACTGTATAACCTTCCCAACTCCTGGTTCTTACCCAATTCATCCAGGAACCTTTGTAACTAAATCATTTCTTTACTAGCCTCTGTAGCAACAACATACTTTGCTTCCGTCATTGAGAGTGCAACAACAATTTGTAGTTTTGAAACCCAATTGACAGTTGTTCCACCTATGGTAAACACATACTATGGGTTTCTCCTCCTATTATCTCTATCACCCACCATATTTGCATCAAAATATCCCTGTAAAGCAATTTTTGAACCACCAAAGCATAATGCTTGATTTGTCGTACCTCTCAAATACCTGAGAATCCACTTCATCACCATCCAGTGTTCTTTTCCTGGATTGTTCATGTACCTGCTTACAACTCAAACTGCATGTGAAATATCAGGCCTTGTGTAGACCATTGCATACATTAAGTTTCCAACTGTTGATGCATATGGAGCTTTAGACATATAAGCCATTTCTTCTTGAGTCTTGGGACACACCTTCTTACTTAGTTTGAAATGGCTAGCCAAAGGTATACTAATTGGTTTTGCATTCTTCATATTAAATATTTTCAACACCTTTTGTATGTACTCACTCTGAGACAATGTTAATTTGTGATTCTTCCTATCTCTAGTTATTCTCATACCAAGGATTTGTTTTGCAATACCCAAATCCTTCAGTTAAAATAAGTTTTCTAATTTTTTTTTGAGCACATTTATTTCTTGCATGTTAGAACCTGCAACAAGCATGTCATGTACATACAATAACAATATAATATAGCCGGCATCTTTTTTCCTTTTGAGATAAACACAATGATCAGAGTGACATCTAGTATAACCTTGTTCAGACATAAATCTGTCAAGTTTTAGATGCCACTACCTTGGAGCCTGTTTTGAGCCATACAAGCTCTTCTTCAACCTGCACACTAGTTTCTCCTTCCCTTTAAACTCATATCCTTGTGGCTGATACATATATATTTGTTCCTCCAAATCCCCATGGAGAAAGGTTGTCTTTACATCTAGCTGCTCAAGTTGCAAATCTTCAGCTGTCACTAGACTTAAAGTAGTTCTGATTGAAGTCATTTTAACAACAGGAGAAAATATCTCATCAAAGTCTATACCCTTTTTCTGTGCAAACCGCTTCACCACAAGTATGGATTTATACATTTCTCTACCTCCATCTTCTTCCTTCAACCTGTAAACCCATTTATTTTGCAATGCTGATTTACCTGCAAGAAACCTGACTACGTACCAAGTTTGGTTATGTACTAAGGATTCCATCTCTTCTTTCATGGCTTTCTCCCACTTCTTCTTGGCTTCTACTTGCACTACTTCTTCATAACACTCTGGTTCACCAGAATCAGTCAACAATACATAATATAATGAAGGAGAGTATCATTCAGGGGGTTTACTTATCCTAGTAGATCTTCTAACACCATTTTCGGGTGTTTGAGGTGCTTGTTGCTACTGTGGTTGATGTTGTTATTCTGGTTGTTGATCATTATGATTTTCATGCACCTTCACTTTTTTTATGATCTCATCAAGCACTGTGTATTCTCTGTTTTCCTTTCTTTGTTTCTTTTCCCACATCTGATCCTTATACAAAACCTTTTAATTGAATATGACATATATACTCCTAATTATTTTGTGTTTTTCATAATCATAAAAGTCAACCAAAATCATTAACACCATATCCAATAAAGGTACATTTCTTTGATTTTGCCTCAAGCTTTGTTCTATTTTCTTTATTAATGTGGACAAAGGATTCACAACCAAAAGTCTTTAAAAATGAGTAGTTTACCTTTTTACCTGTCCATGCCTCCTCTGGAATACCACCATCCAAGGAAATTGAAGGCCCTCTATTTATTAGATAAAGAACAGTATCTACAACATCTATCCAAAATTGTAAAGTCAAACTTGCATGCAATATCATGCACCCACTAGTAGAAAATGAGAAATTAGTGACTAAGTCTCTAAAAAAGTTAGTCACCACAACTTTAGCAAGTGAAATACTACCAAAAAGGAGAAATCTTAAGTGACTGAACTAAAAACGGCTAACATAAATCACTAATTTAGTCGCGGGTTAAAATATTTGACTAGATAATAAGTAATACAACTAAAAATGACTAACATGAATGACTAATTTAGTCTAAGAACAAAACTACAACTACATCTCAAGTACTACAATAATATGAATCGAATTTTTATGTTAGTCATCTTAATTGTGTCAAGCAATCTAAACTTAGAAGTGATAAGGGATTGAAAGGTTGTTAAAGATTGGTTGAAAGGTTATCCTTCCTTAAACACTTCTTCATCCTCACATGGTGTATAGGTGAGCCAACTTTGCATTATTTATCTCTAATAATTTGTAATTTTAAAAATATATGTTTTAATAAAAAAAATTATTTTATGTGGTTTTTAAAAATCTATTCATTGAATCTAATTGTATCTAGTTCCAATTTGAAATTAATTTGAAGAGAAATTTTAATTTTTAAGACTATAATATCAAATAAGAACTACCTTAATTTCATATTAACTGACCTAGATCCATCTTAACCCCGTATCTATTAAGCGTCGAGAGGGATCCAATCTCTCGAGGTGCAAACGTTTTTTTCTAGTGCAAAACTTGATGAAAGGTTTGCACCTTGTGATATTGGATCCCTCTCGGAACTTGATAGTTATAGGGTTAATAAAATAATTCTATATAATATCTATATTTGTATTTGTGTCTATTTGTTATTCCCTCTCCCTATCTCACCCCCCAAACACACACACACACTCTTTCTCCCTATCTTCCCCTTCTCTGTCTATCTCTCTCTTCCCCTTCTCTCCCTCTTTATCTATATCCTTCTCCCTATTCCATCCCACTCTCCTCTCTCCCTCACTCTCTCTCCATGACTCCCTTTTCGCCCCCTCTCTCTCTCCACCTTTCTCCCTCTATGTTTTTCTTGTTCGCTCCCTCTCCTACCCCCTCTAATTCCATCTATCTCTCCTCATCTGTATCTTACTTCCTCTCTATCCTCTATCTCCCACCTCCCTCTATCTCCTCCCCCAAATCATTCTCCCTCCCTCCCTCTCTCTCTCTCTCTCTCTCTCTCTCTCTCTCTCTCTCTTTTGTCCAACTCTATCACTATCTCCCCCCCTCCCTGTCCTTCTCCATATCTATGTCTCTGTCTCTCTCCCTTCCCCTTCTCTTCCTATCTCTATCCTCTCCTCTTATTTCTCTTCCCTCTTCTCTCTCTCCATATCTCCATGTTCACTCCTCTCTCTCTCCACCTCTATCTCTCTATGTCTTTGTTCTTGCCTCCCTCTATCTCCCACTCCAACTCCATCTCTCTCTTTCTCTCTCTCCTCTCTCTTCCCTTCTCTCGCTCCCTCTCACCCACCTCACTCTCTCTCCCCCCCATCACTCTCTCTTTCTCCGCCCTCCAACTTTTTCACTATCTCCTTCCCTCTCTCCGCCCCCTCCCCAACTCTCTCTTAAATTTGATCACATTGTATTGTGTTTAAGAAATTATCTAAATAAAAAGAACTTAACTGGTTGTAAAATATTAAACCTATATTTTGGATCAACGATGTCAAAGGAAATAAAGTAATGAAAAACTTAAAAAAATCACGCACTATATTTAATCTATTATAATTAGTCATTTTTCTTGCTCTCATCCCTTCGATCCTTAGCTAAGATGGATCTATGCCATTTCTCTCTCTCTCTCTCTCTCTCTCTCTCTCTATATATATATATATATATAGAACCGGCATAGATCCATCTTAGCTTAATTTTATTAAAACCTTAATTTAATTTTTATGGGAATAATTTTAATGGTTGTGAGGATAGAGGGTTTAGATATATCTTAAATTGTAACATTTTGTCTTTTAGATTCAATTAAAAAAATGTTGTAAAATTAAATTAAAATAAAATATTTTTACTATGAAATAAGTTATGGTGTTTTGGCATGTCGTATTTATAAGCCATGGTATTGTAACAAATCTGATTTACATGTTAATATCCATGGTAAAGTCAGGGTGAATATGCATGGTTAACAATATTGTCATATTGTTATAAAATATTTTGATTGTGAAATAATTCATGTTTTTTGGGCATGTGGTATTGATAATCCATGGTATTGACCCATGGTATTGTAACAAAGACTATTTTTAACAAGTTGTAATGTGGAGTGCATATCCATGGTTAAGAATCTTGTCATTTTGTTATAAAATATTTTGGTTGTGAAATAAGTTATGGTTTTTGGACTTGTAGTATTGATAAGTCATGGTATTGGCCCATGGTATTGTAACAAAGCCTATTTTTTACAAGTTAATCATATCTACCGTAATGTGGGGGGTGAATATCACGGTTAAAATCTTGTCATATTGTTATAAAATATTTTGGTTGTGAAATAAGTTATGGCTTTTGGATTTGTAGTATTGATAAGCCACGATATTGGCCCATGGTATTGTAGCAAAGCTTACTCACAAGTTAATGACAAAATCAAAATATAACAAATTGAATTTTATTATTTTTATTAATTTAAATTTTTATTATTAATTGAGGCCATGCTTACACTCATCCCAATATCATTTTTAACTTCTTCTACTTCTTTTTAATTTAGTGTCTTATGAAAAAATAACAAATTCTTATTAAAAATAAATCATTTAACCCAATTGAAATTTATATATCTTATTTCATTCGTTTATTTTTTCCATTATAAATATTTCTTTTTATTTTTCATTTCCAATTTAGCCCTAGGCTCAAATAAAATATTCACAGATTACAATATCACATTGTAGCACTGCATTTTTGTCTATCTTGTTGATATTCACAGATTACAATATCACATTGTAGCACTGCATTGTTGTCTATCTTGTTGATATCTGTGTGGAAATTACAGAAGAAGGAATACCATCAACATGATCTATGGATTTCATGGGATTCGAACGATTACATGGAGGAAGGGAAAGGTAAAATATTCATAGATTACAACATCACATTGCAACACTGCATTTTTGTCTATCTTGTTGATATCTATGTGGAAATTCCAGAAGAAGGAAGACCATAAACGTGATCTATGGATTTCATGGGATTCGAATGATTAGATGGAGGAAGGGAAAGGTCATTGGGTGTGGAGATTTTGGCCATTTGTACATGGGTGTGAATTTGGGCTTTGGAGAGTTCTTCCTTTTAACTAAAGATGATTTTTGTTCTTCTGGGTAAACAATTTTGAGGGTTTATATGATCAAATCATAAATTTCATCTAGAGTTTAGGGTTTAATGATTATGATAATGAAGATCTTGATTGCGGCCAACAATTCATCAAAAGGCAATGCACAAGTAAGCATTTTTCATGTCCTTATTGTATAAAGGGTTTAATGATTATGATAATGCAGATCTTGATTGCGCCCAACAATTCATCAAAAGAAAATGGACAAGTAAGCATTTTGCGTGTCCTTATTGTACAGATTAGTTCACTCCTCCCTAACTTTTCTAGGGTTAGAATGCATGAAATTTAATTTTTTCTTTACACCTTTTTTTAGTGGTTGATTGTTTGTGTAATGCACTCTACCAAGCCCAAATTCAAAGGGCTCGAGTGATGCAAGTAAATTTTTTGGTAGGATGCAAATACTAGACCTTCCTCAAACTTTGTTACATGAAATTAAAATTTATTGTAATAATGAACTTTTTTTTTTTCACCTTTTTTATTAGTGGTTGATTGTTTGTGTAATGGACTCTACCATGCCCAAATTAAAAGGGCTCGAGTGATGCAAGCAAATTTCCTAGTAGGATGAAAATACTAGACCTTCCTCAAACTTTGTTATATGAAATTAAAATTTCTTGTACTCATGAACATAAAATATTTTCTGTTTCATCCTTAGATTCTAATCTTAATGCCTACAGTTTTAAATGATGTTACTATAATTTAAGTAGAATATACTTAGATTCATTAAACCTTACAACTCTCCAAATCTTAGGTTAATTTTAGCTAAAAAGGAGCCTGAATGGATTCTGCAATTTAGACTCAATGCTTACAGACAATGATTAAAAATGGAAGAACCCAAATCGTCTGATAACTTTTACCAACCCATAAATTTCCAAGACCTTTTCTATTATTTTGAACCTAAACAGAGAGGGTAGGAGAAGAAGAGGAACCTGGATGAGGTGGACCCTGACCTACTTGATACTTTTCAAAGGTTGGGCATGCCCTTGACTAGAAGAAGAAATTGACCAACGTTGTTGTAGACGTTGTTTTTGACAGTGTTTTCATTGCTACCATGCATAGGTAGATTCTATATGCAGTTTAGGTTATCTTTTGTTCGTTATAACAGGTAATTCAGGAGTATCTTGATCTAGTTAAGAAGTAGCTTGGTAGGGTTGTTCCTCCTACTAATAACTATTATTCTGCATTATATATATCCTTTTAGTGATAGCTCCTTCTATTAAATCCCCAAGCACACTTTGTCACCCATAGAAATATCCACTTACTTCAGAATGAATGAGATGGAGATGAGGTAGTTTCAGAGGACTCTTATTGTTGTAGATGAGAGGATTTATGTGACATATATTGAAGGATGCAATGCACCATTTTATGACACTAATCATATCCATGCCATAGTAGTGGATCTCTATTGCACCGAGGGAGAAACGATAAAGGTATGTCAGGAACAAGCAATGCAGATGTGGGATTTATAATTTTATTACGAAAATACGTTTATGGGATGGAGACAAATTAAGGATTTTATGGACATGAGTAGAGACTGGTTAGACAATCACCTAGAAATACTCAAGCATTGTTTTGAAAGGCGATAATGCAATTGGAGAGTTCTATTTTGTTGCCTTAAAAAATAACTATCAATAGGGGGGGACAAAGATGATCCATATCGAGAAGAATTGCATGAGTAGGATTGTTTCTAAATTATATCTATAGGCAAGTCAAGGAACTACTAGTGTAGGTGCAACCAAATTCTCATAGTGCAAGGAATTTTTCACAATGTGATTCGATGCACTTCAGTGACCAGGCAACTGCAAATAATTATAATTGCATTCAAGTACAATTTGAGTTGCATTCTAAAGTCCCTAATTTCATTTATGATAGTTCTTCTTGTGTCCTTGTCTCTCTTAATTTCATTGTCGGAGGATTGGAATGGGTTAAAAAATCAAGCATATCATTGAGTAAAATAGACACCCACATGTCACTACATGTCATTGTACATACTCTCTGTTTTTTATACAATTAGAAGTGAGCAATATGATGTGTGCACAACTAAAATTCCTAGAAGGAATGATGAATCGAGTCTTAGCATGGAAATCGAAACCAAAAATCATAATATATCAATAAATTTGTGACACGGAGTAAAAAACACAATAAAAGATTATATGCCAACATTGTCTATTGAGTGCAAGATACCACTAATATTCACGATTATAAATAATACAAATGAAAAAAAATTATATCCATTCTCATTAAAGAATGTGAAGTATTTGACAATATATTCAACCTTGTGATGTGAATAGCTATACTCTTGGGCTTCCTATCTCAACCAACTTTGAGTGGGCCATGACAAAGTCATAGGTTTGAAATTGACCCCACATTGTTGACCACTAACAACTCCACAAAATCAACATTTTTTCATTGGTTGGGATTTCAGAACATGGATATTCCTTTCCTCTTCACTGTTAAGTAATTGAAATATGTCAAAACTTCCACGACTTTGTTAGTTCCATGAAGATGTACCAATATTATTGGCTATTCTTCTATTTCTGCAAAGGTGGAATGAACTTCAATGTTGATGCCTCGTTAATTGATGACAATTTCTCCAAATTTAGGTAGTCATTGCTGCTAAACAAATATTTCCAAAACTTCCTTCCCATTTCGGAAATTTAGAAACCCCATGATGAAGGTGTTGGTTTCTCTCATGATGAAGATGATGACAAATAACAGAGACAATGCCAATTGTCCATTCAATTTCAATCCAAACTGATTGAGTTGATGAGCAACCCAATTTGGCCATTGGTATGAAGCTTGTAATGTAAGCTTATTCAAAATACTACTTATAACTAGATAAAAAACAATTAGAAAATTGGTTTATATATTGATATTGCACTACAAGAACCTGGACCCTTGCATATTTATTATCCCAACTAAATTCATTCATGTCCTACGTTTTTCCACTAAGTGGACCTACATTGTCAATCATCTAGTTCAAGTAGTATTGGTATTTTGTTGCTTCATGAAGCCATGCTGCTACCCATAACAGTTCATCTTGCACAAGGCATACCACAATATCCAAACCCAAGTTAGAGATCTATCTCTTCATGCACGTAATTTGTGCTAACTTGCTTTGAGTTGAAAAGAACTTACAACATATCCAATAATTGACCCATAATATTCTCTGAATTGTTTAATACTGCTATCATACTTGAGCATTTGTATGGTTGAAAATAGACTCATTCATCATATTTTGTATTGTTGATTTATTTCACAGCCTTCGTAGGGCTAGATAGTTTGCATTTTAGGGATTTTATATGCCCTTTTAATTTTAGAATTTATATGTTAATTAAAATATAGTGTAATTTTTCTTTCCAGCCCTAGTTTTCATTGGGATTCAAGTTCAAGGGCTAATTTATTTGCTGCTGTAATAACTTGTGTTCTGAAATATACTATCTTAATTGCAATTTTCGCAACAACCATAACTTTTTCTTCATTTGTAGTGTTTGTGGTTTACTCTTTGACTTATGCTAACTTGATAAACATCCCAAAATGGTATTAGAAGGTTTATATGCTAAAATATACAAAATCTCCTCACAAACCATTTTATTTCTTACCTTGAATGTTAGGTTTAAGTTGTAGTAATAAGTAGTTAGTATAGAAGGCCCTAGAATTGATTTTGTCTTGCCTAAGGATTCCTTGAGGCTACAAGGGAATCCTCCCTTGTGTTGGATTTATATTTCAATAAAAAGAGGAATTAGTTACTTATGTGATAGTGGTAATGTTCCCATGTTACATTTTCTTATCCCCTTTTTAAATGCTTTGCACTCAAGTGTTATAGACATATTTGGGCATTGCAACCCCAATCACATATGTCCATAAATCAAGGGCTTCTAAGTCCCTAAAAGTGTTGTTTCATACCCTAAAGGAGCAAGGTCAGCTGATTACATCACCTCCCAGAAGTTTTCCATGAAAATCTACTCAGAACTGGTCAAAGCAAGACCATACAGACTGCCCAGTGCTAAAGGTGCGATGCATCTCACCTGCCACATGAAAAAAGTGCGATGCATACTGGAAAGCCCTTTCATAGGGTGCGATGAGCGAGAGCAGACAAATGGCACAAGCAGTTTGCTAGGTGGAAACCCAGAGAATCTTCTAGAAACTGCTCATTTGACACTTGCCTCTCTGAGTTCACCCAGGGATGAGTAAGAGATCTAAAATCTCCATGTGGAACCAGGAACTATCAGAGAGATGACACTAATCAAAATCCTAGAAGCTAACTCACCCCCCTGCAAATATCTATAAATGGATCCCTCATCCAAGAGATCCAAAGGTTGGAATTTGGTAATTTGCAAAGAGGTGCTACTGGTTTCTCTTTGAAGACATTGTTGGGTGATCTTGCTTTGCCTAAGGTGAAGAGGGCTTTCAAGCTGGGAGGATGGCGCTGGGTCAGACCAAGTGGTTGTAATCCTCTCTTCTATGACTTTTACTAATAAAGTTATTTGAGTTTTCCTCCATATTCTTGTGTATCTCTGAATATTATGTTTGTTATATGCATTTGTATGGCCAATATATATCTGATCCTATATTGTTTACAGTGAAAAATCTCTATGCTTTGATGGTATTATGCTACTGTGAATCTACAGGTGCTCTTTGAAGTTGGACAAGTAAGGAAGCAGTGGCGAGATTCTGTCAAAGGGGAAAGGAAACAAGCAAGGAGCCAAGCGGAAGACTGAGGTTGGTACTCTCTGCTTCTTTCCCATGTCTCTCTTGTAAAGGAAAAACAAGTGACTTTAATCTGTTTGTTTCTAAGATAGCTACCCATCTTAGTGGGACTAGCAGCTCTGCATAGACACTAGATTTTCCGATAACATCAGGCGAAATATTTTGTCATAACAATCCCATAGTAGATATTTCTTCCAATTTGAACAGAACACTGAGTCCTTGCACAAACTGTCTGTAGCTGAGCATTTTGTTTTTTTTGTAAGTTTACTATTTCTAACATCTCGGTGTACCGAGCACTGAGTCTCCTCTTGTAAGATCAATTTGCTTGTCATTCTGAAGCTGGAGTAGTGGATCTTGATGAGTTGCCTTATTTCTTATGATTTATCTTCCATCCATTAAAATACAGAGTGGCCATTGCCCTGTGAATATACTTTCTTGATGCCTGACACCAATCCCTAGAGAAGGAAGGATAAGGAACATACTTCCTTCCATATATTGTCCAATAGGAAGAGCTTCAAAATATTTAGAAATGACAATACAAAACCCATTCAATAAGTCAATTCCATCTACATTTATTGTTATGGAGCTAACTAGCATGTTAAAAACAATCTTCTCTAGTATTTGATGGTCACACACTTTTGTATACAGGAATATTGATGCTCATCCTTGACACAAGCTTGTAGGCCTCTTCTTGTCATGACATATGAACTGTGATATTGATTTTATGTCTTGCACATTAAACTTTGAATAAATCATAATTAGAGCTGATGGTATAGGGACAATGACGAGTGACGTTCCTTCCATTTGTAACTAGTTTTCTGGCTTGTAGGAAAGATGTTGCATTTGTTGAGTGATCTACCTTCTGGTTTAGTCCTCTTAGCACATGGTAGAAATCAATGAAATCAAACCTTTTTTTTCCTATCATTTGATCCTTGAGATTATTCTTGCATGAATAAGAACCACTGGACTGGATAAATTTGGCATGTATCTCATAATAAGAGAAGAATCTCCTATGATGATTAGTTAATCAATTATTTGATGCCTCCCTAGACCCCACCCACAACTATTTCTATTCCCCCCGAGGATCAAGCACATTCCCCCCACCACATTGACCAGTGGATTTCCCTTTGAGTCTGTTGAGATAGAATATTTTTTCTGAGATTTGTCATTTTTGGGATTCATCCTCATCCATTCAAATTTACCACTGACACCAATATGGGATTCTCGAGGATACATTTTGGATGTGCCATCCCTCTTGGAAATAGATATTTGATCCAACTATTTTCCTTTTGCTCTAGTATTTGGATATTCTTCCTCTTCATTCCATTAGCCTGTATTGTTTCCATCAACATCCCTAAAATTTGGCTGTTACTTTTTAAACATATTTTTTCTTGATGGATGATAATTTTGTTTCTATCCAACCAAATTTTCAGACATATGAATTTAGGCATGGCCAACAAGGTGTGTTTTAGAATTTGGTTTGTTAACAAAATTTTGTTCGTATCTTTTGTGCCATGAAGTGAACATCTCTGCTCACATTAAAGGCAAAGCCAACCAGGGAGAAATTTAATGTGTCCATGCCAATGAAAGGTATTATTATTTTTGTTAGTGTGTTTTTTTAACTGGTGACACTCATGCCTCAACCATAACCCCATGTTTCCCACTTACTCTATTGCGTGGGAGTACACAATGGTCATTTGTGTAAGCTAGGGTATTCCTTATGTTTTTCCCCTTATTACGGGTGAACAGGTAGTTAAATCTTATTGAATTGCCTCTAATGTCATGGAAAGGGTGGTGTACACTATACTTACAACAATATCTGCTCATTTATCTTGTACAACCATTTGTGAAAGATGTAATAATATTTTTTTCATAAGATGATGGATTGACTTCTTAAAGATTTAGAAGCATGGGATGTAGCAATGTTTATATAGCCATTGGTCATAATAAACTTTGTCTTGTTATTAATATGTGTGTCAATGCTCAACATGTTGGTTATTTTGTAAATATGAAACTGCTACCATGCTATGATTTCCTCACCTAGAATCCAATGCATCCAACTAGATTTATGGGTGTTATTGTCACTTCCCATAAAGATTTTTGCCCACATATGGATAAATTCTATAGCCCACCATGTGGCAAAAATGATAGTCTCCTTGTGATTATGTTGGAAGATGATAAAGTGAGTATTTTATTCTTAAAAACACCATGTTATGATGTAGTTGCTTTGCAATCTGCTTGTTTTGAAATTCATTTGCTATTCGTTTACACAATTTTTTATGTATGCTTTTTTAAATTTCTACCATCATACCAATTTCATGAATAAAGGATTTATTATTGTTGTTAAATAGATGAATGTGCAAGAACTACCTCCAAATTCAACTATAAAGGATCTGTTAGACAAAATAGCTTATGGCAGTTCACTTTTTACATTATATGGTTTTCCAATACAAAAGGAGCTGAGGCATTTGAGCCATAGACTTTGGGAATGTTTCTAGTAGGGATTCCTATGGTTTTTAATGTTGTGATTATTTCACCTCATTGTTATTTTGGGCAAGCAAATGTGTTAGGAATGCTAGACAAAACACTGGTGGACAGGTAAAATCCGTAAAATATATCCCTACATTTGAATCTTGGGAAAAAACATATGATTGTTATCATTTAAATGATCCATATCTCTTGGAGCCCAAAAATCCATTTTCTTTGAATAAGCTTTATCTATAACCTCAAAAGAAATCCTATTATAAGCGAAGGACCATTATGCCCTCTCGAGTCTTGAAAAATTATGATGGAATGAAACTGGGGGAGGACCAGATCCAAATTTACCATGTCAGAGCCTAGGTTCATTAATATGACGACGTTGGTTTGATGATATCCACCATACAAAGTAGGATCACCCATACTTATCGCTGCCATCTCTCTTTCATCATCAAGACTAACATATTGAGGACCTGTAACCCGTGGAGACCTAGGATAGTCATTGCAATGCAATTTATTAGATTACATGCCATGTCCACAAGTTTTTATATTTAATCTTTACATCCAATGTGGCCATTTCTTATTATAAGATTTACCACATCGGAAAATGGCATCATTCACATCATTTTGAAGAATTCTACAAAGGTTAACATAATTTTTTTAATATTTACAACTTCTCTCACATTTGTTGGTTCCTGAAGCTCAATCACTTTCATAACAAAAATAGGCAAAGTAAAGCAGAAAACATTGTCCACTCTCTTTTCATTTTCTGATATTAGAATGAAATTTTATTAAAATCATTGTTTGTTTGTTTGTTTTGGTTAGAAAATGGTTTTCTCTTGGTTTTATGTGACTTTTAATTTATCATATGTAGCATGTTGAGAAATGGGAAAGAATAATGTGTGACATTTATCTTGCAGAAATTGATGCCGAATGAAAGGATACAGAGTTTAACCAAGCTACAGTTCATTTTGGTAAAGGCGAAGGAACATCTTAAAATGTTGCCTAACAATACACCATATACATAGTTTGAACATAAGAAATATATGGATTTTTATTTTACATATATGTTGTTTTTTCTACCCAAGATATCATAGAAAGAAAAATATTGATATCATAGAAATTGTTTGAGGACCTCATTGAGTTTGATTTTCTGATGTCATGCTTGATTGATACCTTCTCATATGTCAGGAAGACTTTAAATATGAATTAATGTGTTCCTAAAACAAATTAGATTCAAATTTTATGGATATAAAAGATAAAAACAAATTTTAATGCCTTCATTTGATTATTACTTGACTCTTTTTTGAGAATGTTACAGGAAATGTGATTGGAAAAAGGATGCGGAGACTATGCAAAGCATGCCTTGGGTATGATTCATTTGCTATTAGAGATCCTTTAGGCACATGAGCCATCAACTTTGGAAATGTTTCTAGTAGGGATTCCTATGGTTTTTAATGTTGTGATTCTTTCACCTCATGGTTATTTTGGGTAAGAAAATGTTTTAGGAATGACAGACAAGACATCGGTGGATAGGTAAACACATTTTTTATAATTGCAATCTCCATTCCATGATATCCTCTCTTTATTGTTTGATTGTATTTTGAACGTTTCTTTTGATTTTGTTTTTTCTTTTAACTATGAAATAGAAAATACTTTGTATCATGTCCATTTAAACAACAACCAAAGCTTGAATATGAAATTTGTATTACATGATATTAATTGGAATCCTTATAGTTATTTTGTATTAAAAAAAATCATGAATATAAAAAAAATTTACTTTCATGTTTTTATTTGAGCACATGTTTATATACTTGACCAAGTTCATGCACTAGAAAATGAAATGTTGTTGTGAATAAAATGACAAGAATTAAACATCACACCTCAGATTATTTGTTTTGACAAGTTATCTACAGATTGAGCTTTTTAGCATGTAACTTAGTTGACACGATTGTGCTTAAGCTTTCCTTGAAGGTTGAATACTAAGTAACTAAGGTGTTATTTTATATGGTGACACTTTATTTTCTTTGTTTATACAGGTCACCTAGCCACATTATAGTGGCCACTATCGTCCAACTCAAGAAAAATTCTTCGAGTTTCTTGCTTGTATGGGGAAAAATGGCTTTGACATTGCTGATGTTGAGGTATATGTCGTATAAACTCTTTATAGTCTACTTTAGTTTATATTCTAGTGTTCATTGTATTTTATGTCTTACACTCTACATTGAATATTCTTTCGTTTTCAGAAAAGGAACTCAATATTGATGGTAAGAAGCAGGAATTGAAGAAAGAGTCTGAGAGAAATAACATTGGAGTGGCAAATGAAAAAAGAGAGAGACATGAGATTTGATCTATTGATACCCTTAGAGTCAATATCCCACATAAGATACACACATAGAGACTGATAGTAAAGTCTTCAGAGTTGGTGAATTCACCTGCAATGCCTTGGAAACACAATGATAATGTTTTGAAGTGATGAAACATCATTTCATGTGTAAATTGTAGTCCAACCAATATTAAGTTGGAAACTCATATTGTAACACTTTAATATTTCATATAATATAATTTATGTGGTTGAAATTATTTATAGTTGCACTTGATATTGTTTAGTATTGCAATTAACATATTTAACTATGCATTTTCATATTAGATGAACATGCATATTGTATGACATTTTTTAAATTTAGTCGCAAAATTATACTAATTAATTTATGTTGATTAATAATGAACACATAAAATCAATCTAAAAATACTAAATTAGTATTTTATATTGATTAGTGATGAACACAAATAAAATGAATATAATACTAAATTAGTCATTTATAATGATTATTAATGAAAGTAAATGAAATGAATATAAACTACTAAATTATTCGTTTATATAATGAATATGAAACTACCAAAAAAAGATAAATGATTACTACAAATCATAAATTTGTGATTAAAAATGACAACTAAATTTTGTATATATACGACTATTAGTAGCTAATTTACAGTATCTTATAACACAACTAACATTTTGGTCATATTTCTTTGGTCATTAATTGGTTTTCTCGGGTGATCATATAGTAATATATTTTGTTGTATATTTGGTCATTAATTGTGGCAATTAATGACTAAATATACTACTAGACGATAAAATTGAGACAACCAATTAATGACTAAGCTAAAAATGACTAAAAGTTGGTCGCGTTATAAGATACTGTAAATTAGCTACTACTAGTCACCCACTAAAAAATGGTCGTTTATATGCAAATTTTAGTCCTTTTTTTAGTAATTAAATAGCCATTTTGTATTGGTGACCTTGCACGCTCCATAATTTTCCTATTCATCCTTCCTGACACACCATTTTCTTGTGGTGTTCCTGGAACTGTCTTCTCTCTGTGAATTCCATTCTCTGAACAGTACCTATCAAACTCCTTGCTGCAATATTCACCTTCATTGTCTGATCTGAGACACTTCAACCTTTTTCATGTCTCATTTTCAACCAAAGCTTTCCATTTTTTTAAAGTATCAAATACATCAGATTTATTTCGAATACAATAAATCTGAGTTTTTATGGTTGTATCATCAATAGAAGTAACATAATAAGAGAGCCACTGAGAGATGATACCTAAGAAGGTCCCCATACAACTATATGCACAAGCTCTAATTTTTCGCTCTTCTTTTCTGATGCAGGAGCATGTGACTTAGAGGAAAAAATATTCAAACATATTCCAAAAATACAAAAAAATATACAGGCAAGGGAGTGGGGTCCTTTAGCCAACAATTTTCATGATTTCCTAGTTTAAGATAAGAGTAGAATTAAGAATAAAACATGCTAATTATATTGCTTATGGATAAATTATAACAAAGATTTACGCTTTAAATCACTATATGTAAAAGAATGCTTTTGTAAAGGATAATGACTGAGAAGGCTTTATCTATTATTTATAAATAAGAAACAATGATATTCTCAGAGAAGGTTGAGCCCAAAAGCATTATCATTTTGCAAAGCCTCTCTCTGTTCATCTAAATTATTGACTCTCTGTTAATTGGTATTTTACATACGTATCAATCTCGGTTCTATGTGGTTCCACGTGTATGAATGGAGATTCAATTGTTGTTTTTCAATTAACTCTTAATATTAGACCTGTTGGGTAGTTTTCCCTTCATATCGGCAAGTGCAGGCTTCTTAAATGCATTGTTAAGTCCCGCAAACAAAACTCTATTTTACACAGAGAAATCATGATATTTCCTTGGGTGGAACATAGTTCTGGACTGGAAACATTATTGGATTTGGTTCATACCCATATTGGGTCCGAAACGATATTGCAATATCGCAAGTGGAGCGTGGAAAAGACCTTTGGAACCGCCGAGTGCCGAAGTCCTAATAGTCTGGACCCGAAACATAATAGAGCAGGGTGGAAAGGGTGTCGGGTCCACAAGTGTATCGGGTCACAAATTTAGAGTGGGGAAGCCAAGTCTTTGGAGTAGTGGGATCGCCAATTGTGACCTCCGATATATACATATATATATCGCATCAGAAGAAGGAAGGAAGAAGGGCCATTAAACGTGTCGATAGTGTTAATTCTTTGGAATTAACATAAAGATTGTTTATAGGTCGTGACCGTGGTTCTAAAGTGTCGATAATGTATTTTGTTCCTTTGGAACAAAACCCCGCCAATTGTGTATGTTACGTTATAAACGTGTTCACTTGTTTAAAAGGAACGATAGTGTTTTTGGGTAATTCCTTTGGAATTACAGTCCCGGTAGAGAATAAGGGCTCTGTGTGAGAAATACTGCTGATAACAAGTGTTGGGGCGATCGGAGGAGAATCCATGAGGCTGTTAGTTAACTGTAAATGACTGATACGCCAATTGAGATAGAGGGGGAAATTTGGCCTGATATTGAAGAAATTGTAGCCAGATTTGAGAGGTTGTCCATATCACTAGCACCTAGGCCACCATTAGTGGTATTAGAGCAGCCATCTGACATTGGATTGAATCTCAGAAGCAGGAGAAGGAAAGTTACTATGGCTTTCAGATTTGGAAGAGGACGAGGACATGGTGGAAGAGGACAGCCTGTTGCAAACACTGAAGTAATGGAAGTTGTGCAACAGATGCAAGCTAGATTGGATGCATTAACAATAGGCAGGAACATAGATGATGGAGATGTTAGTGAACCTGAGATTGAAGCTGCAGAGGAGGAAGTTGTAGCAGTTACTCTTGAGATGAGGTTCTTTCAATCAGTGTTGAGATCCACAGCCAGGCCAAAGACTGAGGTATTAATATATGAAGGAGGAATGAATCCCGACAAATTAATAGACTGGATTAATGGCATGGAGAAATTTTTCTATTATGAAGAAACAGAGGATGAGAAGAAAGTCAAGTTTGCTGTCACCAAGTTAAAAGGCCATGCAGCGCTTTGGTGGGATGGTGTGCAAGCAGAAAGGAAGAGACTTGTAAAGCAACCAACCAAGAATTGGAGCACGATGGTAGCAAAGCTAAGAGGTAAGTTTTTTCCAAGTAATTATCAACAAACCTTGTTAGAAAAATGCAAAATCTTAGACAAAGGTCTTTGACAGTAAAAGAATACATAGAGGAATTCTACAAGGTAAGCATAAGAGCTGGAGAAGCCCAGGATACAGATGAGAATGTGGCTAGATATATGAATGGTATCAAGATGGACATTCAAGATGAGATAAGTCTGCTGACTCCTAAAACAATAGAGGAAGCTTATCAGATAGCACTGAAAGCTGATGAAAAACTCATGAGGAAGCAGTCCGCCAGAGGGAGAGGTACTTTCAGAGGAAGGGGAAGTCAAGGTGGTAGAGGAAGATATACAACACCTAAATATGGAACTAGCAGTATCTCAACCCAACATGCACCCATAGGAGGTGATGCAAGAGGCAGAGGGAGTTTTTATAGAGAAAGAGGAGGCAGAGGAAGAGGCAGAGAAATAAGATGTTACAGATGTAACAAACTGGGACACGAGGCTTTTGAGTGTCCAGAGAATGTAGAAACAAATCAAAGAAATGCCATTGTTTCTCAAGTTGAGGGAGAAGCACTAGCAACAATAGTGACAAAAGAATAAAATATACCAGAGAAAGGAGAATCTTTGGTAGTTAATAAAGTTTTGCTCAAGCCAGCAAAGGAGGTAGTTGAACCATCACAAAGGAAGACTTTGTTCATAATCATATGTAAAGTGCAAGAGAAATGTTACGAGATGATCATTGATAGTGACAACACTGATAATATGGTCTCTACAAAAGTGGTGGAGAAATTGAAGCTAAAGACAATGAAACATCCAACACCTTACAAGGTGTCATGGTTGTAAAAGGGACATCAACTTTTGGTAAATGAACAGTGTGAAGTGGAATTTCAGGTGGGCAAGTATAAAGATAAAATTGTATGTCATGTGATGCCAATGGATGTGTGTCACATATTTCTTGGAAGACCTTGGCATTACGAGAGAGGAGCCATGCATGATGGAAAAAGAAATACCTATAAGTTTGGGAAGGATGGTGTCAATCATACGTTGCTGCCTCGGCAAGAACCAGGAAAGAAGACTGATCCAAAAACTCTGTTACTTGGAGGAAAGGAATACTTGAAGCAGATTGAAGAAAATGAGGTAAATTTTGCTGTAATTTGCAAGCCCAAGGTAATAATGACTTCTACTAAAATTTCTGATTTACCCATTGAAATTCAAGAAATGTTGGAGAAATATTGTGATATTATTGTTGATGATTTGCCTAATGAATTACCACCCATTAGAAGAATTAGCCATCATATAGATTTGATACCTGGAGCAAGTCTACCTAACAAAGCAGCTTACAGAATGACTCCTACAGAAAATGAAGAAGTTAGAAAGCAAGTGCAAGAATTGCTTGACAAAGGGATGATCAAAGAAAGCTTGAGTCCTTGCGCAGTACCAACAATGCTGAGTCCAAAGAAAGATGGAGGCTGGAGAATGTGTACAGATTCAAGAGCCATTAATAAAATCACAATCAGGTATAGATTTCCTTTTCCTAGAATTGAAGATTTAATGGATTGCTTGAGTGGAGCAAAGTATTTTTCAAAACTAGATCTTAAAAGTGGGTATCATCAGATAAGGATAAGAGAAGGGGATGAGTGGAAAACCGCTTTTAAGACAAATGAGGGACTGTATGAGTGGAGAGTAATTCCTTTTGGGTTGTCAAATGCACCAAGTACATTTATGAGACTCATGAATGAAGTTCTTAAACAGTTCATTGGTAAGTTTGTAATAGTATATATGGATGATATATTAGTCTACAATAGGTCTAAGGAGGAGCACGTGAGGCATTTAAATTGTCTTACAAAGGCTGCAACAAGAAAAATTATTGTTGAATTTGAAGATGTTTTCATTCATGAAAGACGAGCTAGTGTACTTGGGATTTGTTATTTCTGTTGCAGGGCTGAAGATGGATTCAGAGAAGATCAAGGAAATTATGGAGTGGCCTTCACCCAAGAGTGTTTTTGAGGTAAGGAGTTTTCATGGTCTTGCTAGCTTTTATAGAAAATTCATCAAGAATTTTAGTAAGATTAATGCACCTATTATTGAGACCATAAAGAAGGACAAACAACCATTTAGATGGATTGCTGAAGTAGAGAAGAATTTTCAGCTGTTAAAGAAGAAAATCACTGAAAAGCCTATTTTGGTTCTGCCTAATTTTAACAAACATTTTCAAGTGAAGTGTGATGCCAGCGGAGAAGCAATTGGAGGTGTTTTAAGCCAAGAAGACAGACCAATAGCTTATTTTAGTGAAAAGATAAATGATTCCAAAAAGAAGTATTCTTCTTATGATAAGGAGTTCTACGCAGTTGTGCAGTCATTAAAGAAATGGAGGCATTATTTAATGTCAAAGGAATTTATCCTTTATTCAAATAACCATGCACTACAATTTATAATGCAACAACCAAAGCTCAGCCATAAACATGCTAAATGGGTAGAATATATTCAAGGTTTCCATTTTGTTTTGAAGCATATAAATGGGTAGTCAAACAAAGTTGCAGATGCCTTAAGTAGGAGAAATGTATTGCTTCAAGAGAGTCAAATCCAAGTGTTGGGTTTTGATTTTCTTAAGGAATTATATGAGACCGATTCAGATTTTAAAGAGGCATTTGAAGCTTGTAAAAATCCTATTTTGGTGGATAGAAGTAGATGGTTGGATTACTTCTTACAAGATGGGCTGTTATTTAAGAAAAATCAGATGTGCATTCCAAACTGTTCAATGAGGGAGAATTTAATTAAAGAGAAACATAGTGGAGGATTTGCAGGACATTTTGGCATAGAGAAGACTTTTGAAAAACTAAACATATTCTATTTCTGGCCGAAAATTAAATCTGAAGTGGATAGGTATGTGAGAACTTGCAAAGTTTGTCAATATGCAAAGGGAAGGAGCCAAAACACAGGTTTGTATATCCCATTACCAATTCCAGATAGGCCTTGGGATATGGTAAGTATGGATTTTGTTTTGGGCTTACCAAAGACTCAAAGAGATAATGATTCAATTTTTGTTGTAGTGGATAGATTTTCAAAGATGGCACACTTTATTCCATGTTATAAAACTAGTGATGCTTCTCACATTGCTAATTTGTTTTTTAAGGAGATTGTAATATTGCATGGGTTGCCCAAAAGTATTGTCTCAGACAGGGATTCCAAATTTGTTGGACATTTCTGGAGGACACTGTGGAAGAATCTGGGAACTAAATTAAGTTTCAGTTCTGCCTATCGTCCACAAACTGATGGACAGACTAAAGTGGTGAACAGGAGTTTAGGAAATCTTTTAAGGAGCCTTATTGCAAAACATCCAGAGCAATGGGATCAAGTATTAGCACAAGCTGAGTATGCATATAATGACTCACCTAACAGGAGTACAGGATAGAGTCCATTCCATATTGTTTATGGAATGCATCCAAGAGGAGTAGCTGAGTTAAGAAATTTGGGAAAAGAAGAGATGAGAAGTGCAGAGGGTGAAGACTTTGCTTCAGAAATGCAGGCAATACATGAACAAGTGAAGCAATAGCTACAGGATAGCAACATCAAATACAAAACCAGAGCAGACATGAGAAGAAGAGAGGTGAACTTTGAAGTTGGGGATTTGGTTTTAGCACATCTCAGAAAGGAGAGGTTTCCAAAGAGGGAGTATAATAAATTGAAATTCAAGAAAATTGGACCGTGCAAAGTATTGAGGAAATTCTCTGAAAATGCCTATGAGATTGAGTTACCCCCTGATGTTGGAATATCACCAATTTTTAATGTTGCAGACCTATACAAGTATGAAGGTGAAAATGCAGATGATACAACACAAGATCAAGAGACCCAAGTGATTGATTGGGTAAAATAGTTACACACAACAAAGAATTTGCAGCCAGAAAGAATTCTAGACAAGAAGGTGTTTAAGAAGAGAAGTGGACGAGAGTACTTCTAGTATTCGGTAAAATGGAAGGGACATCCAATCACTGAAGCTACTTGGGTTACAGAAACTGGGCAGTTCTCTAGATGAACTCATGGACAGGAGCCCATGAAGAATTTTGTCCTCAGGAGTATGATGCAGGAGCATGTGACTTAGAGGGAAAAATCTTCAAACATATTCCAAAAATACAAAAAAATCTACAGGCAAGGGAGTGGGGTCCTTTAGCCAACAATTTTCATGCTTTCCTAGTTTAAGATAAGAGTAGAATTAAGAATAAAACATGCTAATTATATTGCTTATGGATAAGTTGTAACAAAGCTTTACGCTTTAAATCACTCTATGTAAAAGCATGCTTTTGTAAAGGATAATGACCGAGAAGGCTTTATCTATTATTTATAAATAAGAAACAACGAGACTCTCAGAGCAGGTCGAGCCCGGAAGCATTATCATTTTGCAAAGCCTCTCTCTGTTCATTTGAATTATTGACTCTCTGTTAATTGGTATTTTACATACGTATCAGTCCTGGTTTTGTGTGGTTCCATGTGTATTAATGGAGATTCAATTGTTTTTTTTCGATTAACTCTTAATATTAGACCTGTTGGGGAGTTTTCCCTTCATATCGGCGAGCGCAGGCTTCTTAAATGCATTGTTAAGTCCCGCAAACAAAACTCTGTTTTACACAGAGAAATCGTGATATTTCCTTGGGCAGAACATAGTTCCGGACCTGAAACATTATTGGATTTGGTTCATACCCATATCGGGTCCGAACCGATATTGCAATATCGCAAGTGGAGCGTGGAAGAGACCTTTGGAACTACCGAGTGCTGAAGCCCCGATAGTCCGGACCCGAAACATTATAGAGCAGGGTGGAAAGGGTGTCGGGTCTGCAAGTGTATCGTGTCGCAAGTTCAGAGCGGGGAAGCCAAGTCTTTGGAATAGCGGGATCGCCGATTGCGATCTCCGATATATATATATATATATATATATATATATATATATATATATATATATATATATATATATATATATATATATATATATATATATATATATATATATATATATATATATATATATATATATCGCATCGGAAGAAGGAAGGAGGAAGGGCCATTAAACGCGCCGATAGTGTTAATTCTTTGGAATTAACATAAAGATTGTTTATAGGCTGCGACCATGGTTCTAAAGTGCCGATAGTGTATTTTGTTCCTTTGGAACAAAACCCCGCCGATCGTGTATATTGCGTTATAAACGCGTTTTCACTTGTTTAAAAGGAACGATAGTGTTTTTGGGTAATTCCTTTGGAATTACAGTCCTGGTAGAGAATAAGGGCTCTGTGTGAGAAATACTGTCGATAAAAAGTGTTGGGGCGATTGGAGGAGAATCCATGAGGCTGTTAGTTAATTGTAAATGACTGATACGCCAATTGAGAGAAAGGGGAAAATTTGGCCTGATATTGAAGAAATTGTAGCCAGATTTGAGAGGTTGTCCATATCGCCTGAACCCAGGCCACCATTTTCTTTCCCAACTCTGAGGAATCTCACTCTCTTCTGTTTTCCATAAACACAATTCTCACAAAATTCCAAATCAACAAGCTTCAAACCCAGCAACAAATTTCTTGAGTGAAGAATCTACATCCCCTTCTCACTCATGTGCCCAAGCCTATGATGCCACAATGTCGTATCTTCTCCTGTAGAGGTTAAAGCATTAACATAATTAGAAATACTATTGCATAAATACAATGTACCAACTTTTTCTCCTTTTGCTATTACTAGGACTCCTTTAGTGACCTTCCAGGTTTTATCTGTAAAATTAGTTACACAGCCTTCACCTCTCAACTGCCCTATTGAAATTATATTTTTCTTTAGATCTCGAACATGCCTTACCTCCTTCAACAACCATTGATTTCCATTCTTCTATTTTATGAAAACTATACCCCTTCCGATGATTTTACAGGGTTTATCATCACCCAATCGAACCTATCTAAAATTTCCTTGAACATAATCATGAAAATGTTTCCTATCAGGTGTGGCATGGAACGAGGTCCCTGAATCAACCACACAGGCATAAATAATATTTTCTAATGAAATAATCAAATGATCTTGCAACACATCACATCTCACATTCACTTCATGATTGTTTCTTGTCGCACGTCTCCTTCTTTTCCCTTCCGAGACTTGCAGTCTTTCTTCAAGTGTCTTCCAACATTTCCAGCCCACTATCCCCGATCTGGACTTGGATCTGCCTTTCCTTGACTTACTTCGATATCCTGGGCTCTTTCCTCTTTCCATTTTTCTTCCCCTATTCTTTGTAGTCAAAGCATTACCTGATGTCTCACCAGATCTTTTGCGTCTTATTTCCTCACTAAGGATTGCACCGACAACATCATCAAAATTTAAAGTATGAGATACAGAGACAAAGTTACTAATGGCCATAACTAAACCATTCCAACTATCTGGCAACAAGCATAGAAATAACAGATCCTTAACTTCATCATCAAAAGTTACCCCTACAGAACTTAACTGACTCATAACTATATTAAATTCATTTAAGTGATCAACAACAGATCCACCTTCTGACATCTTCATATTAAATAAACGCTTCATAAGAAATACCTTACTTGAGGCGGAGGGTTTTTCATATAATTTGGCCAATGCCGACATTAAACCCTCTTTTATCATTTCCTTTGAAATATTAAAGGCTACCGACACTGCTAGGCACAGTCGTATTGTTCCAAGTGCCTTGTCGTCGAGAATATCCCATTCTGTTTTTTTCATACTCGCCGACTTCTTTGTCTTTCCGCTCAAAGGTAGGTACAGATATTTCTGACACAGATAATCTTCCATATACGTGTTCTACAACTGGTAGTTTGGGCCATTAAATTTTTTTACCCTAACCAGGAACCCTTCTCTCCTTTGAGTTTATTAGCCAAATAGACCTTCGGTCGTGATACCAGTTGTTAGAAAATTATATATTACATAGAATGGAACACATAAAATATTCCAGAAATATAAACACATAAAACACATAAAACAAGAGAGACAAAGATATATGTGGTTCACCTAATTTGGGCTACATCAACGGAGAAACAACCAGTCCTTCCTTTTATATTATCCAGCAAAATGAAGAGATACAACCTACAACAGATCCACTATAATTCCCTTCTCTCTTGCACAATCTCCTCTCTTTTTCTCATTTAGAATACACACCTACATAGCCACAATACAATTCCCTCATATATAGCAAGGGGTTGCCTTGTAGGGTAAGAAATCCTAAATTAAACATAACTTCTACCGTCATATTTCCGCCTAATGAATGGCCTAGATTGACTAGGAAATTACAACATTTTACAAGGCAATTTTACAACATTTCTGCCCCCCTCGACCCCCCTTATAGCGTAAATAGCGGGCATCGTTGCTGCCACATTACGAAATGGGTCCAATGCATTGATACCTCTGAATAATGAAGATAATCAGGCTCCACACCCAACACGTTAGGGGATAAAAGTAGAGTTTTAAACCATAAAAAATAATTTTAGGATTCCAAACCAAAGAATCATGCCTTGAACCAAAACACATGAATAATTGAGATGATATTTATCCTCTAAGTGGTGATATGGACATCATTATGATTTTCAAAGAACAGGGAATGGTTCATGGTGCCTTGAACATGGTTCAAGAAGGAAATTTGTATTGTAGGCATAAATTAACAATTTACACACCTAGGGCCAATAACAATTCCTTGAACAAACCCACATGACCTCCAAAGGGTATGCATCACCTCCAACTGATAATATTAGTGGCATTATCAGTTTCCGAGAACTATGTATTAGTCCCAAGGTATAAACTAAGGTCAAACTATGAAACTCAAGAATTAAGCCTAAAAGGTAGCTTATAAATCTCAAGGGCCACGAGGAAGGATTGGAGCTAGCTAACATGACCTATTTTTGTGTTATTTTTCCTTGAAATGATGATAATGGTACCATTAGTATATTTTAAGGATTAAGGATGGGGAATTGGCCTTGGACATGGTTGAGGGTGGAACCTAATCTAGTTAAACTAATGTGAGCATCTAGGCATCCAAATTCAAGAGAAACTCCTCAAACTAACGCAGATGAACCCCCATGAGCAACAATTTCCTTTGAAGTTGAATATGAGTCCCAATTATTAGGTTTTGTGCACCAAGCTCAAGTTGTAGTGCCTTAACAATGGTTAGGGGAGAAAGCATATTACTTAATCCCTAAGGGTAAGTTCCAAGGATCAAGGGCCATTAACAAGGACCTAACCAACATATAAAACTCTTAGTGGGATATTTTCCCTCTAAGGAAAGACATTAGAAGGTTTTTTATCACTAGGAATAGGTCATGTGCCCTTTTAAATGTTCAAGGATGGGAGCATGACCCTTTGGTTCTAAAGGAATTATTTAGGCATGTATGATGAAAAATTCCACCTTAAACCACCACACATGATCTCTTGTAGATATTGTTAGCCTATTAATGGGATTATGGGAACCATTAGAAATTTTTGAATTCTCGATATAGGCAATGAGGTGCTAAACATGATCGATAAGGGAATCTTGCCTATTAATCTCCAAACGTGGCTCCTAGGGCTCAATCTCCCTAAATGATGCCTTAGACCACAATAAATAACCTACTAAAGCAACATTTTACCTTCAAGTGGAGATATCGGCACCATTAGGATATTCTAAGAATTAGGTTTGTGTTTTAGATCCCTACATAGGATAACTGGAGGAAACCCAAGCCCTAAGACACAAAGGATGATTCTAGGCAGGTAAAGACAATAATGACATGTTGAAGAACCATAACATACCTTCCTTGGGTATCCTAAGCAGCACTACAACTTGAGCTTGGTGCACAAAACCCGATAAATTGTACTCATATTTGACCTCAAAGAAAATTGCTACACATGAGTGTTCATGTGCACTAGTTTGAGGAGTTTCTCTTGAATTTGAATGCCTAGATGTTGATATTAGTTTAAATGGATTAGATTCCACCCTCAACCATGTCCAAGGCCAATTCCCCATCCTTAATTCTAAAAATATACTAATGGTACCCTTATCACCACTTCGAGGAAAAATAACACAAAATAGGCCATGTACGCTAGCTAGAATCCTTCCCCGTGGTCCTTGATATTTTTAAGATACCTTTTAGGCTTAATTCTTAAGTTTCATAGTTTGACCTTAGTTTATACCTTGGGACTAATACATAGTTATCGGAAACTGATAATGCCACTAATATTATCAGTTGGAGGTGAAGCAAACCCTTTGAAGATCATGTGGGTTAGTTCAAGGAATTGCTATTGGCCCTAGGTGTGTAAATTGTTAATTTATGCCTAAATGTTATGCAACCAGCTCACATAAATAGAAGAAAAGATAGATCAACGACTTCAAAATTAGCCTCTTAGAGGGGGAAACCTCCTTTACATTACACAAATGAAGAATTCTAGGATGATTTGAATGTCAAAACCTCCTTTCTATATATAGGAGTCTAAGGGGTCACAATATAATCAGAGCCGATATAACAATAATAATATAAGGGCACAACAATAACAATAGTGGGATTCTATGGGGCACAACTATAACAATAAGGGGGCTACACTAATAACAATGAGGGAATACACTAGTATTATAGGGACCTAACATGACCCTCTCCTTCAATAAAAGTGTTGTCCTCAATGCTTGAGTAGTTCTAGATGCTTTTGTATAAAATTCTCATCCTCCCATGTGGAATCATCTGCGGGTAGGTTCTTCCACTTGATCAGATACTCTGAAATTGATCGGTTTTGTAGTTGTTGATTTATTGTTTCCATGACTACTTCAGGTTCCAATATGATTTTTCCCTCCTCATCATGTTCTGGAAATATTTTTTGAACTGGGAGCTTGTCACCTATACTCTTCTTTAAGCATGAAACATGGAAAACTAGGTGCACTCGGGAAGATGTAGGAAGATCCAATTTGTATGGCATAGTACCAATATTTTGCAACACCTTGTAAGGACCATAATACTTTGGTGATAATTTATTATCCTTCTTAGCTTGCTCGAGGGACATTTGTTTGTAGGTTTGTAGCCGTAAAAATACTTAGTTGCCTACATCAAAACTTCTTTCGTTGTGATGTTGATCAACCTGTTGTTACATTCTATTTTGCGCCAAAGTGAGGTTATCCTTTAAGAGTTGGAGAACTTTTTGTTGATGCTCGATGTGATCTTCCACTGCTTGAACCTTATAATTTTCTCATAAAGATGATGTGATGGACGGTGGATGATATCCATAAAGTGCCATAAATGGGGTCATTTTTGCTGCAGTATGGATGGAAGTGTTATACCACCATTCAGCAAGAGGTAACCACTTGACCCATTCTGTTAGTTTATCAGATACAAAGCAAAGAAAATATCCTTCCAAGCATTTGTTCACTATCACATTTCTCCCATCTGATTGAGGATGATAAGATGAACTATGAGCTAATTGAGTACCCAGAGAAGAAAATAATTGTGTCCAAAAATTTCCAGTGAAAATAGGATCTCTTTCGATTACAATAATCTTTGGGTTTCCATGTAGCTTTTGAATTATTTCAATAAATGCAGTAGCAACTGTAGTATATTTAAATGGATGAGATAATGCACAAAAGTGTGCATACTTGGTAAGTCTATGAACTACCACCATGATGACACTCTTTCCTTTTGACTTGGGTAAAACTGTGATAAAATCCATTGAAACCTCCTCCCAACGTTGACTTGGAATGGATAAAGGTTGTAACATACCTGGGGTCTTAATTGTCTCAACTTTATTTTGTTGGAAAACCAAACATTTTTCCACAAACTTTTGAATATCAAATTTAAGGCCATCCCAAAAAAATAATTCTTAACTATGTGGTAAGTTCTTAAAAATCCTGAGTGCCCTCCTAAGGGAGAGGTGTGTGATTCTCGTAGAATATTTTGTTTGAGTTAGGAATTCTTTCAAAGGTACAACCGATCTTTGTACTATAATGAATCATTATTCCAGCAGAATATCTTAGGTGTACTAGGATCTTACTGCAGCTTTTGAATGAGTGCCCACACTTCTTCGTCATTCTTCCATTCACCCCTTGCTTTGGTTATCCAATCTGGTTGGATAATAGAAATGGCACAAAGAAATGCTTCCACATCCTAATTATTTCTTGAGAGTGCATCTGCAAAAACATTTTTCTTCCCGTTTTTGTAGATAATTTCAAATTCATAAGCCAACATATTTTTGACCCATTTTTGCTGCTCTTCTGAAGATATCTTTATTCTAAAAAGTATTTAAGACTATCATGATCTTTTTTTACCTTGAAGTTCCTTCCCATTAGCTAAGGTCACCATTTCTTAAGTGCATGTAGTATTGCCAACATTTCCTTCTCATAAATAGTTTTTTGTAAATAATTTCCTTTTATTGGAGGACTTTCAAAATCAATGGGTCTTCCTTCTTGAATTAAAACAACACCAATTCCATTTCCTAAGGCATCACTTTCCACAATAAAAAAATTTGTGAAGTCTAGCTTAGTTAAGACTAGTGCTTGGCACATTGCCTCTTTAAGATGCTTGAAGGCCTTAGTTGCTTCCAGAATCCAATAAAATGCATCTTTCTTCAGTAATGTTGTTAAAGGTGTTGCTACTCTCCCATAATTCTTAACAAACTTGTGATAATGCCCTGTCAACCTGAGAAATCCTCGCAGATGCTTTACGGATGTGGCTATTTTCCATTCCTTAATGGATTTAGATTTTTTAGGGTCTACCTTAACACCCTCATGAGATACAATATATCCCAGATATTCCCCCTCCTGTACTCCAAAGAAACATTTGGAGGCTTTTCCATATACTTGTTTGTCCTCAAATAGCTTGAGCACCCTATCAACATGTTGAACATGATCCTCCTAAGACTTGTTGTAGATTAGTATATCATCAAAAAATACTAATACAAATTTTCTAAGGAAGAGTTTGAAAATGGAATTCATCAAACATTGAAATGTAGAAGGTGCATTGGTAAGGCCAAAAGGCATGACCAAAAATTCATAATGACCTTCATGAATTCTAAATGTTGTTTTCGGAACATCTTTGGTATTCATTCTTATTTGATGATATCCTAAGCAAAGATCCAACTTGGTGAGGTAAATTGTTCCATGTAATTCATCCAATCATTCATCAATGACAGGAATGGGAAATTTATCTTTAATAATGAGCTTTTTGAGCTCCCTATAATTAGGACACATGCACCATCATCCATCCTTCTTGTGCACAAATACCACTCAAGTAGAGAAATAACTTTGAGTAGGTTGAATTATATTAGTCTCTAGCATTTGTGCAACCATACGTTCAATTTCACTCTTTTGGGCATAGGGATATCTATAAGGCCTGATGTTTGGAGGAATAATTCCTAGAATCAAATGAATAGCATGATCGTGATCACGAATAGGTGGGAGGCCCTTGGGAGTCTCAAATACCTTGCAATGATTGTCCAAGACTTTTTGGAGGTCTGGAAAAATAAATGATTCAATGTTTGAACCTCAAGTGAACATAATTGTGCAATTATGCTCCATTGTTCTTTCTTTAGAAGCTTTGTCATGCTATTAGAGATGATTATCTTTCTTCGTTTCCCTGTGATACCCCTTAATTCAAATTCCTTTCCTTCCCAAAAAAATTTCAAGAAAAGTTATTGAAAATTAAAAGTTATTGTACCCAACATCACCCATTGTAATGGAAATCATTGGACTATTCAATACGTATTCTCCCATGGATAGCTTGATATTATGGCACTTTCCCGAGCAATTTATGGTTCCTCCATTTGCAACCATCAATTGACACTCTGGTGCTAGAAATAGGAAGCAATTTAATTCCTTGACTATATTGCAATGAATAAAATTATGGGTACTACCTGAGTCAATCAATACTATTACATTTTTCTTCTTGATATGTCCTTCTATCTTGAGAGTTTGAGGAGTGGTAATTCCTGCCAATGGATTACAAGATATGGTTGGATTCATTTCTTCTTTCTCTGGGGTTGGTTCTTGATGTATATCTTCTTCTTTTGATGTTTCTTGTTCCTTTTCTTCCTCCTCCTCACAATCGATGTAAAATAATTTCTTCTCGACACACTTATGACCTTTAGTGTACTTTCTATCGCAATTGTAACAAATCCCTTTTTCTATTTTTTCTTCCAATTATTGTGGTGTCAACAAGTGGAAGGCTAGGGGCAACCAAATTTCCATATTTATAGTTATGAGTGGTAGGCTTCCTTGTTGCCATAATTTTTCTTTCAATTTTTCTTGCCACCTAAATGCCTTCTCCAACGAATCAGGTTCCCAAAGGTGAACCTCATGTTGGAAGTTATCCTTTAGGATCCCTATGAATACATCAATCCTATACTTTGGAATATCATTTACCCTTATATTCAACTTTTGGAAGTCCTCAATGTGCTCCACTATTGAAACCTTTTGTTTGAGATTTATCAATTGGCTAAAAAAGGTGTTGCTATTTGTATTCTTATAATGTGCTATCATTTACTCCATAAAAATTGACCAAGTGACATTTTTTTTACGAGATAAAATCCATTGATACCATACAAACTGATTGGGTTCTGAATAGAAAGTTGTAATGCATACCTTTTTTGTGTTTTGCACATTATGGAGATCAAAATATTACTCCATTTGTAGTATCCATGTTACGATATCCTTGCCATCAGACTTCCTCATATAGATCTTTGGAATATGGTGGGTGTTCAATCCAATATTAGAGTCTATGAAATCATGATTAACATTTTGCTTGTTCTCATCATGAGTTTCCTCTACTAGCTTTTCTCCATTAGGAAGCATTTCGTGTGGCAACTTTGCCAAACCTCCCTTCAAACCTTCCATGCCTTTCTTCATATATTCAATGTTTCCTTTTCATTCATTGATGTCATTCTTTAAACCATCAATCTTATCTTCCATGCCATTCTTCAAACCATCTATCTTAGCTTCTGTTACTTCGTGTGAGAGTGAAATTTTTTGCACTTGGTCTCGTAATTTTGATATATCATGTTACATTTCTTCCTCTTTTTCATGATTCATAGAAGAGCATTCAGGTTGCTTACCGTGTTTCCATTTTCTTTCCTTGGGGCATCCATTAATGATAATTATGCTTCACTATTCCCTTTGAATCACTTCAAACTAATTTTTCAAACAAAATTTATGCAAATTTTAAAAAGGACTCTACACCTTTTATTTTTTTTGTTTTTCTTTGTAGAAGCTCAATTTTGAATCTAATGTATCTCTGGAATTTTAGATCTCCAAGGTCTGAAATTTGGTCCTGTCATAGATTTCTAAGTCCTCTTTCAAACCCCACAAGTTTGATCAAGATTGGATTTTCCAAGGAATATTTATTCCCAATATCCCACAATGACCTTATTATACACTCATTCAATAGAGTGAACTTGTATGAAGTGCCAAATGTCCCTGTTTCGACCTTCGGCCTTGAAAACAATATCCAATAAACTAAATTTTGTCCTATTTTTGTATCGTTTTATGAAATTTGAATCTGATTCTCAGAGGGAAAGTTATAACAATTTTCGCAAGGTCGCCTGTTTGGGATAGAATTCGAGAGCCTGCAAAAACTCAAACTTCCTCAGTTCAGATCTCCAAGAACTTTTCAAGAAATTGTCTGGAATTCAAAAACGACGTTCTTCAAGATATCGCCTCAAATGGTTTTTTTTTTTCAGCTTCTGAAGATTCGTAGAAAAAATGTTATAGCGAAAATTCCCCGTTGACCTGTTTGAAGCAACGAAACCCTAGAATCCAAAACCTCTGATACCAAATGTTATGCAACCAACTCACAAAATAGAAGAAAAGATAGATCAATGACTTCAAAATCAACCTCTTCGAGGTGGTAACCTCCTTTACATTACACAAATGAACAATTCTTGGATGATTCAAATGAAAAAACCTCCTTTCTATATATAAGAGTCTAAGGGGTCACAATATAATCAGAGCCGACATAACAATAATAATGTAAGGGAACAAAAACAACAATAGTAGGCTTCTATGGGGCACAACATTAACAATAAGGGGGCTACACTAATAACCAAGAGGGAATAAACTAGTATTATAGAGACGTAACAAGAAACTTAGGCCTTAGGCCCAAAGGAAATCTTATAAGCATTAAGGGTGAAGACCAACACCTTAGAACATTATGCATGACCTCCCAAGGCTATCATTGATCTCTAAGTGGGGATATTTATAAAATTAAAAGCTTTTTGAATAATAGTTATGTGTCTCAAGTCCTTGGACATGGTTATGGGAGGAACTCTAAGTCATGGGTCCTAAAGAAACATCCTAAGAATCTAGGGCTAAGAGGGATTACTCACACTACCATATAACACCTTTAGAGGGTATTTTTATATTTGGAATAATAATATGGGAGATATTATGATTTTTTTAGTGCTAGGAATGGGTCTAAATAGTTTTTACATGGTGTGGGGAGGACACATTCATTCAAGACCTTAAAGAATGCTTCTTACCACCCATTGCCATAAGAAACATCTCAAACCACCATATAGATCCTCCCAATATCCCTTCCTTTGAGTGGGGATTTGAATGCCATTAGGAGATTTATTATATTAGCTAAGAGTACTTGGGCCTTAAACATGGAATCATAAGCCTTACTCCCTAAATGAATCTTTTAAGCATCTAGGTTCAGTAACTTTTCCTTAATCGATCACTCCCAGCATATCCTTGGGCTGTATGTGGGATATTGATTCCATTAGGAAATTTTATGCACCATGTATACAAATTTAGGTTGACATCATCATTAGGGGATAAAAGCAGAACTTTAGACCATAAAAAAAATTATAGGATTCCAAACCAAAGAATCATGCCTTGAACCAAAACCCATGAATAATTGAGATGATATTTAGCCTTTAAGTGGCGATATGAACATCATTATGATTTTCCGAGCACAAGAAATGGGTCATGGTACCTTGAACATTATTCACTAAGGAAATTTGTACTATAGGCATAAATTAACAATTTACACACCTAGGGCCAATAACAATTCCTTGAACTAACCCACATGACCTCAAAAGGGTATGCTTCACCTCCAACTGATAATATTAGTGGCATTATCGGTTTTCGAGAACTATGTATTAGTCCCAAGGTATAAACTAAGGTCAAACTATGAAACTCAAGAATTAAGCCTAAAAGGTAGCTTATAAAGACCAAGGGCCACGAGGAAGGATTCTAGCTAGCGTACATGGCATATTTTTGTGTTATTTTTCCTCGAAGTGGTGATAAGGGTACCATTAGTATATTTTAAAGATTAAGGATGGGGAATTGGCCTTGGACATGATTGAGGGTGGAAGCTAATACATTTAAACTAACGTTAGCATCTAGGCATCCAACTTCAAGAGAAACTCCTCAAACTAGCGTACATGAACCCCCATGTGTAACCGTTTCCTTTGAGGTTGAATATGAGTACAATTTATCGGGTTTTGTGCTCCAAACTCAAGTTGTAGTGCCTTAATAATGGCTGGGGGAGAAAACATATTACTTTATCCCTATGGGTAAGTTCCAAGGATCAAGGGCCATTACCAACGACTTAACCAACATATAAGACTCTTAGTGGGATATTCGGCCTCTAAGGAAGGATATTAGAAGGTTTTTAGCACTAGGAATAGGTCATTTGCCCTTGTACATGTTCAGGGATGGGAACATGACCCTTAGGTGATAAAGGAATTATTTAGGCATGTATGATGAAAATTTCCACCTCAAACCACCACACACGATCTCTTGAGGGTATTGTTAGCTTATTAATGGGATTATGGGAACCATTAGAAGTTTTTGAGTACTAGGTATAGGCATTGAGGTGCTAAACATGATCGATAGAGGAATATTTCCTATTAGGCTCCAAAGGTGGCTCCTAGGGCTCAATCTCGCTCAATGATGCCTTAGACCACCATAAATAACTTACTCAAGGGACATTTTACCTTCAGGTGGAGATATAGACACCATTAGGATATTCTAATCATTAGTTTTGTTTTTTGGAGCCCTACATAGGATAATTGGAGGAATCCCAAGCCCTAAGACCGGAAAGATGTTTCTAGGCAGGTAAAGACAATAATGACATGTTGAAGAACAACAACATACTTTCCTGGGGTATCTCTTCCTTTCCTAAAAGATATTTGGTGCAATAAAGATATTTTCAGTAAAAATTTACTCTTCTCACTTGTAAAATGAATTATTGTTTTAGAAATATTTAAATTTTAAATGATTAATATAACATAAAATATCAATATCTAAATATTAAGTTAAAGATATTACATTATAATAAATTATTAATAATACATAAATAAAAATGTTTTAATTTTATGATTTTTAATCTATTTAATAAAAATAACTTAAATATTTTTTATAATATAGAAAATAGAATATCTTAAAAAATTTAAAATTTAAATACAAACATTAATACATATTAATTATAAATATTTAAATATCAAATAAAAATATTAATCATTCAAAATAACAAATCGAAATTGTAAGTGTTACATTCCAATTCAAATTATAATTCACTACCATGTTATAAACATAAAAATCAAGTTAGAACCATCGAAATTTAAATATCAAACAAAAATATTAATCATTTAAAATAACAAATCGAAATTGTAAATTACTGACGTGTTACATTCCAATTCAAAACATAAATATCAATTTAAGTATGGGGGATTTACGCAATGCATTATATTAGATATCATTTTTGGGATTCAACTGCGTTAAGTAAGTCATTCAAACGTATGACCATTTCCATGAGAGGTAGTCGTAACTGACTAATTTCTCATGATTTTTGAATAGTTCACTTAGCACTCATTGCATCGGGTGATGCTCACAGGGGTGAAGAAGTGGGATTGAAACTAGTGAAATGTGGAGAACGAATCACATAGCATCAATCATCACTTCCGGGGCTTGCACCCGGTAACCAGGACTTCCCAGGAGGTCACCCATCCCAGAACTCCTCTGGCTCAAGCGCGCTTAACTGTGGAGTTTTTCCCCACAATCAAGCCCACTTAGCTTGCTACCCCATTTGCAAAACCTTAAGCGCGCTTGAGCCAGAGGAGTTCTGGGATGGGTGACCTCCTGGGAAGTCCTGGTTACTGGGTGCAAGCCCCGGAAGTGATGATTGATGCTATGTGATTCGTTCTCCACATTTCACTAGTTTCAATCCCACTTCTTCACCCCTGTGAGCATCACCCGATGCAATGAGTGCTAAGTGAACTATTCAAAAATCATGAGAAATTAGTCAGTTACGACTACCTCTCATGGAAATGGTCATACGTTTGAATGACTTACTTAACGCAGTTGAATCCCAAAAATGATATCTAACATAAATATCAAGTTAGAACCATCGAAAATAATTGAATGCATGTTATAAGTGATATATATATATATATATATATATATATATATATATATATATATATATATCATGTTTTCTGTGTTTTTTTTCATTATTCATTTTGAAATTGTTAATTAGTATAAACCATTTGAAAACTATAATTTATTAAGAAAAATCACATTTATCTTTTTTCTTCAAAATCTCTTTTGTTTTATTTAAAATTATTTAATAAAAATACATAATAAAAAATTAAATATTCTAAACTTATTTAGATATTTTATAAATATATTTCTAAACTCAAAATTAAATATTCTAAACTTATTCAGATATTTTATAAATATATTTCTAAACTCAAAATCAATTATTTTCTATAGAACTTGTTTTCTATAAAACCTGTACAGTTTAGGCTCCAATATTTCAAAAATTCATGGTTCACGCTAAAATTCTTGCGTTTCGGATTTTCTGGGCTTTTTAAATCGTGTCAGGAAATAACTAAATTAAAAAATAGAAAATTTACCCTGTTAAATTAAAAAATAGACAAATCTTCATCTTTAGGGGATTATAGGCCGATTGCTTTGTGCAATTCGCTCTACAAGCTCATTTCCAAAATTATTGCTGAAAGAATGAAGAAAGTCCTCAACGCTTTCATTACAAAGGACCAGCACGCATTCTTAAAGGACAGACTCATCATGGACGCTGTTGCCATGGCTCAGGAATGCCTCTTCTCCATATATTCGAAAAACACTGATGCTGCAGCTCTTAAAATTGATCTTAAAAAGGCATTCGATTGCGTGGATTGGAGCTTCCTCAGAATTCTCCTTGCAAAAATTGGCTTAAGGCCCATGGCAATTAGCTGGATCATGTCGTGCGTCGAAAGTGTTCACTTCTCTGTGATCATAAACGGAATTCCATCCACTTTCTTTCAAGCCGAGAGAGGGCTCCGACAGGGATGCCCTCTCTCCCCCCTCCTCTTCATCTTGGTGATGAACTGTCTTAGCACGCATATCAACCTTGCTGTTGCCGACGGTAGATGCAAGCCTGTAAAGATCTGCAGAGATGTCCTCCTCTCCCATAATCTTTTCGTCGACGACATCTTAATCTTTGCAATTCTGTGTAAATCAACCTGGGTCTGCCTTTTCATGCTTTTCAAGAGGTTTCAAGACGCCACAGGCCTTAAGATCAACTGCGGGAAATCAGTGCTATATCATAATGATACAAACCCAGAAATGGCTCAGTGGATCGCTGATCGTTTTGAGATCAATCTTGCCCAGATAAAGGATGGCTTCTCTTATTTGGGGTTCCGACTAAAAGCAAAGGGTTACCGATGTCAGGACTGGGCCTGGCTGGTCGATCGTTTTTACAATAAGATCTCTACATGGGAATTGCGTTTTTTGTCCCTTGCTGGCAGATACATCTTGGTTCAGGCGGTTCTCTCCCAACTTGCGGTGTATTGGGGCCACCTATTCCTTCTCCCAGCTTCTGTTATCAAGAAAATGAAATCCATCGCTGCTAATTTTTTGTGGGGGGGACGATCCTTCCACTCAAAACTCCACCTTGTCAAGATGGACACTATTTCTAGACCAAAAGAAAAAGGTGGATGGGGTCTTCTTAACATGAACCTTTTTGGACAAGCGCTCATCTGCAAATCTCTACACAGGGGCATATTTGGGAACAGTCCGTGGAGTACTTTGATCAACCAAAAGTACCTGAAAGGCAGGAACTTGGCTTACTGGCTCAGAAGGTCTTCTCTTGGAATCAGGAAGGGATCCCCTATCTGGCACAGCTTCAAAAAATCCCAACCCTTCTTCCTGAAGAATTTAAAATGGACTTTTTTCACTGGTTCGTGTGTCTACATTGGTATAGATCCTACCCTATACAACCTAGAATCCATGATCCCTCCGTCTTTACTCTCCTTTTTTCACTCTAGGGGCCTCTTTACCTGGAACCATCTCATTGATTCTTGGTCCTCTCTAGAACCTATTTGGAAATCTGACCTTCAGCTAGCCATCCCCCCCCCCCTCCGTCCTCTATGGCTCTCCTTCACTTCCAGATTCTCTCACCGCGGGGTTCTCCAATTAGGCACCAAGGATGAACTGATCTGGTCTACTGACAACACAATCCACCCCATCTCTGTCCGGAACCTCTACTCTGTCTTAACAGCTGTTTCACCTCCTCTCCCCTCTGTCTTTCCTGTCAAACTCTGGAAAGCCCCCTGCCCTCTCAAATCCATTCTTTTTACATGGCTTCTCTTCTCCAACAAGAATCTCTCCTGGGATGTTCTGCAAAAGAAAGGATGGCTTGGACCTGGTAGATGTCAACTTTGCCTCGCGGAGTTGGAATCGAACTATCACATGTTCTTTCATTGCACCGCCTCCTCTGCTATCTGGTATGAACTTTCCTCCATCTATGGTTTTCCTCACAAGTTGTTTTCCTCTGTACAGGAAGCTTTCTCCTGGTGGGGCTCCCAATGCCCCAACTGGCAGGCTCTCTTCATTATATCTTGTTGGAACTTCTGGAAGTGGAGGAACAGACGCATCTTTCAGGACTGCCGCCTGCCGCTTGCTTCCATTCTTCCTATAATTTTGGGGTCTATGCCCGCTCCGCTCTAACGGGCCTCTCTGCCTCTTCACTATCAGATACACTTCTTATATAGACATTTAACTCATCTGCATATTTGATACTTTTCTACTTATCTGGCGCTTCCTGAATCAGCTCTTTCAGCACTTTCAGATCTTTTTGGGAACTATCCTATTTCTGCATGCACTTTTGGCTTTTTCCGCCTTAGTTGGCTGAGAATATATGCTTCTAAGTCTACATGTTTATTATATATCTTTTGCTCAATATGTCTTGGTATTACTGGCAGAGGCTTTACGCCTTCAATGTACTCCTGAACATTATATCTTCTGGCAGAGGCATTTTGCCTTCATTGTACACCTGATCATTATATCTTCTTAATATAATCCATTCAGTTTTTTCTCTCTGAAAAAAAAAAAAAACAATTAGTTAACACACAAGATTCGACCGCCATGATTGGGTATTTAGAGGTAATGGGTTTAGCAAACACATACATGCCGATAAAAAACCAAACATGTGTACCATGCCTGATTTTTCTGTTATCTGAATTTGAATTTCATCCGCCCATGCCTGGAATATCTGTACCAAATTTCAAATTAGTGTATTAATCGCCGAATCCAATTGAACCCCGGAATTTTCAAATTGTTTTGGTTAATTCAACTGAATTTGGTAATACATATATATGCATTTAAATAACATGTAACAATTTTTTTATTTATCGAGATTTACTCACTTTACCATAGAGATTCTTAATTTCTAAATATGCTTTGTTACAAAATTGTGACTTATCAATACTACATGCTCAAAAGACCATAACTCCTTTCATATAACACTTCTTTATATGACATTTTTTTCAATTTGTCAATTTAATTAAAATAATAAAGATGATATAACTACTTAAGAAATAAATATTAATCTTTAATTTATGTATATTAATAAAAATATTTTAAAATATACCATAAGAATTAAATTTTCACTATCTAATTAATAATGATTAATAATAAATTAAAATTCTAAAAATTAAAATTTTAAAATCATATTAGAAAATAGACATAGCTATAACGATAACTACATGTAAAAAATAAACGGTTAAAAACCATAAAATTTGAATACCTCTTACACGAAGTCCAAGAAATTGAGGCATTAACATTTCTACCCATCAATCATATATTACCAAGTTAGTTAGATATTTGTCATTATTAAGGATAAACCTATATTTAATTTTTGAATTTTATGTAGTGAATTAGACATGTATAACTAATCAACTATTTTAATATCTTATCTAGCTAATTAGATAGTTATCGTGATTGAGGGTAACTATGTGCTTAACTTTACAATTTTATCTAGTGAATGGAATATCTATAAGTGGTGAACTATACAAATATTTTTAATTTTATCCTCACGATTAGATTCATCAATTATAATAACATATTTGACAAAGATTAAATTAGCAATTGCACTATATGTTGCAATGGAAATGCAGCAAGGAAGTAGCATAGGATAAATATCTTTAATTTTATTCTAGCGATTAGATATTTATTAAGATGTTTGGAACCAATATTGACCAGGTAACCTAACACAGGGAAAAGGGGCAACATACCCATTATAGGTTATTTCTTTATTAAATTAATGGTTAGTTAATTTAATAAATTACAAGTAAAATTACTAAGGATTAATAATATTTTTAATTAATTAAATAATATTTTAATTGTTTATTATCAATTTGTCACTTAGATTGAGGTTGATAGTAAGTTAATTTATTATATAATATATATAATAACTAAGGATTAAAATATTTTCAAATAATTAAACCATAAATTTAATTGTCTATTAAAAATTCAAGATCTAAGAAAAATATTAAAATAATATTATTTTTTTTAATTTAATTAAATAATATTTTAATTGTTTATTTTCAATTTGTAACTTAGATTGAGGTTAATAGTCAGTTAATTTATTAAATTACCAGTAAGTTTATATAATATATATATTAACTAAGGATTAAAATATAATCAAATAATTAAACCATATTTTAAATTTAATTGTCTATTTAAAAATTCAAGATCCAAGAAAAATTATTTTACCTATATTAATTAAGATGAAGTGGTTAGTCATACTATGACTACTTTTATGTAATTCATGAGCTAGAAAGAGTCTATATAGGGACATATTTGATAACTATTATATTATTAATCTAATGGAGTTTAATGTGTTAACCTAATTTTAATTAAATTCAAGGATATTATTAATAGGCTTTACACTAGATCCCTAATATTATAATAATATTATTACTATTAACTGTATAGAGAAAGCGAGGAGGCTAAATAAGGAAGGAATCAAGGGAAAAAACTCGAACAAGCTATAAAAAGAGATAGGAGAGGGGGGGAAAGAAAACGACTAGGAGAGGGGGGGAAAGAAAACGACTAGGAGGTGAGGGCCGGGATCCAACATCTGTTGATCTTCCACTCGTCATCTCTATTGAGATTGCTAGGCCTCTATTTATTATTCATCAATTGTAATAACATATTTGATTTTTATGAAGATTAAACTAGCAATTGCACCACATGTTGCAATGGAAACATCGTAAGGTAGTAGCATAAGGAGTGGCATAGAAGAAAGAAGATGTCACACAAAAATCCCTCTAATGCCAAACATAGCAATTGCCCACATGTTGCAATGGAAACATCGTAAGGTAGTAGCATAGGAAGGAGTGGCATGCATAGGAAGGAGTGGCATATAAGAAAGAATATGTCGCACAAAAATCCCTCTCATGCCAAACCTTCCTCAAATAACCATAGAGGCAAGCATGCAAGATGATTAAGTGATGTCACCAAAGATATTAGTGTACTATTTCTAAATTGTTGATGCTTTTATATCTTGAAGCTGCCTCAATATTTTCCATTTTGCCTCATATAAAAAAATTTGATTTGTTTTTAAACTCTATAGACATATAACCTTGGAATTTAAGCTACTTAAGTGATGTCACCAAATAGATTAGTGTACTATTTCTAAATCGTTGATTCTTATTCTTTTATATCTTGAAGCTGCCTTAAGATTTTCCATTTTGCCTCATATAAAAAAATTTGATTTGTTTTTAAACTCTGTAGACATATAACATTGGAAGTTAAGCTACTGAGAGGGGAGATGATTCATAAAATTGTGTCAATGTCCGAAATTTAGAAGGTGTATTGAATGAAATCAAGTATCTCTATTTTTCACTTCTATCTCATTATAGGAATTTTTTTAATAGATTTCATAATTATGCCTATGACATGGGCATAGATCTATGGTTTTCAATAGAGTTTGTTGGATATAAACTATAATGTGGGGTAGGGTAGATTGCCTTTGCATTGATATGAGATCAATTGTCAATGAAGAATGTGAGCTCCACTAGGCCTTATGTTGGTGTCATCCTGGGTCGTGTATCCAACATAATCAAGAATGCATAGTTTACATCGTATGGGAAAACATACCATGTTCCCAAGTATGATGGCAAGCAAAATGGCTCTGCAAAATATTTGTGCGAGCAACCGTGATGATGCTTTCTATAGATATAAGATGTTGAAATTACTTACTAAAATAGAAATATGGGGAAATGGCATCAAGACCAATATTGTTAATATGGTAGATGTGGAAAAAGCTCTTGGAAGGAAACCTTATTACATGTCTATTTTTAAGTTTCGTTTAACTATTATATGTTTTGGAGTTTAAAAAATATAATCCGTTAAATCTTGATCTTTGTTGTTTAAATTGGTTTTTGACTGCATATATAAATTTAGTGAAAATTTGTCTTTTTAAAATTTACAAAATTAATATATATATATACAGCTTGAGTGGGCCTAATGGTTAAGAGCATGTATTTCCTCCTAAGAGGTCACAGGTTCAAAACCAGAGGGGTGTAGAGTATGTATGCCTTCGTAGACTTAGCAGTCAAATCACTGCGCGGAGGTGGGTCCCTTGTCCCACAAACAAGGGGGTTCTTTGGATGTGAAATGGGTGTTGAGTCAAATATTGATAAGAAGACTGAAACTTCTACTGTTAATGGCTCCCATGCTAATGAAAAGATGGTTGCTTTGCTGGAAGTTTTTATAAAAAATATATGTTGAGTGCTTTGGATTTCCACCATGCTAATGAAAAGATGGTTGCTTTGCTGGAAGTTTTTATAAAAAATATATGTTGAGTGCTTTGGATGTGGAAATCAAGAGACAATTCTAATATCAAAGACACAAATGGTATCCTTGAGATGTGTTGCATGTGGGTACATTATTGATGTAGATATGAGGGATAAGCTTACTTCTAATATCAAAGACACAAATGTTATCCTTGAGATGTGTTGCATGTGGGTACATTATTGATGTAGATATGAGGGATAAGCTTACCACTTTTATTTTGAAATATCCTCCAGAACAAAATAAGGGAGGGGAAAGCATAATCAAGATTCAAGAAGACAACAATTTACATCATATGGGGAAACTTACCATGTGCCCAAGATTGATGGAAAACATAATGGCCTCCAAAACATTCTTTCTATAGCTACAAGATGTTGCAATTGCTTACTAAAATAGAAAGACGATTCTTTCTATAGCTACAAGATGTTGCAATTGCTTACTAAAATTGAAAGACAAGGGAATACGAATAATGTTAATATGGTATATGTGGCAAAGTCTCTTGGAAGGAAACCTTCTTACACGACAAAGTTCTTTGGATGTGAATTGGTTGTCAAGTCAAAGAATAATGTTAATATGGTATATGTGGAAAAGTCTCTTGGAAGGAAACCTTCTTACACGACAAAGTTCTTTGGATGTGAATTGGTTGTTGAGTCAAAGTTTGATAAGAAGACTAGAACTTCTATTGTTAATGGCTTCCATGACAATGCAAAGATGGTTGCTTTGCTGGAAGTTTTTATAAAAAGGAAATCGACAGACAAAGATTCTAATATCAAAAGACACACATGTTATCCTTGTGATATGCTACATGTGGGTACACTACTAATGTAAGATTATAATATCAAAAACACAATGGTTGCTTTGCTGGAAGTTTTTATAAAAAGGAAATCGACAAACAAAGATTCTAATATCAAAGTCAAAGACACACATGATATCCTTGTGATATGCTACATGTGGGTAAGATTCTAATATCAAAGTCAAAGACACACATGATATCCTTGTGATATGCTACATGTGGGTACACCTGTAAGATTCTAATATCAAAAACACACATGATATCCTTGCGATATGCTACATGTGGGTACATTACTAATGTAATACTCCGAAACAAAAGAAGGGAGGAAAATATAAAAAGTCATTGAGGAGGGCTAAAAAAGAACACATTAAACAGGGGGAATCTTTATTTGAAAAATAGAAGAAAAGTAAGAAATATTCAAAGCATAAGAAAAACAATGATGTCAATTAAAAGGTGACAAAGAAAAGTGATTTACTATGGGAGGAGAAAGAAATATGTGCCAAACTTGTTTCGAAGGAAACATTCTCAACATGGAATGTACACTTGCAACCTTTTTCCAATTTTTGGTAATAGAGTCTGCTTTATGAGTGTGAGAGACTCATTGTTGTACTCTTTTCCATGTGAGTGATATGATGAGAGACTCATTGTTGTACTCTTTGCCATGTGAGTGATATGATGTGGCGAGGTGAGAGACTCATTGTTGTACTCTTTTCCATGTGAGTGATATGATGTCGACGATTCCTAGTGGATTCTTCCCAATGGCTTCCAAGGAGCTCGTGAAAACTTTACCAATTGAGTATATGTTTTTAATAGTATAATTATGGAAGATGTCACAAAATTTGATGCCAAAAATTTACCAATTGAGTATATGTTTTTAATAGTATAATTATGGAAGATGTCAAAAAATTTGATTGTATCAAAAAACGGTTAAGCAAGAAGTAGTTGTTTGGTTATTTTTTGAAAGTGCCAATTACGTGTTTTAATTATAAATTTATTACATACATAAAACTCTTTTTTGTTACAATATACTTTATTACATACATAAAACTCTTTTTTGTTACAATATACTTTTCATATGAGACAAAATTAATATAAAAATATTAGCATCTAGAATTTAAATTTAAGTTTATTTTTAAGGAAACCAATAATCCAAAGAAAAAAATATGCCATGTCTAATTAGTTTCATTGCAGAAGCTCTTTACCCTTCACATGCCCAACTCTATAATAAAATGACTATTTAGCTCTAAGTTTTACCGCTAGAGTTAATCAATTGCGAAATAGAGAAAGCTAAAACTAACGATTCAGAGTTGGTGAGGCTCACCAAAACCTTGAGTAGAATCATGCGAAAACAAAGTGAATGTTTCGGAGTTGTAAGATAAGCAAAACCTAAGACTAATTTAGCACAAAAACCATATATATTATTCATAAATCATACAAAATGAAAGCTAAGGGATCAAAGTAAGCAAAAGTCGTATTAAAGAGAAAACATATACAAATTAACATATTTCAGAATTTAATATTCACATTCATTGCATTTTCAGTACCATCATGATCCATCACGCTCATATTATATTTTCATGATCCGTCATGCTCATATTATATTTTTGAACATTCATGACAAAACTCGAGCATGGTGTTGTATTATTGTATTTGATTATATGTCGACACTGTTTAATTTACGTCTCATCTTTCGGTTTTGTGCCACTTTTTGAAAAGTTCCTTTCACAAGCCCGCCTAAAATTTTGGGAGGCATCTACAAAACATCTATGCCTCATAAAATTTAACATAACCATCACCACAAGTTCAAAAGAATAAAAGAAGAAACCAAACGCTCTTTCTATATTTTGTATTTCACATGTTGAAACTCTTTAGTAATTATGAGACATGCAGTCGTGACTTCACCGATTATCCGGGGAACCATTTCACTGTACATAGCAAGAACTCCCAATTATCAAACCACAAAGGAACTTCCACCTCCCATCCCACGAAGGATTTATGTATCAGACTCTGTCTCATACATTCAGAAACGGGTTACATACGATATGGGTCATTAAACCAAACCAAAAGAGGAAATGGGTTCTTCCATCGTAAGGTACTATTTTTAACAACAAAGTGACTATGCCCGATTTAAGGATTCGGGCGAGCAGTTGGGATACTGAGATATTGAGAGCCATCGATCAGTTGGGAAATGGAGGCACCCTCATAGGACTACATCAAATATCTCCTGTGGTGTTTATCCCACAAAAGGGGCAACTCCACTGAGCATTATGTACAGGATCTCTCCTGTGCTCCAAACATCCAATTTCTCATTGTAATCCTTCCCCCACAACACCTCCAGTGCTATGTAATATAGAGTACCCACAATTCCTTGCATTAATTCTTCCCCTGCATTCATTAATATAAGAATTTCAACCATGGAATTGCATGACAACGAAAGGGGGCAAACATAATAAACATACCTGGAGAGAAAAAGGAGGCGTGACCAAAGTCTGCAAGCTTGATTTGAGAAAGGGAACTAGAATAATCTGTTAAGAGAATGTTATCAGGTTGATATCTCGGTGGATTATTCCAATGGAGTGGCAGTAGTTGATGGCCCCTATGATCTTTTGCAGGATGGTGGCGCCCTCCTCTTCGGAGAAGGGTACTTTATTATTCCTGCTAACGATTTTGACGAACTAATCTCCGCCACAGCATACCTTCATTACCAAGTGGAAAAAATCATCATCCTCATAAGCATCGTGAAGGGAAACCAAAACGGGGTGACCTGCAACATACTGCATGATCTTGATTTCATTTTCAAGGCATTCTCTGTCGAATGAATCTTGAAGAAGATCTGATTTTGTTATGGTCTTGCAGGTGGCTTGTTTCCCACTTTGCTTGTTCAAGCATCTCCTTATCACCCCGAACATCCCTCTGCCGATCACTTCCTCCTGCAATTGGTAACGCAATAAAATTCAGGCATCTAGCAGTAAGCACCACCGAAATATATTCATCATCTTTGAGTAGCATGGGTGGTTACTGTAACGAACTTCAGCCAGCGTTTACTGTAACAAACTTCCAACAACGAACTTTCAACGCAGCATTTACCACAACTTATAATGATCCAAAGGCAGAAATTATTTTTATCCTCTAATATATCATATCAACGGCACAAAATAGAACATGGTGGCACATAGGGAACGGCACAAAATAGTACATGGTGGCACATAGGGAATATCTTCCTAGAAAGAAACAAACAACTTACGACATAATTATTAAAAAAATATAATTATAATATATATCTCATTTTTTATTTTCTTAATAATTTTAATAAAAATAAATTATTATAATAATATATATTATATATTTAAATTTAAAATTAAACTATTTAAAAAATAACCTAAATTTGAAAACATAACCATTCAGTGTATCCATAAAAATCCTATTTCCAAGATAAAGATAACGATTAACCTAAAATTCCATTGCATCTTTATCTAAATCCATCCGGTTTTTATCATAATCCACGTGACCCACGTTGGTAAATTTCCCTTCACCTTCAATATCAGTTTCACCTTCAAAATTTAAGGATGAAATTAGGAATTTACAAACGACTCAGTGTAACTTTTTAAAACCTCTGGCTACGTGTTTGCGTGAATTTGTTCTTCTGCATAGGTGCTAAAGGTGGCTAAACGGATTCATCGTTCCATTACCAGTTCACCATTTCATGGTAATGTATGTTTAGGATTGAGTGGTCAGGTGATAATTTGAAAGAAATAATTCAGTGGTCGGAGTGAGTATTCAATTACTGTGAGTATTCTCATCTATGAAGGGGGTCTTATACACCAATTTGGTGTCTCGCTTGTCCGTGACCTTAAAATTGGATAATAATAATAATATTATTTTCGAGCCCATGGTCTTTCGATCTGGGATCGATCTGGGACCTTCTAGCACTAGTATAAATAATATTGGCAGCCCCATTTGATATATCCGTGGTGGATTTTCATATGCACTTGATTTGTTATTGGGATTTCTTGTTGATAATTTCCTGTTATTCTTGGAAAAATCTTATTTTCTGTATAGGTGGAAGTAGTTGTAGGATGGTAGATGAGGGATAGTTGCTACAATGATAGTTGTAGCAATGGTTAAACATTCATAGATAATTTGGAATAAAACCACATAATAGCACACAGTAATGTTGTAGCATTGTAATTAGAATTGATGGAATCGTTTGAAATTGAAATAAAAAATAGGCACATAATTTTGCAGAAAGAACTTTAGAATGTTAATAATGACTATGCTAATTTTAGCTCTTTCACACATGCTAATTTCTTCCTAAATATAGATTTCATGTAAAGAATCAAAAGTAACAAGTTAACTAAGAGCTACTGAAACACGTATGTCTAACAGTCTCCCTTAATTATGACCACTTCACTCAGGATCATAACATCTAGGTTTTGTCTATAAATTTAAATAAATTTGTTGTCAATGAATTTGTGAATATGTCACCTAATTCTTCTTTAGATTCACATGATTCTAAATGGATATAAATAATTTGAAAGGAATCTACATTAACATCAATAATGCTATAAATATTAATACATGAAACTATGTCTGAAGATAGGAAAATGTTGACAACGTTGGAAATCCATCAACCAAGGGGGTCTCGCCGATGTGAAGTCCCAATTAGACCTCACACCATTTGGAATAGGAGCTCCATCCAGGATATCACCCCGGATGCCATATATTCTTATAGATTTTCCTTGGATATAAAGTTCAGCACAAGAGAGTAATGCATAGGTAATATGGGATCAACAAGTGAGTATGCTTTGTGAAATGTTCAGTTGTTGATAATATCAAGGTCCTTCTATCGAAAAGGAAGAGAAAAGTGGACACTTTAAAGGAAAGTAATAGTACTAGTCTATAAAAGGCACACAAACATATAAATATAAATGAATCATTGATCAAGTAGCGAAATAGTTCAGAAGGAAGAAACGATTGTTAAAGAAAATATAATAGACATTCAACAAGATAAGTACCAAAGCTACCAAAATAGTTCAATTTCCTTAGAGGAGACGAAAACAACATACATCACAAACATTTAAAAAATAGTCTTACAATATTCACGACATATGCATGAAAGTTGGCTGAACGAGCTTTTGAATTAAGTAAAAGCTCCAAGATACATAAAGACAGTGAACACCACTAACCCCAATAATGGAGCATTAGAAATGTCACTTGCTCCTCCAAAACAACTATCTTACTCTCCAATGCCTCATAGGAGGCGCCAAGGTGAAAATTCCTTTCCTTGTATAATGAGGGTGTATATATAACAAATGAGGTGACCATTCACCTCCATTGTGACTCTTGGACTACCCTCATGATTGTTTGACTTCTCCATGACTCTTTGACTTCCTATATGACTTTTCACATTACATGGATGAGTCTCGGACTTACACTTTTACAATACATTTTCCAATGTTGAATTACATATTCCACAAAATGATGTGGCACATGATGATTGATGACATGACATGACACGACAATGGTTACATGGACTGCATGATGAGATGGCAGTGCCAAGTCACTTTTTGTTGTTGCTTCCTTTCTATCTTCTTGAAGGATGGAACATGCTCTTCTTCTACCTCCTCCTAATGACTTGAAGATAAGGAGTCTCCAATGTGGTCTTGGTCCTCAGTTGTTGTTGCAAAACGATGTTCCTTTGTCTTATCTTGATGGATAAACATGTCTTTGCATCTATAAGGATATCTTCTAGCATGGTCCCCTTCTCCATCTCCTTCATCCTCATCTTGTCATAGCATGATAGAATACCTATGTGTGAAATCCACTCATGAGAAGATGATATTTTTTCCGATAAGCCCCTAGTCTAAGATGTTACATGATGATCCACTGATTGAGCTATGATTGGGCAGTAGGATGAGAGAGGGGCTTAACAGATGTCAAATTTCATATCTCATGAGCTCAAGTGTCAGGCTTGAGCCTTGAGACTACGTAGTGCATAATTTAGGCTAGGATTGACAAGTCAACTGCGCAGTTGAGGGGTTGAAGGAGCCAAGCTGAGGGCTTGAGCACTGATTTTTCCTACTGCACAGTTCTGGCAGGTAGAGGAGGCCATGTGATTATGCAATTATGCAGTTTAGGAGCTCAAGGATAAGGACTCAGCCTTGAGACTGCACAGTGCACAGTTTTGGGTGGGAAGGAGAGAGAGATTGCACAATTTTGGAGATCATAGGTTGGGCTTGAGCATTGTGATTGGGTCGTGTGTAGCCATTGAAGGCATATACTGCATATTGGGTAGTGCCAAGGGATGAGGGTGATGCTTAAGGGCTGAGAATGGGAAGTTCAGGTTGGGCAAAATAAGGCTGAGTGGCCCGGTTGGTGAGTTTTCCCAGTTTGACTAAGTGTTGGATAAATGAGATGAAGATGAGAAAAAGAGAGACTCTAATTATGATCACACACTTATATCACTTGATGACATGACAAGGAACACTTAGAACATATGAACATATGAACAACATACCTTCCTCTATGCAACAACCTTGCGATGACTCCTACCAAGTGCGACACAAAAGATACACTCTGTGACGAAAGTGGTGACACTTGTGTGACAATGCTTGAAGGTTTGTAAATGAGTGTGAAACATTTATATCTGATAAGAAAAAAACAATATCACAAATATTTCCCCTTTAAACAAGAGAAAAATCCACTTTATGCAACAAATGGCAATTTCTATGCCAAAAGACGACACTTGTGATATGACAAGAAAAGTGCGAACAAAATTTGTGATATGCAAACAATGATGAAAAAACCACATGCTAGGATGAAGATAACATGAAAAAGAAAAAATGACATTTGTATGTAAGAAAACAAAACTTGCAAAGATGAAAGTGTGCAAAAGGCAACAGTTGGAGAAACTCATTGAAATAGTAGTATGATCGCAAACAAAGTGTCAGAATGTCAATGATAGTGTGCATTGACTACTGTCATGGGGTGAAAATTGCATAGCCACTATCTTAGTGGATTGTGCCACGCCTGTTTAAGCTTGTGTGAAGGAATGCTTTCATGAATGCATTACAGACTGAGCATGTGTGAGGAGGTGACTTCAACACCTACAATCCAGAAGCAAGCTCAAAGACTTAACACAAAATTAACCAACCAAGAAGTGAATATGGAATGACTGATTGCAAGATCCATAGTAGGCTCCAAAATTCAAGGATTGGCAAAATTTTTGAGGGTGTTTGTTGCATCGACAACATAAAACTATCTTGGACATGTAGTTAATTGGTTGAGGGAATATCTCAACCACAATCTAATCTAGGATTCTAACTAGTTGGGAACAATATCTCAACCAACTAGGTCCCAACAACCTCCTAACTAATAGGAAGAGAATCCTTCTAGAGTTAATGAGCACACCAAAGAAAAGTAGAAGTTATATTCTCTAACACTCCTCTTTAAAGACAATTTGTCTTGATTTCAATCAACAAAGTTGATCTATGGTCCAACCTGGTGTTTACAATCGTTATCAAAAAATGTTGATGTCCATCTAAAGGAAAAGCCATCCATCAGAATGCATGGGTACCTAACCACTACAACCCCTGGTCTACTAGAATGTTCTTAATGTACATGGTTCACTTAACCATCATATATGAATACTTGTATATGTACCTACACCTTTAATTCCCCCTACACCATCATCATCTCAGGATTCCTTAGATTACCTGTAACTATGCTTTGGGTTTGGTTGTCTTACCCTCAACCATGTTATGGGTTTTTCTAGTTGATCCTCAACCATGCTACAAGAATCATTATCCACTTCCCTCTCACAAGTGGTTTCTGTCTTAAGATAATACTATACTATAAAATGGTTTTAAGATTACCATGAACTTTGCAAGGGTATACATGTCTTATTAGGCTTACATCATTATTGACTCACGTACATACTATTACAAAATTTTCAAGAAACACTAAAAAAATCGTAGACTTTCTTTACAATTATAACATGCACTAGTACAAAATAAGAGAGACCACATGACTAAAAATGTCAGTCACCACAATTATTTCAAGTGAATTACTACTAAATTTGAGCAATTTTAAGTGACTCACCTAAAAATGACTAACTTAAACGACTAATTTAATCCAGGGATAAAATATATGACTAGATAATCATTGACTCAACTAAAAGAGACTAACTTAAATAACTAATTTAGTCAAGGATTAAAATATATTACAAGATAATAAGTGACAAAATTAAAAATGATTAACGTAAACAATTACTATATTCCAACAATAGAAATATGGCCAACTAACAAGTACAAGTAATATGTGAATTAGTCATTTATGTTATTCATTTTTAATTGTGTCACTCCAGAAATTGAAAATTGAAATTTTGATATTGAACTTTTACATTTCACTACATTTTAACACTGTAGGGGGTCTCTAAATTTATTTGTAGTGTTAAAATTTAGAAACAAAGGGGTCTCTTAATCCATAGTGTTAAAATTTAGATAAAGGGGTCTCTAAATCCATCTGCAATGTTAAAATTTAGGTAAAGGGATCTCTAAATTCATCTGCAATGTTAAAATTTAGGTGCATGGATTCAATGACCCCTTAAAAGGGTTTATAACAAGGGATCTTTAGAAACAAAGTAATACCATACATTTTGAGGCATAGAAAATGGAAAAAATGGAATAATATTTTGAAAGGATAAATATTTTTTATATGTTGCATAGTATTATATGTATTAATATGTGTTTAGGCATTAAAAAGTTGGAAAATTTTGGAAGAAAATTTTGAAAGGATAAAGAGTTTTTACATGTTGCATAATAATATGTGTATTATTAAGGTATTGTTTAGGTGAGGCGAAGGGAGCTTCAAAGAGAAGGAAATAAATTACTAACTATGTTCATATTGAGGCATAGAAAAAATACTAACTATGTTCATATTGAGGCATAGAAAAAAGGAAAAAATGGAATAAGTTTTTGAAAGGTAAAGATTTTTTATATCTTGCATAGTAATATATGTATTAATATATGTTCAGGCATTAAAAAAAATCGAAAAAATGGAAGAATATTTTGAAAGGGTAAAGAGTTTTACATGTTGCATGATAATATGAAAAATGGAAGAACATTTTGAAATGGTAAATAGTTTTTACTTGTTTCATGGTAATATGTGTATGATTATGTTCATTGTAATATGTATATAATTAATGTATCTTTTAGGTGAGAGAAAAAATAGGGCAAATGGAGAAGAAGGTTTCATGCATATGGGTTTCTTTTGGTCGGTCTCTCCATTGAAAAGATGAGTCTGCAATTTTGTTTACCAAGAAGTCAGTGGGATATTTCACTAGAAGACCAGAGGCATGATAAATCGTTGGAAGAGTAGATCGATGACCTCAAGTTGGATGAAAATGGTGACTCATTGTTGAAAAATGAAGAAGAGTAGAAAAGGTGAAACTGTGGTGGCTCGAAGAAATACATCATTGCTTACCAAAGAGTTCATCTGTGACGAGTTCGATTACCAATAAGTCAGTGGGATATTTCACCAGAAGGCTTTAGAAGACCAAAGCCATGAAAAATCACTGGAAGAGTACTTTGATGACCTCAGCTTGGATGAAAAAGGTGACTCATTGTTGAAAAAAGAAGAAGAGTAGAGTGAAACTCTGGTGGTTGTGATAAATAAACTGATTACCAAACCGATGATGAGTTCGATTACTAGACAAACAGCGAGTTCGATTACCATGAAGTCAATGGGATCTTTCACCAGAAGGCTTTAGAAGATCAGAGCCATGATAAATTGCTAGAAGAGTACTTCGATGACCTCAAGTTTGATGAAAATGGTGATGCATTGTTGAAAAACAAAGAGGTGAAAAGGAGAGACTCTGGTTGTTGGGAGAAATAAACCATTGTTTACCAAAGATAGTTCTCTTTTGGAGCTTACCATCCTCACAAGAGAGCCACATTGTAACTCTTGATTTTGATAGTAAACTGGTTATTTTTGGGTCAGTAGAGAAGGGGAAGGGAATTATTTGAATGTTGTTCATAGTTTGGATCTAAATCATATCAAATGGATTTCCCTTGATGTGAAGGTGGATTTTCCTGCTTATAGGGATAGCCATACTGCAGTTGTTGTTGAAAATAGGCTTATGGTGGAGATTTTGGAGACCATTACTTAGGAGAATTTGATATTTTGGTTCTTAATACCTAAAATTGGTCCAGAGTAAGTTCAACATTTTCTCTTGCCATTTTGACAAGTAATCTCTTTTTTTTTTATATGTGGGAATATTGGAACCCTAACCCCACATTAACGATGTATAATAACCCACTTGAACACGGGGTGGAATTCATGAGATTTTAGCTTTGGACCTTTGCATTGAAAAGTCAATGTCTGTGTCAATAGGGCATGCGTTAATCTCCCAAAGAGTAAGCTCAACTTAACTCTTCAGCACAACAACACTTAGGCCAGGGTTGGGAATCTCTTTAGCTGGATAGTAAAATTTGTACCTTCACAATGTTAGTCTCTATCACAATTTTATCAATTATTATAAGAAAGATTCTAGGATTTTTTTACAAAATCTTGAATCTTTTTTACAAGCCCATGATCTTCTTTTCCTTTTGAAATTTTGGAGTACATTTTTATGTTTGGTCTTCTCAAATGGCAAGCTCTCTAAATAACTAACTAGCTTCACATGCCCACATGTTGCTAGTGGTTGTTAATTGAAACCATCTTGAACACTTCTATTAGGATTGATTATCCTCTATTGTCCATCCATACAATCTGTTGTGTCATATTCCACATAGTAGAGTGCCAAACTATAAATCAGTACTATACATCATATTCCAGATAGTAGAGTGCCAAAATATGATCCATTCAATGTGTCATATTCCACATAGTAGAGTGAAAAACTAAAAATCAATATTAGTTTATAGTAAAATTGAAGCCATTTCCTACCAAAAGAAAACCATTTAGGGTTTTCATAAATATACCTAATTTGATGCCAGCACATAATAAGAAATTCCTCTTCTTTTCTTGGTGGCAATTTACATTTTTTGATGGCAGAGGCCTACATGTTATTTGTGCCAAACTTTAATTCTTTTAACGTTCAATCTTCTTATGTTTTTATGAATACCTTGCAAATTTTTTCTCAATCTCTTGAAAATAAATCCACCCATCCTAATACAAATCTAGGTGGAATAACATCCTACTGTGGAATATCATCTTTTGGTGTCTTTTATCAGTTCCCCAAAATGTACGTTTTCATTTGGATCTCCATTGTGTTGTTATCTGAAAATCTACAAGAGGATGTCAAAAGAACTATGATTGTTTTGTCATTTTTGTAATTCCATTCAATGAATATCAGTGGAAATATGTATTCAATTTATATAGACTCTGAAGAATGAGATTTTGAATCCAATGATTTCCCCAAAAAGACATTTTTTGATGTGAATTGAACTTGATTGAAAGAGATGTATAAATTTTTTCCCTGGAAACTTACTAAAGCCTATAATATGATATTCTATAATTATTCAGTAAAAGCTTCGACCTTCTATTTCCTATAAATGAATAAGCTTAATATACTTGTTATGTAATAGCTAGTTGTAGAAGGGACATGTTCACCAAGAGTGTGTTGGACATGCACCTATTAGAATTGGCTACAAGGCAATCATTCCTACATCCTCTTATAGATCCATTTTTTCTTCATAAACCAGGATAATCTTGAAAATATTTTGTCCATGGCTATGGCTAAAAATGACTTGCTTGCATGAGGACAAGAGAACTTGTGAATTACCAACCTGCAATCATCCAATTTGTGAAATGTTTTCTAGGTATACATTATTGGTGGGGTTGGAGATCGTGCATATTACAATGATGTATGGATGCTTGACACAAATACTTGTTCGTGGACTCAACTTGATGTTGGTGGGAAACAACCACAAGGCTTTTTTTCTCATAGTGACGTTGTAGTTGACTCAAACATAACCATTGATGGAGGGTAGGTCCATAAATATCTCTATTATAATGTTCAAATCTCTAGTCTGAGCTTATCTCTATTTCTAGAAATGGATATTATAAGGGTTTTTCTCTTGTTTTGTACAGTTGTGGAGAGGAATGACACCCTTTAGATGAATTAATTATTTTTCATTTGGGAGAAAAACATCCCAATGGTCATTGCAATGTTTCCATGTGCAAAATCTTTGGAAAATAGTTTGATAATCAAGAGAGATGAAGACCTAATACTTGTTTATTCCAAGGTGGTGATCATTTGGTTTCAATGCTCGAAAATAGAGTTGAGAGCTCCGTAAGGGACACAAAATTTAGTGATGTAAGTCATAATTCTTACAAGTATTTTACTGCACATTTTATTATATTTTTATTGCCTATGTAACCTCAAAGTGCCCTTTTTCTGTGTTTGTTTTATTCATAAGTCAGTAGTACTAGGTAGAGCATGGTAATGGAAAGAGGATTTGAATGCGAAAAGACTTGTTGACGTTGAAGAAGATTTCAAGCCATCTTTCTTAGAAGATCTAGGTTGGTACAATCGATGTTCTATATACATGCATCTGTCTTACATGCATCTCTCTAGTTGTAATTTTCTTCATGATGTTAGATTATCCATCATTAAATCTAGAATATATATATTTTTTATTTTACAGTTTTCCTTCTGTGCTTGGCCAAATCCTTGGGATCTGTTGGAAATTTCTTCATAAGCCACCACAATTTAATGGCTTCCAAAAGATTTTGCAGTGTGCACTTCCATGGAACAATGTTGGAAATACCCTCCAACATGTGACAATCTCAAAGACTGTCACTATTCATCATTGCAACTCTTAAAACAAACTCACAGAACAAAAGATTAGGAACTTAGATCAAGCACAACCTTTCAATCATTGAAAGATATTAGGCATCTCACCCGTCAACCTTTATTAGGTTTGGATTTGTGTCATGTTCTAAAGCTTTGGATCCCACCCTTGAAACCCTCCAACAAATTCCTCTTATAGGTTGTAGTCCTATCAATACATAGATTCCTAGAAAGTTTTGGAAAACATGATTTGATACCATGTTAAGTAAATTTTGCACTCAAAGATTAACCCTAAAATATAGGTAACTTTAAAAGATTGACTCCTATCAAAACTAAAACCTGAGAATTTGCAAACACATATTGCAGAAAATAATGATAGAGATACACAAATATGAACTCTCAATCACATCTCTATTGAACAAAGGAAAATGAGAATACACTACCATAACTCAAAACCAAAAACTTGCTAACCAACATAGCATTTCACTCTACATTTTCATTATAAATTACTGACATGTTACTTACCCATTCAATTTATAATTCACTACCCTGTTATAAACATAAATATCAAGTTAGAACTATCGAAAATAATTGAATCCATGTTATAAGCTGCTAGCATGCTATAAACATAAACACCAATTTACAAATGTTAACTATTTTGAATTGCAGGTTTAACCATCGAGATTAAGGGACGTACTTACAGGGGTCGTCAAAAACTTGTAACAAGGATTTTTATTAATTGGTGGAGGGAATTATTTCTCTGGAATAGAAGTGTGGATGCCATCAATTCTAATCCTCGTTAAAGAACTTCTCTGACCAATTCATCTTTAGTTATTAGTCTCTGACCCATTCATCTTCAATTATTAGACACAAAACAAGAAACAAGCGATTATCACTTTAATGTAAAATATGGAGGCAACGGATTACATGATCAATGCTCAGTCCTGTCACTTGAGAGATTCTGAAAAAATGTGATCGCAACGGCTCCAAAAGCTTTCTAATGGGGGTAAATTTATACTGTCACACCAACGTACTGTTTAGAAAAGCTTATTGATGGCTAACTTCGTGTTTGAGGACAAATGTGATATTGATGCTCCAAAAGCTTTCACTATTATTTATACGTTCACGACAAAGCTTCTTATCCTTCCCTTCGACTTTTAGTGTAAATGTTCCCCGATAAACCCGGGTATCGGAACAAATCGATCACGCAGAAGTCCAGTAGGACCAAGTTGCGTTCATCAAAGGCGACATCAGGGCGTGACAGAATGAGCCGTGGCCGGTGTGGCATCTAGTTCCTTTCGGTCAAATCCCAGCCAATTCACGTTAGTGTATATTATGAGTATTGAATGCTGGATATTTATAGGGATGCTAAGTGGAAAATTTGCACATAAATACATTAGAGTTACATATACAGTCTTCATAATCATAAGTTGTAGGTGAGCTTTATTTTGATTTTTAATTAGGTCATCGGAGTTATTATTGAACGGGATCACATGGAAATAGGGTTTTAAATGTGAAAACTCTATTAACATTTAATATTAAACAAGATTTTAATGTTATGTAGAATTGAATAATACGAGGGTTGAAAGGAAAATCAATAAAAGGTACAGATTTTGTTGAAAAAACCATGACGTTCAAGTCTCAAGGGTAGAATTCGCAGGGCAGAGAGAATTTGTCTAAGAGGAAAAGGGTTTCTTAACACTAGCATGTTGCAGATTCCCCAAATGCCTTTTTAGGCAGTCTCATTATCCATCCACTGAATCAGTTGCAGCAGCTTAACCAATATTTTCATGGTGCGAGCCAATTGGGATGCAACTAATTTGAAATAGGTTGAAGCACTTCTACATCTCTAAAACATCTAGAGCTCATTATAAAAACTCCTTACACCAGCTAAGGGTGAAAATCCATTGCAATGAGGAGTGTTAAGAGAAGATATTATGAAACTTTATGATCAAAATCCATTAGAAAATTAAATTAACAACCTAGTAATAAATATGTTACAAATTTAGTTATATAAATTAAATGTTTGGTAAATTCCCATAGAAATCAACCCATAATAAACATTTAAGCATTTAATTTATAATACATTTCAAGTTGCTAAAATTTAAAACATAACAAAACTAAATAAATTATGATTTTATTTTAAATTATCATTATTTTTTTTTTTCGTAAGTTTGGCAGTACCTTTCTTTTCTATTAATCATATATAAGGCATGTAACAAAAATATGTCTAGTGGCCTCAACCTGCCTGAAGGGAACTAGATCCGTTGGCCAACGATCAACATCATATGTCCAAAACTTAAACAATTTGAGCATGTCCATCCAGGCTAAATAAGCTACTGTAAACATACTACTATCAATGTAAATTTTATCGGACTAGATCATTGTGATAAAACAACAAAAAAACATACTACTGCCAATGTAAATGTTATCCGACCAGATCATTGTGATAAAACAACAAAAAAATTCATAACTTCCTAGCTTCTCAGCATTCAATCATCTCACGAATCTATGGGAGCCGGGTCCTTAGCACTTGACCCTAGCATTTTGCTTTGTAGCAAGATTTGAATTTGTTTTTCCATGTAGCCTAAGCGGACATTTTGGTGGTACTGCTGCACTTATACTGCTTGGATTTCCCTTTGAATATCTTTTAAGCTAGGCCCCTCTTGCTGGGTTTGCCATGGATCCTCCAAATTCCTCTTTGTTGTCATTGCTTTTGCCAGTATTTTCTTCATGACCCAGTAGAGATAGACTGTCTGTTTGAAGAGATTTTGCCTACCTCGGATGTGTCCTAGGTCTAAAAGCAGGGTTTCCCAATCTTTTGCTAGAAGTGGCTTTGTCGCAGCCTTGTCATTCAATTCCGGCTCCCATGAATAAATTAGAGACTCGACTTGTGCTGGAGTTTCCCTACTATAGGCATGCATGAGGTCTTTCATATTTTCCTCCCCTGTTTTATGCCCCTCTTCCACTGGGTCTTACTGGTCGAGGCCATCAACGTTTTCCTTTTGTTGTCGGTTTGTTTATAGTTGTGGTGATGCCCTCTTTTCCCCAGCCACGCTTTTGCCTTCGCCATGTTTTCTTCGATCAAAGTTTCCTTCAACCACGGGGACTCCCAAACTCTTGCCTTGTCCCGGAGCAGAAGTGATGGAGTCAGAGGGAGAAGAAGATTAGATGGACCTGTAAAAGTAGCGTAAGAAGAAAAGTTAAAACCAAACCAAATGTCAGTGTCTCCATCCAGCCATTCCCTGTGGAGCGTAGTCTCTGAGGTGTGTTTCCTGGTTTGAGCAGTGAAACCCAGTTTACCCCCAACCCCTTCATCAATTTCCTTCATCCTCTTTGTACCTAGACTTAGGAGAATTCCCTTCCTCTGTATCACTATTCTCCCCTCGGTCTAGCCAACCCTCTGACTCCATGGAATAAGCCCTGCCATGGCTGACTTGACAGACTCACAGGTGTTTGGTCACTCAGGTATTGGGATGCAGGCGACAGACCAAGCCCTAATTGATTTGATAGACCCACCGGGGTTTGGTGACCACGACTCACCATTCATGCCCCACTAGACCTTAAAATTGCCAGAAAACTCGACCTTGACGGGATTGACAGACATGTTGGTAAAGGGAGTGCCCAGGTTTAATTGCATTCCCTTCCTCTGGCTTTTCATTCTACCCCCGAATTTTCATTTTAAATTACTGTTATTAATTATAACAAAAAAATTAACATATTAGTTAAATATATATGCATTTAAAAGGTATGCAACAAGTTTATTAGCCATAGAAATTGAGCCCCACTTTACCATCGAGATTCTTAATTTTGTTACAATATTGCGACTTATCAATAACACATACCCAAAAAAACATCTCCTTTCATATAACATTTTTTTCAATTAGTCAATTTAATTAAAAAAAAATATAAATACTTAAACGATAGATATTAATATTGAATTTATCTATATTAATAAAAATATTTTAAAATATTCTATACAAATTAAATTCATACTCTCTAATTAATAATAAAATAAAAGTCAAAAAAATCATATTACACAATAAACAAATATCATATATTATCAATAACTACATGTAGAAAATAAACGATAAAAACCATAAAATTTGAATACCTCTTACACAAAGTCCAAGAAATTGAACCATTAACATTTCTTCGTATCAATCATATATTATCAAGCTAGTTAGATATTTCTCACGATTAAGGAGAAACCTATGTTTAATTTTATAATTATATGTAGTGAATTGGATATGTATAACTAGTCAACTATACAAATACCTTATGTAGCTAATTAGATAGTTATCGTGATTAAGGGTAAATATGGGTTTAACTTTACAATTTTATCAAGTGAATGGAATATCTATAATTCGTCAACTATACAAATATCATTAATGTTATGTTGGCGATTGAATATTTACTAGCATTTGCACCTAATGTTGCAAAGAAAATGCCGTAAGGCATAGTGTGTGGAAGAATATTCAAATGTGAATGGGCTTTTATGGGCTTTTTTGAAAGCAAGGGTCGATGTATTTGAGTTTTAATTTGAGGAAGCCATGTCGAAAAGCGTATTTGGGGGTTAAAGTGGCTACAAAAAAGAATGCAAGTAGTCTTAAATGTCCATTGAACTTGTCTAGACCCCTCATATTTGGATTGAAATTGCGTAGTTGAAGGTGAAGGTAAAGGAATAAATTCACGCGAAACGCGAACAAGAACTGGGTTGGGTATCCATATCGATTTGAATAGGGTTATTTAAGAAATCATTAATCAAACAGGAAATTTAATTAATATGAAGACATATTGAAAACATGTATTATATTCATTGAAATAAATTGATTTTGTTAACAAAATATGTTAAAACCCATTGATAATGAATCAGTTGTGAAGACATAAACTATCAAAATGGTATTTGATCTTGAAACATCCTTTTTCAAGTTTCAAATGGAAAATAAAAATAGTGAATATAATATTCTAAAGAACTCTGTGCTTGTCATTCCATATTTGACATTGTATCAAAACTTGTTGGAGGCATCGAAGACCTGAAGTCATGATTGGCCAACCCAAGTATAAATGCCCCAAAACAGCCCTGCCTACAAATGCCCTACTTACATTTTTGCGCTTGCCGAGTTTTTACCAAGCTTCTCCTGAGATGAGTCAAACTATCGACACTCTTCTGCCTCGTCAAGTCTTTCCTAAGCCAAGTCTACTAATCTAAGTCACATCACAAAGGACATTAAACACGTAGAACACGAAAAACAAGAGTCTAATACAAGATACTTTAACCCTAAAAACAAGACACTGTCGAATACAAAACACTTTAACCCTAAAACTAAACATCAAGTACATGTCAAGCGTCCTAGAATGTCAATGTCCCGGGGACTGCCCTATTTAGTTGCTAGTTGTTAACATTGCAGAGATCCATTTTAATCATAGACTTATTAGCGGTTGAAATGGATCTCACTGCTTAAAAATTCAAAGTTAAAATAGCTTCATGTTAATTCAAATCTACATTTTATCCTTCACCTGCATAATAAGAAAGAACAAGAGACCGTAAGAACTCTTAAGAGTCACAAAACAACAATGCAAAATACTTTTAAAGTCGAACATATAGGACATTTCTACGGCATGTGTCCTAGAATGTCAATGTCCCGGGGACTATTGCCTATTTATTTACTGGTTGTTAACATTGCAGAGATCCATCTTAATCGTAGACTCATTAACCATTGAAATGGATCTCACTGCTTAAAAATTCAAAGTTAGGATAGCTTTATGTTAATTCATTTCTTCTTTTATGCACGTATCTTTTTGTTTTCCTCTTTCCCATCTTCTTCCTTTTTTTCCTTTTTTATTACATTACAAAACTGAAATCCATTTCCATTTTAGTTTATTATCATTACCCACACGCATTGCATGTGATATCACATCCATCCAACGGTGTAGAGTGCACCTCCAATATTACAAGTGAGATTCGGTGTAGAGTGCACCTACTATATTACATGTGATTCGGTGTAGAGTGCACCTAGCTTCTCTGGGAGCAAAAAGACTAGAAGGCCAACAGCTGATCTATATTGAATCTCTGTACAATAATAGCAACTCATTTTGTTTCCCAAAAAAGGGGCTTAAAATCATCCGCATCCGAGACAATCTAGACCTGACCTCAACTGCCGTCCTGGTCACAAAGGTCTTATGAACTTCCCATGTCTGGTAACCGAATCAATAAAAATTCAAACCCTGTACTAACCTCCAAACTGCAAAAACACAAATTTCATAATTTTATAGGAAATTTTCTATGAATTCGCAGCAGGAAGGCTAGATGTCTGCCAAATTTGGTAGGCACCTTAACAGCCAAAATCCAGGTCAAAGCATTAATTGGCCTCCTAAATAATTAATTATCGAGTTGCTCCCTTGCAATGCTAGATTTCAAAATCTCAGGCATCAATGCTTTAAATTATGCGCAAGCTTCTCTGCTTTTCGAAGATCAGACCCCACGGATTTCACAATTTTGAAACCTTCAATAGGATTTGTACAAAATCCGTTGAATTAGCAAGAAAAGCAAAGAGGTAGAACACAGTAAATACATACATCTGGAAGCGAGGATTGAAGATGAGCGTGAAAAGCCCAATTTAATGCCCTACCGAGGAATGCATAATCCACAAATTGCAGCATCCCATTAAAGCCATGATCAGGCAAACCCCAAATCAATGATGGATGAATCAGAAAGATACCTTCTATGGGCATCTCAACGTGGACCATTTATTTTTCACTATTTTATGTTTCCCTACGTAATGAATAATGTTGGTTATTTGTGAGAATAGTTATTATTGATTATGATACGTAACGAATAATGCTGGTTACTTGTGAGAATGGTTATTATTGATTATTATTGGAGCTGTTTAAACGAAAAATCATATCATCTTCAATATTTATTCAAAGGAAAATTATATTATTTATAATAATAGGTAAATATAAGATATTAGTGATCCATAAAGACATAAATTTTTACTAATATGCATTTATATGTATATTACATTTTAAATTATGTTTTTCAGATAAAATTTTAAAATTATTATATTAAATTTTATTTTTAATTTATCAGATATAATGTTTATTTCAAGATCATTTTAACTTATAAAATATTGGGAAAAAAATATATTAAAATAATAACCTAAATTTTATGTTAATATTACAAATAATTAATATAAAAATGAAATGCAAACATAAAAATATTTTGTTTTTCAGAATTTAAATCATAATCAAATTCATATGAAAACTCCTTATTATATATCGTATCAAACTGATTTAAACAGATTTAGAAAACACATATTTTTAACTCTCAACCCATTTATTACCATTACCAATCTACATTAAATGCCGCAAATCTCATACATCCCACTGAGTGCAGGGTGCACCAGCAAGGGCTAAAAAGCCGGTGGCTGAGCTCTATTGGTGTCCTTTTTTCACTCAGAGGGAGCTCTATTGATGTCAAATATCTTTCTACGGTAATAACAACCCATTTTATTCAAGATAAAACCGATAAAACTGATCCGTATCCTCCAAAATCGTGATCTGACTTCAGCTGTTATCCTGATCACAAAGGCTTTATGAATTTCCTGGCTGGAAACCTAATCAATACAAAAAATTCAAATCCAAACCCTGTACTAACCTTCCAACTCCTAAAACATGAATCTCGTAATTTATACGAAATCTTCTATGAATTCACGGCGGGAAGCCTTCATGTATGCCAAATTTGGCAGGCACTCTGACAGACAAAATCCAGGCCGGAGATAGAGGCGAAAGTGTCAAATATTAACCGGCCCGGAAACTAATTAATTATCGAGACGCTGATTGGAATGCTAAATTTTAAAATATTTGTATCAATTATTTAAATTATACGCGACTTTCTTTGATTTTCGAAAGATCAGACATTCGGATTTCACAATTTTGTAACCTTGAACAGAAATTGTCCAGAATCTGTTGAATCGGGAAGGAAACAAAAGAGGCAGAATACAGTACATACAGATCTCTGTGAGCGACGATGGAAGACGGGGACCCAGCAATAATTGTTGGCTCCTGCGTGAGAAGCCCAATTTAATGTCCTGCCGAGGAATGCATAATCCACTGCTTGCAGCGCCGATTATGAATTCCTGCCTGCGTGAAAAGCCCAGCCCAATCTAATATCCTACCAAGGAATGCATAATCCACCGATTCCAGCGAACCCTTTCCTTGAGAATTCATGCCTTCTGCTACAAGTACTCAGACTCAGAGAAAATAATTGATAGAGAAAAATTTTCAAAACACAGTACGCCTCGTATCCCGTACGCCTATCTCAAACCCGTGATATTTCGAGAAGATAGAAACTATTCGATGCCAAATGAAACGCCCAAACCGTTTGGGCAACCTTTTTGAATCAACGATCAACGCCTGAAATTGTTGCAATCGTCTAACATATAATCGTGTGGCTTACAAGATGACAGGTAAGCAGAGAGGGGAGTTGATCTCAGAGGAACGCCTTACGGCGTAATTACTTATTAATTATAATAACATATTTGATTTGAACAAATTAATTTTTTGAAGAATTTTCAACAAAAATCATATAGAAAACTTATATCAACGCGTTTTGAATCATCCACTGTGATTCACAAATTAATTAAATTATTAAAAATTGTATATATCTTATTTTATATTTTCATAATAAATTTAATAAAAAATAAATTATTAAAATAATATATATTTTATATTTATATTTAAAATTAAACTATTTAAAAGATAACCTAATTTTGAAAACATAACCATTCAGTGTATCCATCAAAATCCTATTTCCAGGATAAAAATAGCGATTAACATAAAATTCCATCGGATCTTTATCTAAATTCATCTGACCCACGTTACTAAATTTCCCTTCACCTTCAACATCCGTTTCACCTTCAAAATTTTAGGATGAAATTAGGAATTTAAAAACGACAGAGTTTTAATTTTTAAAACATCTCGTGGCTACTCGAATTTGTTCTTCTGCACAGGTGTTAAAGGTGGCTACGCGAATTCTTCGTTCCATTTCCTGATTTAGTGGTAAGATGATAATTTGAACGAAATAATTGAGTGGTCAAGGTGATTATTCAACCACTGTGAGTTTAAGCATAGCAGACACTTTTATCTAATAAGATACACCAATTTGGTGTTTGGTCGTGACTTTAAAATTGGTAAAAATAATAATAATATTTTCGAGTCTATGGTTTTTAAATCTAGGACTTTCAAGCACTGATATAAATAATATTGGTAGATTCGCATAATATTGGCAGACTCGCATTGCAGACACTCTTACCTAATAAGGGGTTTTATACACCAATTTGGTGTTTGGCCGTGACTTTAAATTGGATAAAAATAATAATAATATTTTCGAGCCTATGGTTTTTAAATCTAGGACTTTCAAGCACTGATATAAATAATATTGGCAGCCACATTTGATATATCTGTGGTAGCTTTTCATATGCACTTGATTTGTTATTGGGATTTCTTGTTGATAATTTCCTATTATTCTTAGAAAAATCTTATTTTCTTTACAGGTGGAAGGAGTCGCAGGATGGGAGATGAGGGATAGTTTCTATAATGATAGCTGTAGCAATGGTTAAATATTCATAGATAATTTGGAATAAAATCACATAATAGCACACAATAATGATGCAATGTTGTAATTAGAATTGATTGAATGGCTTGAAATTGAAATAAAAAATAGACATAATTTTGTAGAATGATCTTTAGAATGTTAATAATGACTATGCTAATTTTAGCTCTTGCACACGTGCTAATTTCTTCTTAAATATAGATTTCACGTAAAGCACCAAAAGTAACAAGCTAACTAGGAGTAATTGAAACAAGTATGACTAACAGTCTCCCTTAATTATGACCGCTTCACTCAAGATTATAACATCTATGTTTTGTCTATAAAATTTAAACGTAGTTGTTGTCAATGAATTTGTGAATATGTCACCTAATTCTTCTTTAGATTTATAAGATTCCAAATGGATTTAAACAAGTTGAGAGAAATCTACATTAACATCAATAATGTAGTAAATATTAATACATCAAACTATGCCTCAAAATAGGAAAATGTTGATGGTGTTGGAAATCCGTCAACCAAGGGGATTTCGCCTATGAAGTCCCAATTAGACTTCACACCATTTGGAATAGGAGCCCCATCCTAGATATCGGCTCGGCTGCCATATATTTTTATAGATTTTTCTTGGCTATAAAGTTCAACACAAGTGAGTAATGCACAGGTAATATCAGATTAACAAGTGAGAATTCCTTGTGAAATATTCAGCTGCGGATAATATCAAGGTCCTTCTCCCGAAAGGGAAGAGAAAAGTGGACACTTTAAAGACAAGTAATAGTACTAGTCTAGAAAAGGCACAAAAAATATAAATATGAATGAATTATTCATCAACTCGAAAAATAGTTCACAAGGAAGCAACGATTGTTAAAGCAAATACAACACACCTTCAACAAAATAAGTACCAAAGCTGCCTAAATAGTTCAATTTCCTTAGTATAGATGAAAACCACATACATCGCAAACATTTAAAAATTAGTCTTACAATATTCATAGCATATGCATGAAAGCGTGTTGGATCAACAAGCTTCTGAATTAAGTAAAATTTCTAAGATACATCAAGACAATGAACACCACTAGCCCCAATAGTGAGCATTAGAGCAGTCACTTTCTCCTCCAAAACAACTATCTTCCTGTCCAATACCTCGTAGGAGGAGCCAAGGTGAAAATTCCTTTGCTTGTACAATGGTGGTGCATATATAACAAATGAGGTGACTTGTTAGGTCCCTATAATATTAGTGATTCCCCCATTACTATTGTCGTTGTATCCCTTATTATTATTGTTGTGCCCCTATTGTCCCCATATAATTATTTTTGTGCCTTTATATTATTATTGTTCGGTCGGCTTGGTTATATTGTGACCCCTTAGACTGCTATATATAGAAAGGAGGTTTTGTTATTTGAATCATCTAAAAATTGTTCATTTGTGTAATGTAAAGGAGGTTGCCCCCTCGAAGAGGCTTATTTCTAAGGTGTTGATCTATCTTTTCTATCTTTTTGTAAGCCGGTTTCATAACATGACCATTCACCTCCCTTGTGACTTTTGGACTACCCCCATGACTATTTAACTTCTTCATGACTCTTTGACTTCCTACATGACTTTTCACATTACATGGATAACTCTTGGACTTACACTTTTACAATACATTTTCCAATGTTGAATAACATATTCCACAAAATGATGTGGCACATGGTTACTGATCACATGACACTAGTGACATGGACTACATGATGACATGGAAGTGTCAATTCACTCTTTGTCGTTGCATCCTTTCTGTCTTCTTGAAAGATGGAACATGCTCTTCTTCCTCCTCCTCCTCATGACTTGAAGATAAGGAGTCTCCAATGTGTTCTTGGTCCTGAGCTGTTGTTGCAAATCGATGTCCCTTTCTCTTCTCTTGATGGATAAACTTGTCTTTGAAATTATAAGGGTATCTTCTAGCATGGTCTCCTTCTCCATCTACTTCATCTTCATCTTGTCATAGCATGATAAAATACCTGTTACTGCAATCCACTCATGACATGACATTATCAGTCTGATAAACCCTTAGTTTAAGATGTTGCATTTTGATCCACTAACTAAGCTGCGAGTGGGTGTCAGGATGAGAGAGGGTCTCAGTGATTATGCAATTGCGTAGCTTATGATCTCGAGGGTTAGGATTGATCCTTAAGACTATGTAGTGCACAATTTAGGTTGGGTTGGGCAAGTCAACTGCAAAGTTGAGGGGTTGAAGGAGCCAAGCTGAGGGCTTGAGCACTGCTTTTTCCTACTGTGAAGTTCTAGAAGGAAGAGGAGGCCAGGTGATTATGAAATTGCATAGTTCAGGAGATCAAGGCTAAGGCCTGAGCCTTGACATTGCAGAATGACTAGTTTTTATTGGGCAGGAGAGAGAGATTGCATTAGAGATCAGAGGTTGGGCTTGAGTGTTGTGATTGGGTAGTGCATAGTCCTAGATGGTAGATACTATGCATTGTGTAGTGCCAAGGGATAAGGGTGATGCTTAAGGGTTGAGACTACACAATGCTCAGTTTAGGTTTGGCAAAATGAAGCTAAGTGGCCAGGTTGGGGAGTTTTCCCATTTTGACTAAGTGTTGGAGAAGTGAGAAGAATATGAGAAAAAGAGAGACTCTGAGCATGATCAAACACTTATATCACTTGACAACATGACAAGGAACACTTAGAACATATGAACAACATACCTTCCTCAATGCAACAACTTTGCGACGACTCTACAAAGTGCGACACAAAAGATACACTTTGTGACGAAAGTGGTGACACTTGTGCGACAATGCTTGAAGATTTGTAAATGAGTGCAAAACATTTATACATGATAATAAAAACTCATTATCATAAATATTTCCCATTTAAATAAGCCAAGAATCCACTTTACACAATAAGTGGCAATTCCTATGCAAAAAGACGACACTTGTGATATGACAAGAAAAGTGCGAATGACACTTGCGATATGCAAACGATGATGATAAAAACACATCCTAGGATGAAGATAACATGAAAATGACACTAATTAAAGTGAACACAAGAAAAAATGATAGTTGCAAGCAAGAAAACAGCACTTGCAAAAATGAAAGTGTGCGAAAGACGATAGTTGGAGAAACTCACTGAAATAGAAATATGATCATAAACAAAGTGTCGAATTGTCAATAACAGTGTGCATTGACTACTGTTATGGGTTGAAAATTGCATAGGCACTATCTTAGTGAACTTTTCCACGCCTATTCAAGCTTGACTGAAGGAATGATTTCATAAATTCATTACAAATTGAGCATGTGTGAGGAGGCGATTTCGACACCTACAATCCAAAAGCAAGCTCAAAGACTTAACAAAGCATAAAATTACCAAGAAGTAACTATGGAATGACCTATCACAAGATCCAAAATAGGCTCCAAAATTCAAGTATTGGAAAAATTTTGGAGGGTGTTTTTCGCAATGACAACATAAAACTATCTTGGACATGCAGTTAATTGGTTGAGGGAATATCTCAACCACAATCTAATCTAGGATTATAACTAGTTTGAAAGAATCTCTCAACCAACTAGGTCCTAACAACCCCTAATAAATAGGAAGAGACTCCTTATACAATTAATGAGCACACAAAAGAAAAGTAGGAGTTATAGCCTCTAACGCTCCCCCTTAGAGACATTTTTCCTTGATCTCAATCAAAAAATTCCATCTATGGTCCAACCTGTTGTTTACAACAATTATAAAAAAGTGTTGATATCCATATAAAGGAAAAACCATCCATCCAAATTCATGGCTACTTATCCACTACAACTCCCAATTTACTAGAATGTCCTTTAAGTACATAGTTAATTTAACCATCATATATGCATACTTGTATATGTACCTACACCTTTAATTCCCCCTACATGATCATCATCTCAGGATTCCTTAGATTACCCGTAACTATGCTCTTGGTTTTGTTGGCTTACCCTCAACCCTGTTCTAGGTTTTGTTGGATGATCCTCAACCATGCTAAAAGAATTGCTATCTGCTTC